>JAUTXW010000642.1:1800000-2351976 GCA_030620095.1 Kuschelorhynchus macadamiae
CTTTTGCTGTCGATTTTCGACAATATTTCTAAAAAATATATTTCACAGTTTAAAAACAAACTGATAAAATACTTGTATTCAAAAAATACGGGCATGACGTAAAATTATAAATTTACTACTATGGACGCTACCTAACAGCGATGTCAAATTTGACGTCCGGTCATAGATAAAAGAATAATATAAGAGAAAATAGATAGGCAACTGTGAATGGTAATATAGATCTTTATAGCTGCAGCGCCATCTAGGGGCCTTGTATTAATTAATGATGCAGGCTAGGAGTTTTTTAATAATATGCTCTTTAAAATTATTGGCGGGTATATATACAATTTGAAATCAAAGTAAAATTAATAAACTCTCTGCTTGGTTAAATACCCATTCATATTGCAAATTTCGACCCACTTGATAAGCTGATAATTTTCAAATTAACTTCGACTAAAATTGAATATAGCTTAGACACTGCGAAGTTCAGTTTGAAATAGAACCCACATAAGTATAAGATTTATTTTCTTTTAATAAATAAATATTTGTTATGCTTCTAAAAATGTTTGTATGTATAGACTTTTATAATATCTTGACAATTCTGAGACACTTTCAATTTTCCCTTTGGGATTTTATTAATAATAGGGTTCTGGTACGATTTAATACATCTCGATTTTTGACCTTTTTTGGTTTTATTAGGAAGCTTACCTCAAATTTACTACATTTAACCAAAAAAAAAGCTTGGATGCATTATAATTTTTCACAAAAGAATACAATTTAGAATTGATTGTCAAGTCGCCCTACCGCACTTTTAACACATTATTATTTGAAATTCTGTTAAATTTCATGCATGTGATTGCTGTTGTCAGTTAACATATGTGTATTTTGAAAGATTCTTTATTTCTAGTATATATTTATTAAATTAAAATTGTTTTTTTTTTAAATTACGAATATGAATAATTCTCTAACATAATACCTGACAACAGTGGCGTCTCGCGAGTAAAAAAGTAAATGAAGTGCAAATGAAGCAAGAAAATATCGCAATAATTTTTTTTCCGGAATTTTTTTATATGTGGAGGGAGAAGAATATTTTTTTGCGACTTACCTAAATTTTGTATACTAAATCAATTCTCATATCCTTCATAGCAGCAAATTTTTTTACAACATCCTCATAAAATGGATATTCCTTTCCTCCAAAAATTCGTTTTGAATTGAAATATTGCCAAGAGAGGTCTTTCTTGAGATATTGTATTTCTTAAATAAGTTTTTTACACATTTGAAGCTAGAAAAACTTCTTTCCACTCAAGCACTTGTCGACGGTATGGTCAAAATAAGGGAAAACAATTTATATGCTTCGGTAACAATATATTTATTTCTATTAATTTTTTTCACTTGCTCTTGCAGCAATATATTCCAATTACTCTCATTGGCAAAAATAAGACTAAGCTCATTTTTAAGTTGTTGACTTTTTGAAAATATTTCCCCATATAACTGTAACAAATTTTCAAACGGGCTAGTCGGAAAATTTAAACTGTAATCGCAAAATTCAGCAGAACCTGCCAAACATGAAAATGTTAGTTTTTCACAGTCTTAAAATCTTAGTGTCATTTCAATTAAAATATGGTTCAATATTTCATAAAAAAGGGTTCTATACTTAGCCCTAATTTCTTCAGGTGGAAGCTTAGCAAGCTCACGTTTGTAATGATTTATTTCTGTAATAGAATTTGCTTTATCAAACATGGTATTAAAAAAATGTTCATTTCTTTTTTTACAGAGCGCCTCACGACAGCGTTTTATATTGGATATGCACAAATGAATATCAAGCAATTTTTTTAAGAACGTCAAATAATATGTCCGTGATTAAGAAAATGTCATTAAACACAAATGCCAGCAACGTGAATTCAAAATTCTTCATATCACCTAAAAATTCTTTCGCAAGGCGGATTGATTTTTCATCAGATTTGACACAGTTTGTAATAAATTTAAAGACGTTATTTAATTTATTCCAGTCTTGAACAATCACATTTACTAACTTCGAATTTGAAGTTGTAATAACACCATAAATAAATATAACACAAAACAGTCAAGTTAGTTGCAAAGGAACTCACCGGTTGCAGTGAAATCCGCGAAAATAAAAGTAAACAACCACCGCAAACTGAACGACAGGTGGGTGTAGTGTACTGCGCCTGCAATTCACCGAGAGCGTTGTATGGCGCTGGGCTTGACGTCATCGGATATGCGTTGTCATGGCAACATAGTAGGAAAACCGTAAACTAAACATAGCACCTCCAGCAAAGTCAAAGCTGTTGGCGCCACTTAAGAGATATAATGAATATAGTTAAATATTTGCTTGTTTATTTTTCCTGGTGAAGTAGCACTTCACCTACTTCACCTGAATTGCCGCCACTGTTGAAGATTATCTGGAGTCTTTTTAATTTGCTCGGCTGTGGCAAAAAAATTGATTTTGAATATCGTTTCCATCAACAATTTCGCCATGAGAGCACAATAAACAATATGCTTAATAATGTGAAGTTTGCTTTATTATATGTTCTGAAATAAAGACGAGTCCACATTATATTTTTTAATTTTTGAATAGAAACATGAATTATTTTATTAATAATGATATAATTAATAGTATTAGATAAAAGAATAATTAAATAGGTAATAATATGCTTAAATTTAAACAAAATAAATTCAATATTAATCTTTTCTTCTGAGAAATGACTCCCGGATGTGTAAAACGAGTTAAAATATTTATAGGCATTATCCTTTTATCCTGTACCCAACATTCTCCCCATTTTATAATACACAATTCGTTTTATATTAGTAATACATATCTCACAGGTGCGAAATAAATCCTATTTTCCAATAACGTCGATATTAGCGAGATATGAAACCCGCATAAATACCATTTTGTCTAAAACAGATCAATCAAATGTACATCAGACTTCGACTGGATAAGTCAATTCAATAGTGTTGTATCTCAAATCACTTTATGTCTGTGACTTGCGAGTTTCTATTCGAGTTCTGCATTATCCTGAATAATTTCGATATCAAACGGAGGTTATTAAAGTTTGTGGAAGAGTAATCTAATAATATCAGTTAAAGCCGGCTCTATGTTAAAACATAAGACCGCAAACTTGAGAAAATGTTGTCACTCTCTTATAAAACCAATTTTTATTTCTGATGTTATAAAATAGGTTTAAGCCTCAAAACAGTGACTCACCCTTATAACTATTTCGTTTCCTAAGATGCTGGAATAATAATTTGGTTGGTAAAACAAGAGATAAATGTTCATTTTTTAACTGTTACAATATTGCCATATCTTCTTCTAGTTCCAAATTTTTGCAACAATTTTTTTTTATTGGGACACCCTATTTTTGTTTGCTAATTTTGACTTAATATGACATTCCTGTATAACCATTTGTCAAAGTAGAGCGTTTTTGTATCATAAATAGCCGATTCTTTGCTAAAATGCATGTTATCAAATTACTCACAAAAAATATCTGTTTTGCTAAACCGATAAGCCAATAATAAAAATTATAAAGTTATTTATTTACGTGGTAATTCTCAAATGCATTTTTTGAAGATGTTTAGTAACTAAAATAGTATAATTTTTATATATGCCATGCCAATCCTTCTTGCTAAATGACAGCAATATATACAGAATATATTAAAATAAAAATTAAATGAAAAATAGCTTGACTTGTTTAACGAAATAACGTAAATGACAAATGGTGGTACCTAAAAATCAAAATAGGCAAGCATATAGGGTATATTCCATTTAAAACCCAAGAGTTAGTAGCAGTCATTTGGAGATAATATGGCCACACTGCTTTAAATCAATGAAAACAGGTGTTATTTATTCACCCAACAATGTGATTAAAATATGCGATAAATATAGTACTTTACGTAGCTAAAAACCAATATAAGAGTAATTATTATCGAAGCAATGTAACAAAAACGCTTTAAGTCTAAGTATTTGTTCACTTTAAATCGAGTCTTAGTGAATCAACTGGACTAGGTCTGGATGTGCTGCTGGCCATTCAACTACTCCTCTCGTCCAGTCTAGCACACAGGAACAAATATTGGGCCTATGTCCATCCCATGTGCATGCATCAAAATTAGTTCTATGTGTTGTCTTGTAAGAATTTTCTTACTATGTGGCAAGTACTGAGCAGGACTGCCTTCTGGATGTCGATGAAAGTGTTAGTATGCAGTCCTATGACTTTCAGGTTTTGTTCTAGCGTTTTTGGAGCTAGTCCAGTTGGTGATAGGATTATCGGTATCACATGAACCTTATTCAGTCGCCACATCTGCTGTATCTCGACGGGCAGCTTCGCATATTTGGATTTTTTCTCTTGATATTTATCCAACACATTGATGTTGTTGGGTACAGCGACTTATACCAAATAAGCTGTCTTTGTTTCCTTATTTGACAGTACATCAGGACGATTATTCGTCACCTGTCTGTGGGTAATAATTGCTCGGTCGTAATACAGTTTGAAGGCATTACTTTCAAGCACTCAACTGGTTTGGTCTTTATAATAGGGCACGAAGGTATTCAGGAGCTCGTATTTATTGGCAAGCTTCTAGTGGATGATGTTGCACAACTTGTTATGTCGCTGGAGGTAGTCCGTCTCTGTTAGGTAAGTGCAGCCACATGTTATATACTGTATAGTCTGATCTCTCGCTACATTTTCGACATGTATCGGATTCAACTTGGTCTTTGATGATGAATTTCGTGTAATTTTGTCTGTTAATAACTTGGTCCTGTATTGCCATCACAAATCCTTCTGTCTCTGGGAATAGTTGTCCATCATTCAGCCACCTGTTGGATGCTTCCATATCTATGTGTAGCTGGTTCAAGTCATTGTGATGTCGGCCGTGCAGTGCCATTTGAGCTCATTGTTCGTGTTTAAGGGGGGGGGTGATGGTGTCACTTGCTTGATTGAGTGGAGAATACCAGTTGTCACTTAAGATTACTATGCGGTGGAGGCTTAATGTTTGTGCCTTGTTGGTGAAGAAATCTCTCAATTTTGCAGCTGTCGGGAGTAAGGTAAGGTGGTAAGGTTATCCAGAGAGTTGATGACCTTGGGTGGTATGATTTGTACTTGGTCATCATTAAGCGAGTAGATCCCTCATTATTATTATTATTATTATTATTAATATTATTATTACCTTAACAATAACTTTCCTTTAGAGTGGTATTTGACCGGTCTTACATTCTTCAGGGAAGAAGTTCGTCTTATCCTCAAGGTCCTTATTGAAGCTGTTCTTTCCGACCTCAGTAGCAGATATAACGACAGATATTATCCATTATTATTACAGCAGAAAATGTCTTCGAAGATGTTTCGATTTAACAAAAGGAAGATTGAATTGGAAACCATCGCTAAAACTTCTTATGTCACTGGAAACAACGTTTCTTCCATAACTTGGAGAAAGTTGTCTATCTGGAAAACTTAACTTAATATCTGGCACTCAAGAGAAAATCCATACAGACTATTACACAGAATAAAAAAAAATTTGGCGGAAGAACTCTTTCACCTCAATTGCACCCATATAGACTATAACAAACATAGAAAAAGATGGACAAGGTCTCTTTGAGAAATATGGACAATTTCTTCGATTCATATAGACTATTATAAAGAATAATGAAAATGAAGAAATTGGTGCAGGATTTCTTGTATGTTTCATAGGCCCTGGTATAGGATAGAAATAAGTTCCCTGAGTAGACACAGCAAACACGATATTTCAAGAAGTTTTTTTTAATACACTAGGAGTATTCAGCGCGAGTTAACGAACATGAAAGTAAATACAGTTCCCTTTTATCTGTTGCTAAAGACAAGACATGCTTTTCTTGTGAACGGGTATACCAAGTATTAAATTTTTGATACTAGATATTCGAAATAACATAAAGGCGAAGTGTTCTTCCAGTTTTAATGGTCCAACATCAAAGCTAAATGCCCAAAAATATATTCAGTTATACACGCGTATCAGACACCGAAAGGCACTTTTTAGAAAGAGTGCTCGAACAGAAATTTGAAAAGCCCTTTTGTGTGCATAACGAGGCACTGACAGACGCATTGTTAATGCTAAGACATGCTTAAGTAGCATTCATAAAGGGCGTATGTCGGACGAGTCATAGCTCGAACCGGATGATAATCAAATTTTTGTGGGAATCCAAGAGTTTAATAGGGGGTGAATTAGAAAATGTTTGCCAGGTTTGGTGTTACTCATGATTGACGATGGTATCGAAGATTAAAGGCAGCAGTAATAGAATAAATTCTCTTTATTTTGTATAGCTTTTAATAAAAATGGATATACAATTGAGAAAACATACACAACGGGTAGATAAGGGCTCTAGCAATAAACAACTAAGGTAGCTTCAGGGTAATATATAGGGTGTCATCCCCGTTGATCTATGCTTAATGGGAAATTCCTTGTCATAAAATAAAACAAAAATGTCATTTATAGATAGTAGTGGATTCAATCTAAGGAAATTTCTATGAAAAAGAAATTGTTGTCCCCGGGGTTTTTAAACATATGTTGGTGCTGGCACAGTCTTTTGTAAGGGGAAGTGGTCTGTTAATTTTTTACGATTCAGAGTTCCTCATGTTTCTTATTTCCGTCGGTCTGTCAGTTTGTCTGTTCTCCGTATAGCAATTTCGATTTACTTCTCAAGTTGTAATGTAGAAAAAAAATTAGAACAATAGTTTCAACATTAGTGTTGGAAAATTGGGTGACTGTTTTAATTGTAAATAATACAAGTTTAAAGTAGGCTTTGCGTTTCAAACTCTGTTTAGGCTCACTATTTTTTTCAATAAAGAAGTTTTTTGGCTTTTTTCCAACTCAATAAAAAATATCTAGTTATACAGGGTAACTACGGTACGTAACTCCAGGAGGTGGGTTCTTAGGCCATTTTAAGAAAAAAAGTTCGTATGAACATGTGTATCTGTTGTCTCGATTCTGAGATACGGGGTGTTAAAGTTTAAAAAAAAAAGGTTTTTTATAAACATCATAAATATCATTAAGCCGATTTGGTTGAAATTTGGCAGCGTCATTTTGAGTGCTAAGGCGCTAATTCAGCCCTAACTAGATTGAAGTTATTAAGTCCAGTGACGTCTCAAGGGGCACTGCAACCATTATTATTGAGGAAAAAAAGTACGTCACTGACTCTTTTTGCAGTATTTATAGTTTTTTCAGTTTAGGCAACTAAAAATACAACGTTTCTGTCTGTTGTGTTTTGTTCGTATCTAGCCTCGTTTTCGAAAAAAGAAAAACAAAAATGACTTTTAAAACACTTTAAAAATTATCCATGGACAATATTAAAAAAAATAAAAACTATGTATTAACTACTGTACATAAATTACAGAAAAATAAAAAATAAACAATTTCGACCTTAAAGTAGATGAACAAAATGACTACCATCTGATAAAATACACGATTGCAATCGCATCGTCATTGATTATCTGATACGTTTAAAAATCCCTAGAGTATTCCTTATGACACTGCAATTGTCGATTAATCGATTTCTTAAGTCGTCTATATCTAGTACAGGAGTTTTATAAACCAGAGCCTTCAGATGACCCCATACATAAAAATCTAGAGGATCCATATCAGGACTACGAGCTGGCCAATTTTGAGGTCCTGCACGTCCAATCCAGCCATTAGCCACTAAAATGAGCTGGGGCCCAATCGTGCATAAACCACATATTCGCTCTTACATGTAGGGATACATCTTCTAACAAATTGGGTAAATATTCTCGCAAAAAGTCTATATAGGATTTAACTGTTGATCTTGCTAGTAAAAAAACGGGCCAATTAGTTGCTGAAAATGACTTTCTCTAATAACGTGGAGATTTTTGTCAGCCCAAAAATGGTTGTTATGATAATTAATGATAGCATCTCGTGAAAAATTTGCCTTGTCCGTAAATAAAATGTTTGGTAAAAAATTGTTACTGTGTGATATCATATGAAGCAACCACCTACAAAACATTAATCTTGGGTGAAAGTTCCGAGGCAGTGAAGCTTGAACCCGCTGTATGTGAGATGAATACAGTAGATTTCTTTTTAAAACTTTCCAAACTGTTTTCGGGGTGATTTGAAAATGCAGTGCAATCTTACTGGTACTATTTGAAGTATCTTCTTCGACTGCATTAAGTATAGCTTCTTCTATTTCAGGCGTTGTTACAGTTTCTAGTCTTCCACCCCCTGTACTTTTATTAAAACTAGCAGTTTCACTTAATCTTGCATGTATCGGTCTAAATGTTTTAGCACATGGAATTACTCTGTTAGGATATCTGTCTTGGTAAATTCTCCGTGCTTCTTCGAAATTTCAAATAATTCCAAAATTATTCATAATGGAATCACTGCTAATTGACAACTTTAAAATTGACTGATATGACAGTGACAGTACTATCAATGTATACCAGTAAGGTAAACTCCCCCAGGTAGGTGTAAAAACATTTAGAATGGTTTAAAGTGATTTTTTTATCGAAAACGAAGCTAGATACGAACAAAACACAAGAGACCAAAAAGTTGTATTATTAGTTGCTTAAATTGAAAAAGCTATAAAGGCTGCGGAAAAGGGTCAGTGGCGTACTTTTTTTTCTCAATATTGGTGGTCGCTGTGCCGATAAAAAAAAACGATTATTATGATTTTTTTTACATTTTCATATCCCTTAAATCAATCGAAGATCTACTCGCATGACACTTAAAATCTAATCCCCGCGAAACACTGACTTAGACTTTTTTTTGGGCAAATTTTAAACGAATCGGTTTGGCAATTTTTTTTTTACATACACACACGCACAACCGTACAGACATAATATGTTTTTTATATCCTATTCTAACGTCGATTAAATTCAACTTATATTTTTCGACATTCTTTCAATTCCAATAATTTCCCCTATATAGCCCAGATAGTGTATTAATGAAAGAATATATTGGCTGTTATATGGAGAAATAAGCATCGATTGGAAACATAAAATTGGTCAATTGGTTTGACGTGTAACCTAAAAAAAAGAAAATAAAAATGTATGTGTTTCTTATGAAACTGTGAAGAAGGTTTTTGACATTTTCGCAATTCAAAAAAAACAGTTTAAACAAATAAAATAATTGTGTCGTGTATCTGATGAGTCCCCGAAGAATAAAAGCTCTTGATGAATGGTCATAAAGAATAAATGTAGATATAGTGGTTTTTACTTGCCTTAAAAGTACGTTTTTTATGTTATGTATGAAAAACTAGCGTACGCAAATTAGCCCACATATTGAAATACTTATTTTCTTAAATATTTTCCAGTCAGTGCATGGTAACCAAAAAACCAAAAAACTTGTTTATAATTCATAAAAGTGGTCGTACAAGTAAGAACAGCATAAGAAAGTTCTCGAAATACAATAATCAAAATTCGGAATGTGCCATTGGCCATTAAAGCGGACGGTAAGAAGAATCGATAAATGGCTTTAGGCCAAAGTGTCCCCGAAAGTTCGTCGCAAAGTTAGTAACTTATCTGTGTTCCCGGTATTCAGTAGGGGCATCACAATGAACTTGGCATGGACAGGCAAGAAATTCACATTAAGGGGCTTCGTTCCAGAATCATCCATTCTAAAACCAAAATGATCAGTATTTGGCAAGGTTGTATTAAAAGAAGGTGTTTTAAAAGAAAGTAGGGAGTTGCCCGTTGTTTTCTTGAAGTATCGTATCCATATTTGGGCGCTGGCGATGGCCAGTGAGTGTCTTGAAACCTCTACATACATGTTAACACACGCGAAAATTCCAGAAATTTTCCTTTTAGTTGTCACCAAAGACAGATAATACTCCGTATAGACAATCCATCGAACGTTAAATAAAACACCCCCCAAATGGATCCCAACATTGCATTGTATTCCCTATAGTAGAGATCCATCGAGAGATTTTCTCGGCACAATTTCATGGCCAAAGTTGCTAGTATATAGCGATCTGGACCTCTGAACTAGGTTACGCATACAAATATCCTAACCACAATTAGTCTTGTCGCGCGCGAGGTAATATTTCGATTATACGGCAACACGAAGGAATAAAAGTAGCAGATTTAATATGAATGTGATGTACCGTCTATGTAAAGTGAAATTAGTCTTTATTGTATCATATACAGGTTGTTCTCAAAGTTGAGTTATTTATTTTGACCGGCTATAAAACTAGTAAAAACAAGTTAATTTACAAAAAATTGGCTTAAAGAAGTTGCAAAATAAAGAAATTATAGACACTTAAATCTCGACCACTGCGGGGTGTGTGTTGAAAAATAAAGAAGGTATTAATATTTCACATACCTATTTAAAACTTTATTATCCCTAAAAGTCATTTAATAAAAAATCATTGATATGAAAGTTGCAGTATAACAGTTATAAATTATAAAAAAATCAATTAATAAAAATAAGAAAATAAAGTTCCAAGTCAAAATGAAAATTAGAAAAACTCTTGGCCACCGGTAAAATGCATCTCGTTGTTACAAAAGTTGTTACCATTTGTACGCTCAGTGCAAAGTCTTGCTCGAATTCACTACAGGCTTCATAAATAAATTCCCGGTGTCCACGAATAACATCACAAGCGTTTTCGATACGTTCTTGTAATTCTTGTACAGTATCTATTTCTAAACCAACTGTTTTAAATAGCCCCAGAGGAAAAAATCATAGGGCGATAAATCCGGTGAGCGTGCAGGCCAAGAAATGGGTCGATTGCGCCCTATCCATTTATTAGAAAACTCATTATTTAAACGTTCTTGAACTTCTCGTCTAAAATGTGGCGGAGCTCCATCTTGTAGAAACTATATATTCCGTCACACATCTAAAGGAACATCTTCTAATAAATTGGGCATATCGTTTTGGAGAAAGTCTAAATACATTCCACCTGTCAGGCGATTTGGAAAAAGTAGAGCCCAATAAGCATGCCATTTATTAGGTCAGTCTAAAACATTTATTGAAAATGAGTTCTCTTCAGAGCATGCGTATTTTCTATAGCCCAAATATGGCTATTGTGAAAGTTATTTACTCCATTTCTTGTAAATGTAGCCTCATCGGTAGCCAAAATAAGTAAAATTTTCATTGAAGTTGTGTTGATGTAAAAGCTGCTGACAAAATTCAATTCCTCTAAAATGATCTTCGGGTTGAAACGCTTGAAACTCCATACTTTACTATGAGCAAATCCAACTTGTGCTGGAATAGACCTAGTGCTCGTTGTTGGGTCGTTTTCGACATTATCTAAAATATCTTCCTCAATATCTACTATCTCGCATGGAGGAGGTCTTCCATCACGATCCCCTCGTTGTGGCTTTAAGTACCCTGTGTCACGAAGCTTTATTACTAAATATACAAACATCCGAGGGGCTGGATGGCTTCTTGAGGGAAACCTTTCCGCATACAAATAACACGCTGCAGCTGCATTTTGTTAACATTCCCCGTAAGTTAGGATAATATCCACTAGTTTATTGTTGTCATAAACGTGTGCCATTTTATTCGTACAAACCCACAATCTAAAAGTACCACGAGCTATTTAATGAAATCTGACTAAATAGAAGATCGAATACAATAAAGAAAATACCTAGTATCAGTAATAAACAAAAACTTGTATCTTATCTGTTCATAACGCAGTGGTCGAGAGTATCAAAATTCAGACCTGTCATAAAATTGTTAAAAATTTAAGTAACTTCTTTCTTTTGCTACTTTTACATAGGTGATTTTTGGTAAATTACCTTCTTTTTACGAGTTTTACAATCTTTCAAAATAAATGACTCAACTTTAAGAACACCCTGTATTTTGGCACCTATGCTGCAGTGTCACTACTACTACCACAACTAATTTATGGAAAGCGATGAATAAAAATATTTCCATATTTCCAAATTCCATATTTTTTATTATGATCCAACGCAAGTTTAAAATAATTGTTTGTCAGTTTTCATAGACATAATAACAGTGGATCCAACGTCTTGATCAACAGCATGTTCTGTAAGTAAGTGTGACAAAGAAAAAATGTCTATCCTCCTTTTCAGGTCCCGCTAACGGCAGTGCTGTAAAGTTATAATGACAGGTTTTTTTTCTTGCTGTTTACATACGATATGTCAATGACCATGAGCCTGACATTAGTAATAGAAATATTTTGCGGACATGTTTAATAAAATCCCTATTTTTTTACATTATGCATAAAAACGTATACCTTAACTCCTTTATTTTTGTTTACTTTGTTCTGAATGCAAAACAATGTAATACCTCTCAGTATTTTAAAATAATTTATTGTAAGAAATTTATATTTTTTAGGCCAATTGGAAATTTATAAGTATGTAGATCTGGGAAACAAGTACAGTTATGTAATTTTGCTTTCTAAAGAACGATAAAATAGCAATTACAAGTCATTATAACCCTTAAAGTAATTAAACGTACTTATAAATGAATAAATATTACAAAGAATTTAATATTTTCTACATTTCCACATATTTTAAAACAGAAAAACAATAACATTTTGACATACCCAAGAAAAGAAAAGTTTAGAGTTTAATAGACCAATGTAAAATCGTATACTTTGCGATTCACAATTGCGAACAATCGACGGTATTGTCGGTTTTTAAGCGAATGCAATGTATTTAAATAAAAAGCAGAGTATTTGAATAATTGCTGATAAATGTTGATAATAATTATATATAGTTAATGAAATTTTAGTATTATACATTTTGTTCATAGGCACTTATTAGGTCTATGCACTTGTTCTATGTAAGATAATTGACAACACCGTTTCGAAACAGCCAAATCAGGATGATACAATAGACCAGGTAAGTAATAATTTTGACAATGTATGACTGCGTTCAAATCGAAATTATTTTAACTCCTTGCTATTATGTCTATGTAAATTTTAACAGTTTCAAAGACATTCAATTTCCAAACCTTTTGTCGATTTTGTAAGTTATCTAATTAATTAATTATCTATATGAAGCGTAATTTTCTTTATAGTTAGTGTCTTACTCTGTGTTTGCCCTATATGCAGGTATTCTAACTTATAAACTCCTAATTTTTAAAGTTTTTTATTCTTACTTTTAATATTGAAAATCACATTTGAAAATTTATCAGATGACTTTAAAGGGGGTGATTTTAGATCAAAAGTTAAAATGGGACGAACATATTAATTATATTACAAAAAAGGTAGAGAAAAGTATAAACATATACGGGCTGTAGTATCCAAGTCATGGGGTGCCGACCAAAGGACAGCTTTAATGTTTTATAAAGCATTTACTAGATCCATACTTGACAACGGCTCGGTTTTCTATAGCTCTGCCACGAAACTATTACTTAATAAAGTGGACTGTGTTCAATTTAGATCCCTCAGACTTAGACGAGCTCTTCTAGCGGAATGTAATGAACCACCCATATGTATTCGACGTAAAATCCTGGCCGAAAAATTTGTAATTAGAAATATAAAAATTAGAAACAATGCTCTCATTGATACAATTTACAAATTAAGTTTTTCTAATCTCACCTTATCATTTTGGTCAAATAAAAATGGCCCACCATTAGCTGAAACATTTACATGCACTAGCAGACAGCATGATTTTGTAGATTCCTTTTGAAATAACTCAAAAATACAAATTGTTTTATCTTAATTTACAAAATGTCATTAAATTCAATAATACTGAAAAGTGTTTTAAATCGGCTTTAAAGGTGAAAAAGGTGTAGTTTGTGCATTCAGTATTCCTCGAGATCAATTTAAATGTAATGACGTGGCATCAGTCTATACAGCTGAGGCTTTTGCAATATTAAAATCACCCGAATATATTTACATGAATAATTACATAAAAAAGGTTACAATTTGGTTGAATTCATTCATTCAACGAAGAACAAGTTGATAAGGCTGCAAAGGAAGCATGTTCCTCTGAATTGAAAATTAGTGATATCTAAAAACCATCA
This sequence comes from Kuschelorhynchus macadamiae, assembly GCA_030620095.1. NCBI lineage: Eukaryota > Metazoa > Arthropoda > Insecta > Coleoptera > Curculionidae > Kuschelorhynchus > Kuschelorhynchus macadamiae. The sequence continues at coordinate 1,813,909 of JAUTXW010000642.1, forward strand.
AGACTGTGATAAATATAAGATCAAATTTAATTCATTTTTTTTAAGGAATGTGAAAATTAGAGACAATCTGGAAAATGTAACTAAATAATATGACAGAAAAAAATAAAGGTATTATCTTCAGTAACTTGATAGAGATAGCTTAAATAGAGAAAATTAAAAGCATCTTATAGAAGTCGTACTAAAATGTGGAAGTTATAATAAAAAGTTAGATATTAAAAAAAAACAAGCAAATGTAATTTTAAGAGAAGAAACTCAGGAGGCTTAAGCTCTGATTATTGTGAACATTGAAAAGAATAACAAATATCAAATAATACTTCTTAATTTACATGCTTATTGCTTTTTTGTCAACGTAATACAATTCTACAGACAGAGTTTTAATTAAAAGCATTTTTTTACGCACTTTAATATTCAGATGTATAGCACTAAATAAAAAAAAAAAATTTTTACTTGAAACTTCACGATACTAAACAAAAAAGTCATCATATATTTCGTTAATATTATGGCTATATATATATATATATATATATATATATATATATATATATATATATATATATATATATATATATATATATATATATATATATATATACATTTTAGATGCTCACGACCGTACTAAGATAAATAGGGAATCTAATATCGGGTATGCGGTCTGTAGGTCAAATAAATAACTAATTTACTTCTGACATCCTCTATATTTTGTTTTTGTAAATTCTATCGAAGATCGGAGATTACCCGAAGATTGTGTATTGGTGTCAATGGATGTGGTGTCATTATTTACTAATATCCCTTTCGATCTTAGTCTTGAATTCGTCCACAATGGCACATAATAGAGCCGTTCACAACGTTGTTACCATAGTTTCTTCAAATTATTATCGTTTGTGTGCAATAACTGTTATTTTTCTTTCAACAACCATTTCTACCAACAAACATTTGGTACCCCCATGGGCTCACCTATTAGTCCAATCTTGGCTCAAATAGTAATGGATCATATATTGGACATAATCGTAGAAAAATTACCTTTTAATGTTCCGTTTTTGTATAACTTTGTGGACGACATAGTGACTTCTGTCCCTTCGAGTGAGATAAAAACTAATTTAGTTACTTTTAACTCTGTGAATGAACATTTGCAGTTTACTATGGAAACAGAAGTTAACAACAAAGCATTTTTTAGATATTTTACTAATTAGGACTGATTCTAACAAAGTTATTTTAAGTTGGTACCAAAAACTGACGTCCTCTGGACGATATATTAATTATCGTGTCACTCATATTTCGGACGAAATGTTTTTGAAGGAAAATTTAAACAAAGAATATACACTATTTCTAAATAATGGTTTTCCAAAAAAAATACTAAACAAATTAATTTATCATTCTGGGTTTTTTGATGGTCCGACAGAAGACCAAGTTATTGCACATTTCAAATATAAGAAATTGCCCTACATTCACGGTCTTACAGATAATATTATTAACCACCTTAAAAGAGATAATTTAAAAATAGCTAAATATAATACAGTCACGATTGGCAAAATGTTCACTAAATTTAAAGATAAAACTCCGATCCCATTAAAGAATAATGTTGTATATAAAATTCCTTATAAACAATGCAATCAGTGTTACATAGGACAAACTTCCCAATATATTAAAAATCGTTCGACACAACACAAAAGCGACTGCCGTATTGGGAAAAACTCATGTGCTTTGGTTGATCATTTTCAGAAAAAGGATCACAATTTTGATTACGAAAACATACAAATTCTGGAATATGAAAATAATTACAGAAAAAGGCTATTTCTGGAAATGGTACATATCAACATCGAAAATAATTCAGTTAATTCTAGATCTGACATCCAACAGCTGAGCACCATTTATTGCAATCTGTTGAACAAATGAATTCTTTGCCTTGTTCAACAAAAAACAAATAACTTAAATACCATAATATAAATATTCCACGAACTTCAATGTGTACATAAAACTGTTTATCAATGTTTCTTTTACCACAAAAAAATAAATAATTAATTGTATATATAAATGTCTTGCTAGTTGTTAAGTTCTACTTGCTATCAACATTTTAATATTCATGTGGTTGTATTCGTCCTAATTTAACGTTCTACTGTGTGTTGAAATGCATATAGCCATGTTTTTGTAACTTCACTTGTAAGTCTTAACTGTTTTTTTTTTAGTTTGATATCATTTTAATCTGTGGTGTATTTTAGCGTTTCCTCCTGATGAAGTCATAGAGTAGAGTGGGGCAAAACGACGCACTTAAGGGTTAAACAATTACAAAAACGACAAATTTGAAAAAAAAAACATGTTTTATCCAAAGAACTCGTTTATTACATCCAACTACTACTCAAAAGAAACATTTTTTCTGACAAACAATCAAAACGTATATACTAAAAAAGTAAAAATAAATTATCATACAAAACATGACTTTTGCCCCATATGTGGGGTTAAAGTCCGAATTGTGTGGGGCAAAAGTCCGCACACCCTTTAAAAACATAAATCGCATGTAAAAACCCCAACTCTTTCATATGATGTGCATTCTTCATGCCACCATTTCTTACAATCATTACACTTGATCCACTCTTCAATAGGAGGGTCTTCATAGGGTTCATTACATCCTGGACACATATCTTTAATTTCTTTTTTCTTTAACTTCTTTTGTAATTCTGTGTGGCATCATCTGTAATTTTTCTTTTTATTGTGTTACGAGTTGACTTTAACTTTTCCTTTCTCAGCTTCTCTTCAGTCAAAGCTTCCAGTTTCAGTTTATTAGGAGTACTAGAAAGTATTTGCGATTTCTTCCCTTCTCTTCTTCTTTTTTGTTCGTCACTTCGCTTCGGGAGTGGAATTATATCCTTAGGAGTCACTATTTTTTCCTCTGCATCTTGTTTAGTCTTCTGTTTCTCTGGAGTTAGTGATGATTTGATGACTGCGGTGAGCCCCGTTAAAGCTTCGTCTTCTGCCATTGTCTCAAGGTGAACCTCCTCTATCTGGTCAATTTTATTTTTATTAGTGCCACTTGTACTAGGCAGCAGGTAAGAAAGAGGGACATCGTCTTCGGAATCGCTGTTATTTATTTGGTGGTCATATTGATCCGCTTCATTTTTATTTTGATCGGTGACCTTTGACGGAAGAAAATCTTCTTCTGAGAACACAGTTTTATTTATTGGATATATTCCACAAACTTCAATGCCTTTTACCACCCTGTCCATAGTTGAGCAACGTTCGTAAGCTTTACCCAACAATTTGGCAACCTGAAAGTGAGTAATATTTCTACCAGGATTTGTTGTCAGCCATCTATCACATTCATCAGCATAGAATGTTTTCAATGCTTTAAAATAACAGCGATCCAACGGCTGGATTTTATGACTGCTGTGGGGTGGGATGGTAAGTAGATGAATAAAATTGTCTCTGCAATAATTTACAGCTTCCAAACTTTCGTGCGAAGAATGGTTGTCCATAATAAGAAGAATAGGGTGCTCTCTATCTGGTCTTACCTTAGCCCGAAAATGTTTAAGCCATTCTATAAATAGTTTGGTATTTATATATCCAGAGTCTGAACACAATGCTAAAGATTCTCGTGGTGCTCCATCCATTAGCTCGTTTTTCATTATTTTGCGAGGAAATATCAGAGCGGGAGGAACAAAACTGCCCGCTGCACTCATGGCACAAACAATGGTCATCGATTCCCCACGCTCAGCTGAAGATATTTTTCCTACGAGTTTCTTGCCTTTTGTGCTTATAATTTTTGGTATTTTGTTAGGAACGGTTGAAATTCCGCTCTCATCCATGTTATAAATGGCACTTGGAGGAAAGTTATATTTTTTGAATAATTCCGAGAGATTTTCAAAAAACAAATTAATTTGTGCTTTATTAAACCCCATCATTCTTGCTAAACTAGTAGCTTGTGGAGCCCGCAATGAAAGGTTGTATTTCCTAATAAAATTAATAGCCCAGTCTTTGCCAGCTAGTTTCAGGTTGGTATTAAAGGGGTTTTCTATATTATTCAAAACGGCATACTCAAATGCGATTTTTCTTAATGCTTTAAACGTTAGACCATAAAATCGGTTATCCAGCTCTTTGCAGTGCTGTACAAGTTCATGTTCCATATCTTCTGAAAAAACACTTCGGTACCGTCCCAAACTCTGAACACCATGTCCTGATTTCAACCGCTTCCGTAAAGTAGATTCATCTATTCCAAGGTCTGCTGCGACCTGTCTTTTGGAAACACCTTCAGTTATCCTTGTTCTCGCTGTTTGAAACATTTGTTCCGTGCATAATTTTCTAGTTGGCTTTCTTTTATAGGACCTAAAATCAATAAATTCGTAAGAAAAAAAAAATATTACGGGTGGGGCAAAAGTCCGCATGCGGACTATTGCCCCACTCTTACTAACGGACTTTTGCCCCACATGTAACGTAACTTTAAAAATATTTTGTATGGTTATGTGCGACAATATAGCAGCCACTACCATATAATTTTTGACAGTTAAAAATCTAACCTAAAAATTGCTCGTATTTTGTTTTACGATTAAATCTAATGATTTTAGTGAATATCTTAAAAATAAATATTGGAAAATAAGATCAGGTATACCAAAAATGCTTCTTACCTCATATTTTCCAGAACTGTGATCGGATTATCGTAAAAATTTCTCAGAGGATCGGAGACATCGAAAGCTTGTAAATACTGGTGGAAACGTTGCCAAATTTTGCCGTTTTTAAATAAAATTCATAGATAGGACTTTTGCCCCACTAGGACTTTTGCCCCACTCTACTCTAAATAAATGACGAAATATAGAGGATGTCAGAAGTAAATTAGTTATTTATTTGACCTACAGACCGTATACCCGATATTAGATTCCTTATATATATATATATATATATATATATATATATATATATATATATATATATATATATATAGTATGAAATTTGCGAACACAGTGGAGCCAATAGGCGTTCGGACAGCAGACACAAGAAGCAATACACTCGGAACAGTTAATTGAAACACAGATCCGGCGACGTGGTGCCTTGATAATGACGTTTTGCAGCACGCTGGATTATACTCCTAACTTTCGGTACACTTTTGTCCCTGCACAGAATATTTAACTTGATAAAACAACTTTGTCTTGTGCCGAAGTTTCTATTTCGGCTACACAAAGTTAATGTTATCTTGGTGCATAAAAGCATCAGAGTTGAAACTGTTGTAAAAGGAATGTCTAATAGGTTCAACTTGACAATTTGACATTCAAGTAAAATTATTGAGCTTTGCTTTACAATATACATGGTTGCGGATGTTAGCGACATGATAGCAAAATGACATATTAATGGATTTTAATAGAACTGAATATTTTTTAAAATCGTTATAGCTTAAGCAAAATAATTTTTAAAACATTAATTTATATAACCTGCTGGACACTCGAACTGCATAACGTAATTTTTTGGGGTATTTTTAACGTTCGATATTTCAAAAACGGTAAGCTAAATTGAAATGCGGTTTTCGACGTCAGCTTACTCAAGGTGTGTAGATTACAAACTCGACTGGTGGATCGCCAGATATGATGGGAAAAGGTTTGTACAGGGTGTAAACTAAAACTCTGCATTTTTTACAAAATTTCATTTAACGATATTTTTTACAAAACAATATTTTATTTATTGTCATATACACCAAAATAATCTATGATTAGATACAAAAAAATAATTTCTCCCGTTTTTTGAAATTGCCATTTTTTCGGAATATACAGGGGATTTTCAAAAATTTGTACATGGGTTCACAAACAAAATCCCAACTCACTAGTGATAACTCAAATCAAGCTCACTGTGGTATTGTTTTCATTATTTATGACACTGCTATTAGGAAAAAATACAATAATATTATACAGGGGTCTAAAAAAGCTTACATTTGATTTAATTATTAAAATTTCATGATTTTGCACATTTTTATCCATTGAACATTGAAAACTAAAGAAAGTATAATAAAACGTAAAAATTTTCAATCCCGTTAGTTGATTTACATAAATTAGAGTATTTTACCGAAACGGTTTTTTAAATTCCATCCTAACCTCACTTCCAAAGAAATTAGCGGTGCAAATGTATAGCGTGTTTTTTGAATATATTCGATTTTTTAGAACTGAATGATTATTATAACGAAATTGTAGCATTATTATACCTGGAAAGCAAGTACCAGTAGCGTTTTATAATAATTTCATAATTATACCGGGTGGCCAAATAAACGTGCAATGTACTGTATCTCGGAAACTACTGATTTTAGAAACTTGCTGTAAAATTTTTTTTAACTATAGTGGCCAAATAAATGCTGGAAAAAATTTTTGAGTTTCTAAGATGACCGCTAGGGGGCGTAACAGCAAATGAAAAATACATAGAAATGCCGATTTTCGCTGGATTTTTTATTATTTCCGCTAAATTGTAAGATGAAAGGTTTATGGCCTGTGCACCGTCTAATCTTAGTTGGCGTTGCGATAAAAATGTCATGGATTCCATGGATACGACAAAATGCTTAATTGGATATTCTTCCTTGTTTGTCATTTTGACGTACTGTTTCTTAAACTCATATTTTTACATTTTACTTCGTGATTTTACCTTTTATTAATTTTTATTTTGTTTGTTTTTTGTGTATTTAATTCATATCTTCTCGATGCGGAGACTAACTGCTGCCGAAAGGCAAAATGCCCTTAGGCTCTTGGACCAAGGCATGTCTCAGCAAGAAGTCGCAAATTTATATAATGTGAACCAAAGTCAAATTTCGCGGCTAAAAACAAGATTTGAAAATACGGGAAACGACGCATATCGGCACGGTGGTGGTTGGGTGAGGAAAATTAGAGGAAGGGCAGAAATAAATTTAGTACGTAATACGCGCCAACAAAGAACGAAGTGTTCCAGGAAATTGAACGATGAGCTGCGTCGTACAGCTGAAGTGCATGTTTCTGATCGTACTGTAAGGAGGACATTAAACAGAAACAATTTGAGGTAAAACTTTATCATAGCAAGCATTAAATTTGCAAGGTCCAATTTTTATCTACATTTAAAAAAATCTTATTCAAGAAATTCCCAAACCATGAGTAATATGGAAATATCTGTAACATCGAAAGCAATTTATTATTACAAGTAGAGGTCAACAAGTACGAACTAAAAAATAAAATCAAACAAATTTTTTAGAGCACGACGTAGAGCGAAGTGTCCTCGTTTGCTACCACCTCATCGTGCAGCACGGTTAGCCTGAGCCCAAGAACATCGAGATTGGACCATCAATGAGTGGAGAAACTGTTTTTTTTGCGACGAAACAAGGTTCAACCTCATTCATTCGGATGGTAGAATTCTTGTTTGGAGAGAGCCGAATGAAAGGTATGACGAGGAAAACATGGCACCTCAAGAAGCCTTTGGAGGCGGAGGCATTACAGTTTGGGCGGGGGTAATATACAATGGGAAGTCTGATATTTTCACTACCAGACAAACAGTTAATGCTGTAGTCTATAGGGACGATATCATACTTCCCATTGTCGTGCCATTTGCCGCAAATTATGGACACGATTTTCTTTTGGTCGACGATAACGCACGGCCTCATCGAGCGCAAATTGTAACGGAGGCTTTGCAGGTCAATAATATAAATCGTATGAATTGGCCTGCAAAGTCTCCGGATTTGAATATTATAGAGAATGTGTGGTCGCATTTAAAATTATTAGTGAGATCAAGAGATGTTGACCCAGAAACCTTGAACGAGCTGTCCGAAGCCATACAAGAGGAATGGAACAACGTCCCCCTAGATTTCATTAATAATTTAGTGCACAGCATGTCTCGGAGATGCCGTGAAGTTATTCGTCTGCGAGGAGGGCCAACCAAATATTAACATGGTTACGTTTCTTTTCTTTCTTCTCTTTTCTCTTATCCCAATCCTACAAGGGTTATTTTTTGTTTTTTTAAGGTGTCTAAAAATGTGCCATCGTAGTTAGGTACACTCAAACTATCCAGGGTTTTTCACATCTGATAGTACTGTACAAGGAGGTACCAAGAATGTTATCACGAGTATCAAATACCTCCATTGGTACCGACTTTCATGACCATCAGATTTTGTTTCCTATTCTAAACTTTTTCTTCGCTGTAGTTGAATTAGGTTAACAAATAATTGTTTATTATATTTTAGAATTTTAGAGTTGAATACAGGTATACTATACTATACCTGTGGGTATTATAATATTGAGTGGAATCCAATATGTTACAATATACAGGGTATTGAAAGATGCTTAGTTGGGTTATGGATCAAGTTATAAATGCAAGCTATAGTCCTGTCGATGTTTCGTTTTATTTTCAAGACACTATAAGATCTTCAAAATTGTTGTAACATTTTAAAAACCTTATATAATTAATTTAAAAGTAATCCAGGTGCGATTACTACCTTGGTTACTACACTAATTATTATTAACGTCTTTGAATGTCCTGAAGATCCCTTAAAATAAAGCGAAACGTAGACAGGTATCTAACAGCTTTCATTTATAACTCGGTCCTACATACCTCAAGTAAGCACCTTTCATAAATTCTCTTCGATCGTTGAAAGAATAAAAATATTATTTAATATACAGGGTGCTTCATAAAAAATCTAGAATTTACCGCTAATTTTTAATTGAAGCGGACCTGATAGAACATGTCTCCTTATGTGAGTAACCAAATTCTTACTAAGACTAAGGTCTGCTGTTTAGTTCGCCAGAAACCATCACCATGAGACACTCTGTAAAACTACGAAATTCCTATAAAACGCTACTGGTACCTGTTTTATAGGTATAATAATGCTAGAATTTCGTTATAATAATTATTCAGTTCTAAAAAGTCAAATGGATTTAAAAAACACTCTACAATATTGTCAAAAAGCAACACTGTCCATTTGTGCCGCTACTTTCTCCCAAAGTGAGGTTAGGATGGAATATAAAAAACCGTTTCGGTGAAAGACTCTAATTTATGTAAATCAAGTAACGAGATTGAAAATTTTTACGTTTTATTATACTTTCTGTAGTTTTCAATGTTCAAAGCATAAAAATATGCAAAAACATGATATTTTAGGAATGAAATCAACTGTAAGCTTTTTTAGACTCCTGTATATTATAATTGTATTTTTTCCTGATGGCAGTATTGTAAATAATGAGAATAATACAACAATCAGTTTGATGTGAGCTATCACTGGTGAGTTAGGATTTTTTTTGTAAAACCATGTACAAATTTTTGAAAATCCCCTGTATATTCCGAAAAAACGGCAATTTCAAAAACGGGAGAAATTGTTTTTTTGTATCTAATCATAGATTATTTTGGTGTATATGACAATAAATAAAATATTGTTTTGTAAAAAATATCGTTAAATAAAATTTGGAAAAAAATGCAGAGTTTTAGTTTACACCCTGTACAAACCTTTTCCCATCATATCTGGCGATCCACCAGTCGAGTTTGTAATCTACACACCTTGAGTAAGCTGACGTCGGAAAACCACATTTCAATTTAGCTTACCGTTTTTGAAATATCGAACGTTAAAAATACCCCAAAAAATTACGTTATGCAGTTCGAGTGTCCAGCAGGTTATTTTGTTTTGCTGGTATTAACTTGTTTTGGTTGAGTTATTAACCAGTATTAAAGTTAAGCATCGTGGGCTTAGTTAGTAGGTAATAGAAGTGAGGGTTGACATGCTTTGGCAGACTGATGATAAACAGTGCAGAGCTTCCCAATTTTCCGTGAACGACCAATATACCATAAAGCATGGTCACATTTTAACCAGACGACAAGCGTTCTTAGCTCTGAAGGGTATTAAATAGTCAGGAGAACCTGTACCGGGTATCCAATTAAGAATGGTTTTCGGCCATAACTCGGTTACTGTTGATCACATATATATATATATATATATATATATATATATATATATATATATATATATATATAAGTTCGCAAAATGGCTGCTAGGGGGCGTCACATTGTGTTACACAAGACTCTTGCAAATTTTTTGATCTTGTCTTACTTTGCCAGAAGTCTTGCTAAAACGAGAAATATTGCTAAAGAAACATCTTACAAAATAAAAATCAATATCTATAATAATTTTTGTAAAACATTATTTAGAGAAATAGTTAAGAAATGAGCATAAACATAAACAAACCAGGTATTTAATATTAATTAATTACTGTATCGATGTGTATTCTCGTATATTATTTAGTAATATTTTATTCATTATAAACCATGTCTACAGCCACTCACAAGTGAATTAACGTTATTACGCCATTTTCGCGCCATCCCGACTTCATAAACAAAATCATTGTAATTTTGAATCGGATAAATTCAAGTACTTTAACACTTCAGGTACCGTTGAATATTTCTAAACTCAATTAGTTTTAATTCACTTAAAGTTAATTTTACCAATATTTCCGCGATATAACTAAACGACTATAGAAGTGATGCCAACATCTCTTGGTCTTTCTTTACAACCCTGTTTCGTTTCGTTCTGGTATTGTTTAGTGTGCAGGGTGAGTCAACGATTGGAAAAAGTAAATTTACGTCGAACAGATAAAATCTGGAAACAAACTGTTTATGCTGTGGGATATATTTGTAAGTCGTGCGCATTTTAAAAATATTTTAAATTATACAGGGTGTGTCAAAAAAGTAGGACAACTAAAAGTTGTATTTTTTTAAACGGGACACCCTATATTTGACGTGATTTTTAAGTTCTACATAAAATTCTAATACTTTTTTCTATAATATTTTGCTTTTTATATGCTTTCGTAATATTGAAGATATAAAATTGATACTTTCTTAAATATTTAGCTTTAAACTTTTATTAAACAAAAAAAAATGCAAATTTTATGCACATCTATGATTAGCAATATAACGCAAAAACGTGTTGTTGTTAGTGTATATTCTTCATATAGCCAAAATGAAAAAGGCTATATATGAAGCAAAAAAATATCCAAAAGGCTATATGAAGCGACGCGACGCGCGCTTTCTAAAGTGGCCTTTCAAAATGTCATGGAGAGATTTGATGCTAGTGGCAATATTCGAAGAGAACAGTTGTCAATAAAATTGCTGCAAATCAAGATAAAGAGTTGGAAATTCTACTTCATATAGAAGAAAATCCCAGTTTAAGTAGACGACAACTTGCTAGTTTAACTGAGACATCACAATCTACAGTAAGCAGGACCACAAGGCGAAGCATATCCGTGTATTTAATTATTTACAAACTAGACGAGTAGACCCCCTTTTCAACACAATTTTTAAATATTTACAATATTATGCCAGTTCACGGATCCTTTGCTTTGAAATGTAAGATTCATTCCAAAAACATAATATTGTCTAAAAAGTTTGAAAAAGGCCCTACTCGCCTTATCTTTGGGTTACAAAACTTAACACGCATTTTAAAATCTTCAGCGTGTAGCTCTTGGTTTAATGTAATATAAAATGGATGATATTTATATTTTCTTGTAGTCTTGGTTACTGTAGATTCTGATGTTAAAATCTTAAGATTTTTTGACGCACCCCGCATAAAGACGATAAGTTTTACGGTTGTTGTCCATATGTATTGAAATCCACCAGCATCAGAATAACCTCAAGAGAAAGACAGGTTATAGATTTAGGTATTTCAAATTGAAAATTATAAGGTCACAAAAAATAAATTTTAGGATAAATAAATTATTTATCCTAAAATATATTTGTATATTATATTTAATATTTTTACAATTGTGTTACTAAAATATCTATAGGTTTACTATTCTAGATTTAATCTAAATCAACAAATATTGAAGAAAATAGGTTGATATGGTTATGCAATGATATTACATTATTTATTATTATAGGCAAATTTCTGATTATTTAGGTTCTGACCTTTTTTTGCAACAAAACTCAAAATGTATACATTTTTACTTGAAGAATAGTAAAAAATTAATTTTATACTTTTTGTTGCAATCTCAACTTATTGGATTTAATTTAAATAAAATTATTTATATAATCTCCTCACATGGGTGAAGCAATTTTTAGTAGGTATTTAATTTAAAAAAAAAAACCAGTTTGAAATAATAAAACTCGTCACGTGGATTTGGGATACTGGACAATCTAGTAAACTTTAAAAAAATATGAATGCCTTGCCCTATTCCGAACGTGCTTAGACGAGCTATGCACATAACGATAATGCAAGAGTCTTGCTAGCAAGAGAGACATCGCAAGAAATCTTGCTTGCAAGACAATATTTTCCTCAGCAAGAGTCGGGCAAGACAAGACTAAATTTGATTTTTGTCTTGTTTTGCAAGATAAGACAAGAATACGTTAAACAGGAGAAGAAGTCATGTCTTGTGAAACACTAGCGTATCAACAACTCAAAAATGAAAATGCCGATTTGCTCTTGAATTATCCTAATTAAGGCTTGTCGAAAATATAAACATTGTGTTCTTCAGGCAATATGCAACTTTTTGCTATGTATAATTTTTTTCTGATTTCAATAATAAAGTGATAGGGAAAGGTAAAACTTTTTTCTTTCAAACTTTTTGTCATATTGAATTCATACCAGTTTATCCCTAAATCACATTTAATTTTTGTGCAAAATTTTAAGTCAGTTAAATAAAAATATTTTTAATGCTTTTTTTTAACAATTTATTTGGCCACTATTTTGTTCCGCCATCTTGAGTTCATACCACAATTTTACCAGTTTATCTCTATATTACGCTTAATGCTTGCACAAATTTTAAAATTCTTCAAAAAGATACCCTGTACATATAATTAACTAACAAGATTAAAAAGCAGTATCAAGAAAACGAAGAACTTTTGTTAAAAAAAACCACGAAGATTTATTTCTCTAAATGATTTCACATATTTATTTAACAGCCTGTTTAAGCATAATTTATGTATCCGTATATACCAACATTCTCGTTCAAAAAATAAAAATTATTGTCGATAAAAAAGTAATAACATAAAACGGGCCAAAACTACCAAGTAATAAAAAATTCCGGAGATAAAACGGAATACAAAGTTTTGGGATGTAAAACACGACATATAAACGGCATCAATAATTGACTGGTTCGCGTGTATACCGGACATTTCAAGTAGCACGATTGCTTTAGATGCCTGTCGCAAGAAATTCCATGAATCTGTCCGTATTCTTAACACGCTTTTCTTACATCACTTGTATGTAACTAACTATGAATGTAAACAAATCTAGGAAGTGGATTTGCACCTACTTTTAAGAACAGCCCTGATTGGTGATGAGGAAAGAAATACATAGCAAGATTTAAAGTAAGTGTACAGGGTGATCAGTTAAGGGTAGCGAGCGGCCATATCTCATAAGATATTGGTCGTATAGATTTGAGAAAAAAAAATCATAATAAAAGTCGCCAAGAGAAATTGCTGAAAATTATTTTCGAGTTTGTCAAACGTCCGCTAGAGGGCGTAACAACCAACACCAAGTAGAAAAATGGGGTTTTTATAGAATTTTGCCTAATGAAAATATATCGATGATATCATTTTCATATTTAGTGACCACTTCCCTACACTTTTTGTCTAAAATGTTTTGTTCTATATATCAAAATAAAGCGGTGGGGAAAGTTCAATTATTTTTTCAAACAAACCAAGATGTCTCCCGTTTCTTTTGACCGATTTTAGCAAACTTAGGCTCATATGAAAGAGCATAATTTGCACTACAAAACGCTTATTTGGTTTTGAATTTTTGACTTTTGCTGGCGTCGCTAGATGGTGTTAACTGAATTAGTAGCATATTTTTTAGTTTTTTTCAAAAAAAAAACAAATGTAATGGTATATTCATTTTTACATATTTTAAAAGGAGATAAATTTCTCTATAACTTAATGAAAATAATTTATCATCTACCTTTTTTTGAACCGTTGATATTGACCAAAATATTATTTTATTTTATTAAAAAATGGCACGCCACTGCTTTTTGTCAAAATAAAAATCATTTTCGTAATCACTTATTAGTTGCTAACAAAAAGAACCTCTTGACTTTTTTTCGTTAGACCAACGGTTTTGGATTGAAAAAATAAGATGTTGTTGTTGGACAGTTTTATTAAGATTTTTCCTTGTTAAACATCTTATTTTTTCAATCCAAAACCGTTCATCTAACGAAAAAAAGTCAAGAGGTTCTTTTTGTTAGCAACTAATAAGTGATTACGAAAATGATTTTTATTTTGACAAAAAGCAAAGGCGTGCCATTTTTTAATAAAATAAAATAATATTTTGGTCAATATCAACGGTTCAAAAAAAGGTAGATGATAAATTATTTTCATTAAATTATAGAGAAATTTATCCCCTTTTAAAATATGTAAAAATGAATATACCATTACATTTGTTTTTTTTTTTTTGAAAAAAACTAAAAAATATGCTATTAATTCAGTAAACGCCATCTAGCGACGCCAGCCAAAAGTCAAAAATTCAAAACCAAATAAGCGTTTTGTAATGCAAATTATGCTCTTTCATATGAAACTAAGTTTTCTAAAATCGGTCAAAAGAAACGGGAGACATCTTGGTTTGTTTGAAAAAACAATTGAACTTCCCCCAACGCTTTGTTTTGATATATAGAACAAAACATTTTAGACAAAAAGTGTAGGGAAATGATCACTAAATATGAAATTGATATCATCGATATATTTTCATTAGGCAAAATTCTACAAAAAACCCCATTTTTCTACTTGGTGTTGGTTGTTACGCCCTCTAGCGGACGTTTGACAAACTCGAAAATAATTTTCAGCAATTTCTCTTGGCGACTTTTATTACGATTTTTTTTTCTCAAATCTATACGACCAATATCTTATGAGATATGGCCGCTCGCTACCCTTAACTGATCACCCTGTACAATATATTTTAATATAACCAAGAACAAAATTTAATACGAATAAGAAAAATACTAAAATAAGTAAGAATAATCAACAAAACATAAAAAATAATATTTTATCATAGCGCCTTCTTTCTGGATTTTTTGATGCAGTCTGTTGGGCATTGAGTTAATTTTATTCACCGCAATATTGGGGTCAGGTTCTTCCCAGCCCTGATGGATGTTTCCCACATTTCATCAGAGTTTTGATGTTTAAAGTTACGTCTAAATATTTTTTTCACTATCAATCTCCAAATGTTCTCTATCGGGTTCATATCCGGACTGTAAGAAGGCCACATTATAATCTGAAACCACTGTTTTATATTATTGGCAGTATGGAAACGGCAATTATCATTTGGTAAATAAATGAGTTATTCGGATATAACTGGGCAACTGATGGAAGCATTATGTGAAAATCGTCCAGTTTTCCAAGCTAAGCCCCTTGTATATTTTTCTTGAAATCTCATCAGCAGATACAGGAATTTGTCCATTATAGATGGATTGAAAAGTCTTTTCGGCGGTGAACACGATCCTCTTCTAAAATTGTGACTGAAAGTACACATAGTTCAAGGCAAAGATTAGCTTACCCTGTTTTCGCTCATCCGTCAGAAAGATTTTTTTGCACCCACCCGGTTTTTTAATTCTGAATTGCTAATTCTTCTACTGGCCGTGGGCTGCGAGTCTCTTCAATTCTGGTCATTAACTGTATTTTTTCAACTACGGATAGTTGACTAGGCATTTTTATATTTATACAAACCTGTAAAAAAGTATCTCGAAGAAAATTATTTTGACTTTATCAACTTGACAACTAAAGTTATTTTGAAGTTTTTCTGGTGCCACGGAAAATCATATTTACACAAGCATAAATTAGGTATACCACTTTTCTCTGCATTATGAAAATGAAATGTTCTATTAATTTAGTAACATAAATTTATTCAAGATCACTAATTTAACATGTCTCTAATCTGATATAAACGTTTAATTTTACTAAAATTCAAGAAAATCTTATTTTTTTGAATTTAAGGAAGAAAAATGTTATGTTTTTCTATGTCATTTGAAATTTCTGATACAAACAAATTTTTTTATTAACCCTCTATGGTACACACTGTATAAAATGATAATTATATTTATTTTTTTAAATATTAATGATACTAATTGGTTTAAAAAGCGATCTTATATGTTTTTTGATGAATTTTGCAGTTTTTTTTTGAAAATAAATATGTGTATATTTAAATATACATTATACAATTTCGTCATTTTTCTAAATGAAAAACCAAATACGACATAATCATTTTATTTATTTTACTTTATTATGGAACAACAAGAAAGAAGAAAGTAGAAGAAAGATTACATGTGGAACTGTTGAAAACAGTTTCTATCTGATACAAAACATAAATAAGTCTCACATTTAGTACATGTCACTTTGGTAATTTTTTGACAATGTTGATTTTTACATCTTCCAGTTTTTTCTGCATATTGGGGCCAGTGATCCATTCGATCCATTCTGCAGTCTACATTTGGTGTAACAGAAGATTTTGCTTTTTTTCTTGTGATTGATGTTGGTTTTGTACTTGACGACGGACGACCTCTCTTCTTTTCTTTACCAGCCCAACACAAACTTTGTGCAATATCTGCCTTGAAATCGTAAAGAGATAATTGATTTTTCTTCGCTACTCCACAGTCGTTACAGCTACGCCTATACAAAAGCCAAGCGATAATGGCACACATGTCCATAAGGTGAAAAAAGATGCGCAAGTAATATTTCCTTGATCGAATTTTCGTTCTGTACAACGCCAAAAGTGAATCAATCAAATCGACCCCACCCATAAACTTATTATAGACGTGTATAACACTTGGGCATTTTACTATAATGTCTTTTTTATTTTTGCGGTCATATCTCTTTATAGTTGTTTCAGGATATGCACCTGAAAATGTACTAAGCAAAGACGCCACTTTATTGTCTTGCCATTTGACAAGTCGAAGTTGAGTGTTTTGGTAAGTTGCAATCCTTTCAGCATAGCTTCCTCTACCTTGTTTTTTCAGTACATTATCAGCCGGCAAACCATTTTGTGGTGCGCGGTTTGTACGGATGGTACCCACGCTCTGGATACCATTTCTTGCTAACTCGATCTGAAGTTCAGGGCTATAGAACCAGTTGTCATAAAAGAGTAGATAATTTTGGTTTTTCGGTATACGCTCAGCTAGTCGAAGAACCACGTTGCTGCTAGCGCTTATATCTGGTAAATTTTGCGGTTGTTCTGTAGATCCACAGTATACCTCAAAATCGTAAACAATTCCACTTGCTCCAGCTAAACAAAATAATTTGTATCCCCATTTCTTTGGCTTTTTGGGATTGTACTGCTTCAAACCGCTTCTGCCTTTATATGGCACTATTTGCTCGTCTACAGATAGGTGTTGTTCCATTGGAATTGTTTTCAGGTTCTGTCTTATGCGTTCTACTATTTCCCTAATTTTGAACAAACGGTCCGAAGGAACCACTGGCAATGTAGAATTGTCCGCGAAGTGCAAATACTTTTTGATTTGCTCCCATCTACGTAGAGACATTGCATCTGCAACATGATGTATCCTACATGCACTACTCCAATATCGCCTAGTTCCAGGCACTGATATAAGGGACATATAGAAACAAATCCCAATGAATTGTTCTTTAGAAGTTAGAGAAAAATTTACTCCTATATCAGTTTGGTTTGCGTAAAGGTTAGTTTGAGCTGTAATATATTCCAACAAATCTGCGTCCACTAATTTGTAAAAATATTGCACGGGAGTTTCCACAACTGTTTCAGGGACCAACTGTGTACCCCAATTCGGTGTCTCACCAGCCTCTTGATTTGAATTTTTCCATTTCAACCCAATTTTTTGTTTTTGCGATTTACGGTCACCTTGGATAACACTAGATGTATTACTAGTGAGAAAACTTGCCAGTGGAAGATCGTCTTCTTCATCATAATCCTGCTGTTCGGAAGTAGTCGACTCTGCCTCACTGCTGCTGGAGCCTGCATCAAAGAAAACGACAGTAAAATGCTAGATCCTAATCAAACAAAAATACTACCAACCTTCTGTCAAATTGGGCTGAAACGTTTCATCTTCAACACTGTCGTCACTACTAAAATCATCATTACTCTCCACCCCTGGTGTTAGCACCTTTACGCTATGTCTTTTTCCATAAAATATCTTCGGATCCATTGCGGTCAAAAAGCAAACAACAAACACGTTAGAACACCTTATCGCACAATGTATATCCAGATATACAAATAAACCGTACGCTATAAACCGCGCCTCAAGCGAAAAACACGTGCTGTATTTACGCGACCGTAATGAATATACACTGCTTAACTACCAACTATTTTTACTTTTCAATTTGTTTATAAATTAGACACAAATATTTAGGCACGTATACCGGCACTTTCGTAAGACGCCATAACCTTGAAATAGTTCAAATGTCATCAGAACTTCCCGCTCGATTTTCAAACGAACACTACCGCAAATGACCGCGTGTCGGCTATTGGGATGTATTTTAGGATATACATCGTGCAGGTTCAGCTTGCGCCTCATAAGAGACAATGGTACGAAAAATTAGATTTTGTATATTTAAATATACACCATACCATAGAGGGTTAATTTTGTAACAGAAATTTAGTCAAGATCACTAATTAACCTTGTCTTTAATCTCATTTTATTAAAGTTCGAGGAAAATAATTTTTTTAGGTGTAATTTGAAAAAGGATAAAAAAGAGATGTTTTTATAATGTCACATCAAACAAAAAAAAAGTACATTCATTTTATACTATTTATTCTATACAACGAAATCCGGACCCTCTGTACATTGTTTGCTCTCCATATTGTTTTACATTAGACAATATGCAGTTTTAAATAAAATTATTTAATAACCAATATAAACTTATTATAAGCAATATAACTTTTGACATAATACTTTTCTAAACTAACAAAGATAATATTTGTCTTAAGAAATTCCACATAAATATTTCCACCATAGTTATTCACTACTTCCCGGAGTCGTCGACGCCACTGGTTATTGGATCTGAGGATAACTGGCTGACAAAATCGTCCCAACAATAAAAAATTAGTCGTTTTAATTGCTCAAGGTTTTCTCTTGTTCCATCTTTATATTTCAAGGCTTCAAATAGTTCCTATATGAAATAATCTACTAGATTCAGATTCCGACTATTCCGTGGCCAGTTATCAGGTTCCATAAAGTCTTGGCAGTTCTGTAAGAGATAACTAATGGTACTTTCGAAAGTGTGTGAGGAGACTCTATCTGTTAGGAAGTAAAACTGCAGGAGCTAATATCTTCAATTTCTTGTAGCGAGCTATAATATCTCTCTGATATACCGCTGAGTTTATTTTATCAGTAATAAAAAAATTGTCATTCCAGGGACAGATACTCCTAGCGAAACCATTACAGATTGCGCAAAATGTTATTTAGGAACAAGAAGATGCTCCAAAAGTGTTTCAAGCTTTCTTTGTACGTTTGAGGTCAATCTATGGTTTTCAGTGTTTTTTGAAAGTCTCAATGAAAAAATTTTTTCATCCCTGAACCAGATATTTTTAATAGAATATCTTGCTCTAAACCTGCTAAGTAATCTAATCCACCATTCCGTGCGCCTTTCTCTAATACCGTCTGTAAATTTCTTGGCAATACACTCTTTCAAAACGTCGTCGAATAAAATCTTTCGCAAAAATACAAATCTTCTTGCTATATTTAGATTGGTTGATATTTTTCTGGCATTCAAAATAGAGTATGGTGAAGTGTCTGTCGACATTTGACGTAGCCTTGAAACATTTTTTTCGGCTCTTGCAGTTCTTTTCCTTCTGCGTTCACGTTTTATTGCAACTGATACATTGGTTTCACGCAGGTACTTTAAAAAGTTGCTTATTGTTACTTACTTATTATAACCAATATAATTTTTTGAAATATGTGAAATGATATTGAAAAACTTCTTGATGTAATACTCTTCTAAACTAATAAAGGTAATATTTGCCTTAAGAAATTTCACATGAGTATGGCCACCATCGTTATTTACTACTTCCCGGAGTTGTCGAGGCCACTGGTTATTTGATCTGGCGATAACTGGCTGACGAAATCGTCCCCAACAATAAATAATTCGCTATTTTAACTGCTCAAGGTTTTCTCTTGTTTCGCCTTCATATACCAAGGCTTCAAATAGTTCCTATATGAAATAATCTACTGGAATTAGATCCAGACTATTCTGTGGCCAGTTCTCAGGTACCATAAAGTCTTGACAGTTCTGCAACAGATAACTAATGGTACTTTCAAAAGCGTGTGCGGAGACTGCATTTTGTTGTAAAGTAAATCTAGAGCTAATATCTTCAATTTCCGGTAGCATGTGAGTTAGAATGTCTCTCTAATATACCGCTGAGATTTATTTTATCATTAATAAAAAAAATTGTCATTCCAGGGACAGATACTCCCAGCGAAACAATTACAGATTGCGCAAAATGTTATTTACGAACAAGAAGATGCTCCAAAAGTGTTTCAAGCTTTCTTTATATATTTGAATGGTTTTGAGTGTTTTTTAGATGTCTCAATGAAAAAATTTTTTCATCCCTGAACCAGATATTTTCAATAGAATATCTTGTTCTAAACCTGCGTAGTAACCTAATCCACCATTCCGTGCGCCTTTCTCTAATACCGTCTGTAATTTCTTGGCAATACACTTTTTCAAAACGTCGTCGAATAAAATCTTTTGCAAAAATACAAAACTTCTTGCTATATTTAGATTTGTTGATATTTTTCTGGTATTCAAAATAAAGTATGGTGAAGTATCTGTCCACATTTGACGTACCCTTGCAACATTTTTTTCGGCTGTTGCAATTCTTTTCCTTCTGCGTTCACGTTTTATCGCAACTGATCCATTGGTTTCACGCAGGTACTTTATAAAGTTGCAAATGGTTTGGACCGCCTAAGGTTTTTCTGGAATCATACTCGCTATTCTTAGATTAGATATATTCTTAATATTTTATCTTCTATTGAGAATACAACCACTTTAAATCAATTTTCAAAGAAAAACTATAAATTCAAACAGAAATTTGACAGATATATTCTTAATATTTTCCACAGCATTCTTAATATTAATTGAATATCTTTTAGTGCAATTTTTGCAAATATACGATTTGTAATTTACCTTAGGAATTTTTGCAACGATGTAAACCACACGATTTTAATAATATTACCCATTTTCGCCGCCATTAACTGTTACCTAAGTTGTCATAATTGAATCTATTAAAATCCGTGAAGGCTTGTGAAAGTTTTTTACGAGTTAAAACATGAGCAAGTTTAATTTGGCCCTCACTCTATAGATCAAAAAATGTATCAATAATTCAATATATGGGCTAATTTATTGGGAAGTAAAATTAGGTATTTGTCTCTCAGCGTTAGCGTTTACGCTAAGACATCTTGCGATCGTTCACCAATATATATATTGCGCCAAGTACAAACATAAAATATGCAAGAAAAGTGTTTAAGGCCGGCGTCGGCTGCATAATAAACTGGACAAAGTATTTGCGAGTCCATTAAAAATGCATACATTGTTTTGCATTGTCAAGATAAAGCCACGACGCAGAGCTTTTTAAATATTTAAAGTAAAACTCGTGAAAAAGTTGATTTATATGCAAATGATGTGGGGAACGCGCAGGGCTTCTGAAGCCGTGAAAAATTGATGGCTCTTAACTGTAAATTATTTATTATGCCTCGCTGAATTATTCGCAAACATTTTTCGATGAGCGACAAAGTTTTCCTGCATTTGCGAAAGTTAGTTCTCAAGGAGCAAGGAAATGATCCTACTAAAAAGCAACAAAGTTTTAATTTGGTTCGTGTATCATCTTTGTCACTTTATATCTTTCATCATTTCAACCCTTCGTATTTCATCTACGTAACTAGTTCCTCGCATTCCTGTTGCTACTAACAACTAACCCACTTATCTATATATTTAGTAGACCAAGCGATTTTTTATACTTACCCCCAGAAATGCTTTCGCTACCTGCTATTCATTTTTGTTATTATTTTTACATATAAAAAATTTGTAAATTTCCTTTACCCGGAACTCCCTTTCCTTTTATTTGGAATAATGAGGATTGTATGCCTTTCTTACCGTGCGGCAGCATTCATTCGCTAAGCGAGTACGAGGCTTTAGATGAACAAGATGACAACGCTGCGCTATACCGAGTTTCTTAACCCAGTTAGTAAAAGATTCTCTATGAAATTCGACCAGTTTCATTCATAATCATGTCATTCGTTATTTGGAATTGCGTTCAATTGTTTTCGTCATGCATGTACTAAAATCTTAAAAACTATAAAATATAGAAGGACGGTAAAAGGGGGACATTTTAGACAATATAATTATTGATTGAATGCCGTTAAAGCGACGGTTGCAGCTGATTTTGTATTTAAAATGTAAAAAAACAAAGTGGCGCGTCGATCTTTGAAAATTTTTCAAATGTGCAAAAACATTTTGGTGACAACTTTTCGAGCAGAATTAGATTGTATTATCCGATTTTGATTCAAATGTTTCGATTTCTTTGCAACAGCATTAAGTTTATTTTTTCCCTCAAAAATGTAATGCGTTCATCCAACATATCCAAGATATCTTTATAAGTTTGTTAAAAAAATCAAATTTTACAAGCTCTAACAATAAAATATGTTACAGAATAAAAAAAGGCAGCATGGGCAATTGGCAAAAGATCAGATATTAGGAGTTTTAGTTTAAAAATATGAACTTATAAAAGAGGAAAATAGCTAAATTAATTTTAGATTTAAAGCTTATTCTATTCAAAATGACGTTAATTTTTTCCAATATTTTCAACATTTTTCTTGTTACCCTATACAATGTATTGAGGTTAATGTTGGTTAAAGCTTCTCTGGCTCTGTCGTCTAAAACTGTCCTTGTTTCTGGAGGGTCAAATTCAATAATTTCATTCTTGACGTGCCCCCAAAGGTAAAAATCTAAGGGAGATATATCCGGGGATCAGGCTGGCCAGAGAACTGGTTCACTATTCGAAATAACTCTACTGTTAAAGGTGTGTCGTAAGAATTCCATAACCTCCCTGGGGTTGTGTGCTAGACAACTATCTTGCTGATATCAGCTTGACGTGCCCCCAAAGGTAAAAAGGGATAAATTGGTCGAAATAACTCTACTGTTAAAGGTGTTTTTTGTACTATCTTGCTGATAAGAATTATTTGGTTTAATAACCTTTTACTATTTAAATTTCCATAAAAAAATAAATTTGATCCATTTTCTGAAAAAATTCATTATTTAAAAAAAAAACGTAACAACAACACCTACTTGTTTATTTGACTTTAGCAAAAGTCTTACCAAGAATTCCAAACATTAAATTTAAAACGCAATTTTAAACGTCTTTGAACCTGTATTTCAGGAATTTCTGTTCCCAAAAATGGAAATTATGACAATTAAAGACGCCACAATTGGTAAATCTTGTTTCATCTGTCCGAATACGTAATTTTGAAAGTTTTGATTTGCTGTGCACTAATCAATATACCAATTACAAAAATTGTACCCTTCTCTGATAATCGCCTTCTTGAAGACCTTGGACAATAGTGGGTTTGTAGAGACGAAACGTTCTTCGATTTCTTTAGCATAGCGTGGTGTTTCAGAACTTCCAAAATTCAAAAGATTAATGACAAGCTTCCGAAAATTTCTCGTACTCGGTTAACGTCTATATTATCATTCATGTTGTTTCCTAAATAAAGTTCCAGCATATGTAATTTTTCCTCGTTCGAATAATTAAGAGTCATTGTAATAATGGCTATAGTTACACTGTTGCGTCGATAGTCAAGCTTGTTCAGGAATGTAGGGGTGATCTGAAACTAGCAGGAAGGAAAGTAGTCAAATTTAGTTGGATGCCCGGACACAGCGGTGTCGAGGGGATTGAGCGACAATTTGGCAACACAAGGCTCCTAGACGCCGCTCTTGGATCCGGAACCCTATCTAGGACTAGATTAGAGACATAGAGACACTTTCCAGACTCGAAAGGGTCTGAGGTAAAACAAAGGCTAATGGACAAATACAGAAGACTGCTTCCAGAACCGTTACAGACCAAAGCAGCCTAGTTGCGGCCAAGGAGCCGCCAGACCATCGTAGATATGGTTGGAATATTGACCAGTCACTGATGCAGCCTAAATAGGTACTAAGGAATAAATTATATCCAAATTATAGTACAGGACAGGAAACCTCATACCACTTAATAGGGATCTGTAATAGGAGGGGAAGAAAGAAAACCTTCAGACTCCCTGCCTAGGGACTAGAGACCCTTGACTGGGATAAGCTGCAACTCTTCATAAGAAGGAGGGGCCGACTTGAACCTGGCGCAGAATGTTATCTAGGGTGAGAGTGTGTGGACAGGGGATCGCGACAAGGGTCTTTTAGGCCTATCCATCGGGCTTCGCCTCCCCAACGTTACTACTTTTACTACACTGTTGCACTACGACGTTAAATTTTACTTTGACTTTGACGTGAAAAGTTGATAAAAAAAACAATCGCTTGCGCTATTATGGAAATTCCATGGCTGCTACTAGAATAAAATATTATTTTGTATGTTTTTTTGTACTTTTTATTAAAAAAAGACATTGACATTACATGATTGTAAAGCATTTTTGAGCGAAATTCGAGAAATGTAAAAATACAATATGGCGCCCATAAGAAAAAATAAAGTTGATAATCTTATAATTAAATGGAAAAGTCGTCAACAGAATTGGTTTGCAAATTTGAAAAATTTCTGAAAACAATATTTTAATATGCTAAAAACGAAATTAGCTGCAACCGTTACCTTAACAGCATTCAATCAACAACTAAATTGTCTAAAACTTTCCTCATTTAACCTTCCTTCTATATTTTAGAGTTTCTAAGATCCCAATACATACATGACAAAAACGGGACACTGTATAGTTATAGTATATTCAAAACAGCGCCAGTTCATATTTGAAACACGCATTATATTAACAAACCATAATTTATTGCTTCCGCACTAAACAATATAAATAATTAGGATTCGTTTATTGCAGGAGCAATTAATATCGCACCATTCACGGGACTATTAATCCCGATCTTCGGGGTGAGCATACTGCTCGCTTGTCTCTATCAGATGTGGCCCATATATTCGTCTCTCTCCCCCGTACCGCTCTTAAGCATAGATTAATTCTAAGCGCAGATTAATTTGCGGTTTTAATTAATATTTATGGAGAGGGAGCCATTACTTCAAATTATTTTTCCCGCATTAATCATTCCTCTTAAGGGTTGTTCGAATATGCGTATTTATTTTTCGGGATGATAATATTCGAGGGCGAGTAGTTTTAGCAAGCGCCCTTTATATAAAGGTTACGGGAAACCAGGAGTATATAGCACTAGAGTCACAGCATAAAAGTCCATTGGGCGTCTTGAACATGCCTTTTGTTTGAATTCACCTCCAATAAAAAAAATTGTAGCGTTGACTATCTGTTTCCATTACATGTTCATTTTTTATGTATCTCAGATATCATTCGCCACATAGCTTTAGGAAAAATTGTGAGAAGAAAAATGTCTATCTAAGAAATCATAGTTCTTGGGATTAGACCATGTCAAATTGGAATTACAATCCGACGTTTCGCCTCCGATTGCACGAGGCATCTTCAGGGATCTTGACTCCACGAGATCTGAACACTGAATTAGCTCGAAAAGATTCAGGCGGGCTTTTATACCCGACTTGTGCTCGCCGAACCGTGATTCTGTGTTAAGATCGGTTTCCACGTGTGATGTAGACCGTAACCCGTATCTCTATTGAAATTTTTTGTATGTTTAAATATTTCAATAGATTCTCTAACTTTTCGTTTAGAAAAATCTGGACCCGATGCTAGAACCTTGGTTTCCTTTACATTTATGAAATGGCCAGTGTTATGCTAGTGTTCAGCTACAGCAGATTGAACAATTTGTTTCTTTTTAATACATCGTTCATGTTCCTTAAGTCTAGTTGATATTGAGCGTCCTGTTTCTCCCACATACACTTCTCCACAGGAGCAAGGAATTTTATATACTCCCTCTGTCTAAAAAGATACAAGATCTTTCGGGGATCGCAAGCATTGTCCAATCTTCTTATGTGTATTGAAGATTGTACGTATGTTGGACCGCCGAAGTAATCATCCTATTTTGTCTGTAGTGCCATGTATGTAGGGAAGAACAACACTACCTAATGGTGTCTCTTTATCATTCTCCTTTGGCGGAGTTGGTTTACTATGTCTTTTAATTGAACGCGTAATATCTTCAGTGCAATAGCCATTCGCTTTGAGAGCTTCGGTCAGTTTCGATGTTTCCGATGTTAAAGTATCTTGATCAGAAATCGAAATAGCTCTGAATACTAGTGAGTTAATAAACGATTTCTTTTGTGCTGGATGGTGATGAGAAATTGCGTTTAAGTATCTATTTGTATGCGTCGGTTTTCTATACACGGAATGTCCTAATGTACCATTTTCCTTCCTTTGAACACATACATCTAGAAACGGAATTGTTCCATTAGATTCAATTTCCATCGTGAATTTGATATTATGATGTTGCTGATTAAGGTGGTCCAGAAATATGAGGAGATTATCCTGCCCATGAGGCCAAACAACAAAAGTATCATCTACTTCCATAAAGATATTCGCTACCACAGGTGATAGATGAGATCCCATAGCTGCCTCTGAAGTTTGTTCATAAAAAGTTCCTTGAAAAATGAAATAAGTAGATGTAAAACAGTCTATTAAGTTCTTATCAAGATTATTCTTATCCAGTATGTCTGATATAATGGAAATTGAGTCGTTGACAGGAACATTTGTGTAAAGTGATTCTACATCGAAACTGACCAAAATATCTCGGGATCCAACTGGATTGTCTTGAGTTTTTCCACGAAATGTGCAGAGTTTTTAATAAAAGAATCTGTTTTTCCAGTTAATGGATTAAGAAAATTTGAAAGATATTTACCTAGTTTGTATGTGGGCGAGTCTATTGCACTGACGATCGGTCGAAGTGGTACGTTGTCCTTGTGTATCTTCGGAAGACCGTAGAACCTGGGAGTCTTGGAGCTGCTTGGTTTTAGTGATTTTTTCTCCGCTGGTGGTAGACTGGATGTGTTGATCAAATTGGTAATGCGTCTTTCTATTCTACTTGTGGGGCTGCCTGCATAACCTTATAGATGTTGTTGTCTAAAAGTTGAGTAAACTTTTCCACATATTTTGTTCTGTCCATGACGACTGTGGCGTTGCCTTTATCTGCTGGAAGTACCAGAATGTTTGCGTCTTCGTTTAAGGTCTTCATTGCCGTTTTTTCGGCTGCGGAGAGGTTCGACTTGGGTGGTTTTGAGTTTTTAATGATCTTTGCTGTATAAAAGCCCGCCTGAATTTCTTCAAGCTCATTCAGTGTTCAGATCTCGTGGAGTAAAGACCCCTGAAGATGCCTGGTGCAATCGAAGGCGACACGTCGGATAGTAATTCCAATTTGAAACGGTCTAATCACGTGAAAGCTTCCGTTCTAAATGTTTATCTAGTAAAGGCGGCCAAAAGAAGGAGGCGTAATACTAACGGCTTACTACAAAAACAGTGTTTTCTCTTTGCAAGAGTCATCGTTTCTAGTCTGTAAGTAACCACAGACAGGACGCATGCATCATATACCTTTCTCTATAGGTTGAGCGAGATCTCCGTATTTTTCGTAATATGCCTAAGTTCCCGAAGGTACCCTAGTCATACTCTCCTCATTATCTCGGCAGTTTGGTTTTCTTTGCCTAATTTATGGTAAGATGTAGATATAAACCGGGCGACCACGACATCATGTAGCAGTCAATCGCGTTGTTATCTTTGAAGGTATTAACCTAAAACTTGATATACTTATATCATTAGATATGAGGCTAATTTTGAAAAATAAACATATTTCTGACCACTTCCGGTTTTACCGTTGTTTTTAATCTGACCTCGTATATTTTTATACACTATCATATTCTGCATAGTTTCTTTTCAACGACATATCACAAGTTGGCTTTTGTTTTTGAAATGGTGGAAAAACAACAATTTTACTTAAAAAACAAAATAGCTACCCTACAGTGCTAATAACGGTATCTGTCAAAAAAATTTATTTACAATGTCAGTATTAGAATCCTTTTTGTGTTATAGGTTAATAAAGCACTCGCATTTGATTTTATACAAAAATATCAATATTTATTTTTTTTTTCAAAGAATAAACCAACTTTTCTCGAAAATTTTAATAAACCTAATCTCAGACTAATACCTTCTATTAGATATAATTTTCGCAATATGGCCTCAAAATCAACCGAAATAATTTTATTTAATAAGTATGCCCACATGGTATGGTTTTTGTAACTTTTTTTTAATTTTAATAAATAAAACAATACCTATATTACTAGGAAAAAAGAAGTTCTAATATTTACAAAAGGATACGTTTAATAAACAGTACGTATAGCAGTATTAATACATTTAATCTTCAATGCGCTGTCCTGGCATAATCTTCAATACGCTGTTATGGCATAACCTAACTCTTCTTATTAGCTCTCTTTGTACGTTCTCTAAATGTTGATGAGTTATACTACCAAAGGCCATCTGTAGGCGTTGTTCTAGGTCTCGAATTAATGTAGGATTTTTTGCATATACTTATCTTTTATGTAACCCCAAATGTTGAAATCCAGCGGAGTAAGGTCCGGCGACCTCTCTGGCCATCTCACTGGACCATTAGTATCGAACGTTTACCAAAATGTTCCTGTAAGAAATTTGTGACAACTCTTGAATTGTGCGTGGGTGTGCCATCTTGCTGAAAAAGCATTCGGCGATTCACGTTCAGTAGCAGGTAATTCAAATAGTCCTGTATCTGAATTTCTAGAAATTCCAAATATCTTTCTCCGTTAAGCGGTTCACAAAAAATACAAGTTCTGTCCCCACCACCCCAGCTACACATTAATGCCAAATGCATTTGCTATTCGACGAACTGACGATGTTGGGTCAGATTCAACACACGCTAATATACATTAGTTTCAGCCTCTTTGCTTATTATATGTATCTGCTCAATATCTTGCCTATCTAGTTGCCTTTTAAAGTCTCGCTCTAGCCTAATGAAATAGTTTGATGCAGGATGATTTTCATTGGGGTACTTTTCTATATAGTCTTAGTGCTTCTCTTGAATTTTTCTTAGCTTCGTCATAAATCATGATAATGTAAATTTTATGCTCTAACGTGTAAATTGGCATATGGGATCAAAGTTTTGCAATTTTCTAATACCTATAATCAAATTATAGAACTGCATTCACAAATACTACTTACACAACAATAACAATAATGCTATTATGTCAAAAATTAAATAATTTATTTTTGTTCACAGTTCACTCAACAGTTTTGTACGCTATCCATAGAGCTTGGCAAGATGTTTCTTCAATTGTTTTACTCATGGCTGACTGTTATTTTTATTTCAGTTTTCTCTTCAAAGCCTTCTTGTTATAATTCGAGACGAAGGCAGTTATATCGCGCAAGTCATACTTTTGGTACATTTTTACTTTTTAGTCGCTATATCTCGGAAACGCTTTTTTTCGTCTATTAATGAAATAGGACACGTTTTCTTCGAGTTTTTTAAAACTTCCCATGATACATGATAGTCGAGAGTTATAATCAAATCATAGCCGAAAGGTTAGGTTAGATTAATCACTTATTAATTAAAATTATTTCGATTGATTTTGAGGCTATATTGTGAACATTATATATAATAAAAGGTATTATTCTTAGATTAGGTATATTAAAATGTAGACTGTTCTCTTTAGAATTTCGGAAAAAAGTTGGTCCTAAAAAATTTTTTTTGAAAAAACATAAATCTTAAATTTTTTGCTGAAACAACCCGGTATATACCCGGAGGGCTCGAGACAAAAACTGCAAGCATTTTATAATGACTCATATTTCAACATGATGTAGTATTAAGGGTGTACATGAGTCAGAACCCACTCACAATGTCAGGTAGTGGGACGCTTGAGGTGCGCTCGATATCCGCAATTCAAACGATTGCTGACTGCGTCTGTTCAGTTAAATCAAAGTCTGACTGTTTTTTCTTTAATTATATATAAAAATTAAGTCATTATAAAACTATTGTATGGACATTATTCTCGTATTTTTTTTGTACAATAAACAAGTATAGTGCCAATTTTCAACTATTACAAAACACTAGTAGTTGTGCATGTAATAATTTAACAATTAACAAACACATAGGTTTACCACGTGCATGATAAATAGGTATTTATCAGTCCATTTGTTTTGGAATTGATGACATTCTCTGTCCACTTTCCGCTATTTTAAACCAGACATCTTGATAGATTTTTTTTCTTTTGAGCTGATTTTGTTTGAATAATTCCCGCGTCTTTTCTTATCATTTGTTAAGAAATAATGAGTTGACACGCTCGCTGAGCGGTTTATATATTACCCTAGAAGCAACTAGAATACTCTCGAATCGTCATTCTCGATCGGATACGAATATAGAATGCGAGCGCTCAGAGCCGACTGTTATTCATAAAGCATCGCTCGGAGCGGTTCAAGGTTATTGGGCGGCTACAGTTTTAGGTTGGTTATTACTGATAAAATATGTGTGCTAAATCTTTAATTTTTTGCGCCTTATATGAAATATCTGAATCTCTCGCGGGCCGGATTGGATCTGGTGGAGGGCTGGATCCGACCCGGTGGCCGGGGGTTGCCCGTATATGGTTTAAAGTGTATATTTTTTAATCACCCTGTATCAAAAATTACTTGGTAATGTGGTACAATAAAACTTTACGTATCCATAGCACATGAAAAAATTTAATCTGCATGTCCTGTCTCTTTTTGACAGACATATTAAATTTTGGTTTCTTTACAACCTTACGTAACTTATAGTTTTCCCGGTAGAATATAACAAAATTTTCAGCTATGTTTAGGGCTGATCCAGAAAGTAGAAGGACTGACCTATCAGGAAAAAAACTTTGTTAAAATCCGTTGAATAATAATATAAATATATGCATTTGAAAAAAACGTTAAAAATCAGTGATGCATTAAAAATCGTATATATATATATATATATATATATATATATATATATATATATATATATATATATATATATATATATATATATATATATATATATATATATATATATATATATATATATATATATATATATATATATATATATATATATATATATATATATATATATATATATATATATATATATATATATATACAGGGTTATTCACGCAACCCGTTCATTAAAAGTTTTTGATGATGCCATTTAGATAAAAATTTCAAATTTTGGAATTAAGGTAAGGTCAAGGGGAACTTCTTTTTTGAAATATTTTCAACTTCCTGTCACTTCCGGTTTAACCGGAAGTTGGTATCAACTTGCTTATTTTAAATGGAACACCCTGTATTTTATGATATTTTTGGATTCTACGGAAAATTTTAATGCTATTTTATGTAGCATATCCCATACCTAGGCTCAAGCGTTCTTAAGATACTTGACCTTGAACCAAAAATAAGCCTTCGGGGTACCAAATTTTAAAATCTCATATTTTTGTAAGTTTTGAAGATATAATTTTCATATTTTGCAGACGATCGGTAAATAATCTTAGGTTTCTATTTTTTTATTGAATTTGTCTATTTATATTATATTATATTATAGATTAAGAAAAGTGGCTATAAAGATGTAAAATTTATTTTGTAATATATCTTCAAATGCAGCCTGAAAAAAATTAAAAAGAAAATGAGGAATTTTTCAACTTTCTCAACGACATATTATTCGACACCAAATTGCGCAACGTTATATATAGATATAGATATATATATATATATATATATATATATATATATGTATAAATATATATATATTTATTTATTTATTCTTACGTGTAAAACATTAATTAAGGGATATTTTGTTTTTCACACATTGTGCGAAACCTCTCTAATACGTTCATTAGGTATTTTAGGGTAACGTTTCAGACTGATAAAGTCAACACAAATATTAGGATCGCCGGAAAAGTGGAAATTAACCGAAATTCGGCGTTAAAAAGTGTTTTAAATTACAGTTTTTTGGGGTAACGCGTTACTTTATCTCGCTTTTTATGCGTTAGGCAGGAAATAACGTTTTGAACCTCTAACAATAAAGAAATGGATTCTCAGAGTATACATTATAGTGAGTGCTGAAATATAAGGTATTAATTTTAATTAAGGATTTCTGTATTTTAGTTAACTGTTTGAAGAAACTTAAAACCAAGAAAGTAATTTTCTGTCATTAATGTGCCTATTGTGAAAATAAGTGCTTATATACTTATTTTTCTATTGAATACCCATTTTCACGTAAATTTGGACGCCTACAGGCCTCAAACAAATGATGAAGGTACTCCATCATTCGAGTTTTCGCAATATGGCACCCATGAACGCGGCGATATATAAATTTCTTCTAAACAGCACGCGCTTTTTGACATCTGAGAGATCTTTCGGCTCGACGGGGTTTCTTTAAACCGCTTTTCAGTTTACTGGAAGCTTGTTAAACTAATTAACTTGCAGATAAAGATGACATGTCGTAATTTAAATGTCCTTTTTTTGGTCCAAGTTCTTTTATATTCGTGCTTTTTTAGTACACTCTCTACAGGAAGTAACATATACAGATTTTAAATTTTAAATAAATCACCGTTCAATGGTTAATGTGAATAAAAAATGTAGTATATTTAGTACTAAGTATTATCAGAGGCAGTCTAGTGACCAATTTTCTTCCTATAAAACGAAAATGTGTTTTGTGTTAAAATCTCTTTCAAAACAATGCTTATACATTTAAAAGAATTCATTTTAGGCAAAAAATCACAGTTCATTCTATAGTTAATCCAACTGGCTCTTTTGAAAACTAAAGTGAAACATTAGGTCTTACCATAAAACAATGCAAAACAATCTCTTTTCTTATTTATACAAACAATATTAATTTTTTGTGTACACATTGCCCTATTACAACGATGACGTGTTCTTTTATCAACAACCCATTGTCCTACTCCTTCTGGCTGCACATCAATTTATGAGGTATATTTAGCAGATGCCCTCTTCTTTTTCTCTTCGAAAGACCAATCCAAACTACTGAAATTTGGTCTCCCCCGTTTCTTGCTTTTAGATCTATTCAAAAGATATAATGCGTCTGCAACTTCTGTTTGAAATGTCAGTAGATCTAAAATATCTTTTTTTCAAGACCTTCTTTGATTTTTTTATAATTTACCAAGATGTATACCACTGACATCCATAAAATGAAAGAAAAAAATGTTAGGTAATATTTTTTTGATCTCCGTTTTATGCAATGGTATATGATAAGACCGTCAATAAGATCAACGCCTCCAATGAACTTATTATACATTTTTACCAAATTGGTCTTATAGTTTCCATGTTGCTTTTTGATTTTCTATCAAAATGAATTACATAATCTGTGGGATGTGCAGCGCAAAAGGAACTTGTCAGATGAATTGCTTTGTTGTCAAACCATTTCATTCAAAACAATATATGGATTACCAACTGCACTTTTCATTTTACCCGTATAAATTTCGAAATTGTGTATAAATATTATCAGAAGCAGTTTGTAAAATTTCTTGCTTTTTAACCTTTTAGTGACCAATTGTTTTCCAATCAGTCAAAAATGTGTTTCATGTTAAAAACTCTTTTAAAACAATGTTTATACGTTTAAAAAACTTATTTTCAAAAAAAAACAGCACAGTTCATTCCATAAGTAATCAAATTGACTTTTTTGAAAACTAAAGGGAAACATTAGGTCTCACCATAAAATAATGCAAAATAATTTCTTTTCTTATTTATACATACAAAATTATTTTTTTTTGTATACACATTGGAAGATTGCAGCGCTGACGTATTCCTTTTATCAACAATCCAATGTCCTACTCCTGTTGTACGGACATCAACTTTTTGGTATATTTTGCAGATGCCCTCTTCTTTTTGTCTTCAAAAGCCCAATTCAAACAACTGGAATTTGCTCTCCCTCGTTTTTTGCTTTTAGATTTATTTAAAAGATATAATGCTTCTGCAACTTCTATTCGAAATGCCAGTAGATCTAAAGTATCTTTTCTTCAAAACCATCCTTGACTTTTTATAATTGTATATAGTGCGGGACACGAAAGAAAACCGGGCGGAGTCAATCGGTTTAAGAACGTCGGCCAAGAAATCTCTTTAAACCATTGGTGCCCGTCGTTCTTTAGATAATATGGCACTCCTTTTTGACTTTACGCACTTCAGATAATTAAAAAATGTAACTATGCTTAATGAATCTTTATCTATATTTGCCTGTTTTCTTTCGTGTACCGCACTTCTATCTTCTTCTATCTCTTTTGTGTTGCAAAAACGGCGAACTTTCGAATTTTAAAATGATTTAATTTTGATTTTTCTTGATCGATTTACCTATATATATATTTTTTCTTGAGTTCTGTCATTAACGGTTCCCAGGCTACCGCCTACGTCCACTATTATTGGACCACCAAATATACACGATTTACAAGTCCAGATTTTATAAGGGCAGCCAGCATCAGATCCAGTGAACGAGATTTATCAAAATTTTAATTTATGCAGTTCGACTTTGGGCTACTCGGGTATGCAAAAAGTGGTCGTCTGTCTCCGTTTGTCATATTACTTTATACAGGGGCCGTCATTGTGAAGTACTATAAAGGGCGTTTCCTAGTTGCGTGCTGATGTTAAAGGGGTTGTTTTTATGTCCTAAAAGTCTTAACTTTTGAGATACAGGATGGTAAAGTTTAAAAAGAAAAATTTTTTTCTCATCCCAATTCTGATGTTATTGTAGATAACTGCATGAAATTTGATACACGTCTTTTATGCATTAAGGAGCATACGGATTTACCCAGGTTAATTACATATGCACGCCACTGGTAGAAATTTCAAAATTGATTCTTAATAAAAAATGCCCTTTTATGCATAAAAGACGTGTATCAAATTTCACACAGTTATTTATCTATAATTACCTTTTAAAACCCTGTATCTTCAAAGTTAAGACTTTTAGGTTCATATTAAACTTTTTCTTAAAAAGGTCCAAAAATCACCCCCTTTAACATTAGCATGCAATTAGGAAACGCCCTGTATAGTACTTCACAATGACGCCATCTGTACAAAGTAATATGACAGACGGAGACAAACGGTCACTTTTGGCATACCCGAATAGCCCAAAGTCGAACTGCATAAGTTAAAATTTTAATAAATCTTGTTCAATGGAATCAGTGCTGGCTCCCCTACTATAACTACATTGATGTGTTAATTTTGGAAAAATATGAGTTTTGTAGTTTTTCAAATATTAATTGCAATATTAGATTTTGACACCCGGTATTGAATAGAAAATTAATTATTTTGAAGCAGTTTATTGACAGCTACTTTATGAACAATTTTACAAAATATATGAAAAAAAACTAAGCCATTCGATTCCTTTTAAATCGTTGTCTTCTTCTGAAAATGATGAGGTTTCGTCGTCACTACTTAAAGATCCCAGTGTGATAACTAAATCATCAATAAGCCTTTCAATTTTGCCATCTACTTCCCAGTATTTATCTTTAATAGAACGAACATGTTTAACATACGATTTCGAATTTTCAGCCGATATTGAGTCAATCGCTTCTAATGTTATTTTATTTAAATCTTTAATTGAAAGTTCACGGGTGTTGCGCTCTCGAATATATTTTTTTACTCCTGCCCATGCAGGTTCAATAGGGTTGAAGTCGCATATGTATGGAGGCAGCCTTAAATGTGTATGACCAAAGTTACGTAAAAGACCGTCAATTTTATAATTTTTTTCTCTAGGCTTGTTGGCTGATATTACTTCATATATATGATATTTTCTCCATGTTGGATCACATACAAGATTGTTCGATTTACGCCACGATACCATATGAGCTTTTGTAGAGTATTTAGTTGGCACTTTATCTTCTACGTGAGAAAGATAAGACGCATTATCCATTACCACGACTGATTTGGGAGGAATGTTAGATAGAAGCTTCTCGAGCAACCACTTTTCAAAATTATCTCTATTCATCTGTCCATGATAGTCTCCAGTCGTTAGTCCCGAGCGAAAAACTAAAGCAGCACCTGGAACAAATCCGGCTTCTGAACCAGCATGAACTATAATAAAGCGACTACTAGAGCGGATTCCCCGAACAACACCTATAACATTTTCACTTTGCCAGCATTTGTTCACTCTCACATCATTATCTACCCAGGTTTCGCCTAGATACACAATATTGCGCCCTTCTTGTCTATATTGCCTTACAGTTGACAGATATTTCACCCGCCAGTGAAAAATATTTGGTCTCTCAATGAGCAATTTTCGTTTATTTTGGCACTTGCGCCAAACAAAACCGTTTGATTGTTAAAGCAGATTTAAGGTTTTATACCCGTACGGAAAATCTATTTTGTCCTTTACAGCACGAAGTAGGGGTTTGCGGGTCGGAACCTTCTTCAAGTTTATATAAAAATTCTCTATTTTTCGTCGAATTACTTGAAAATCACTATCGTCAATTTTATCTTTGTATGATAATCGGGGTCTTTTTTTCCCAGGAGATTTTAAAGGTGAGGTAGAACATGAGCGATCATTATGTTCTCTTTGAATTTTTCTTAAACTACTTTCGAGAACACCAGTGTAAAATGCAGCGCGTTCTGTTCGATTTTGAATTGGAATAGTCAAACTATTATTTTCAGCTTCTCTAGTACAGGCCTCTATAACGCTCGCAATAACTTCACGTGCACCGCTTCGAATTGTTTTTCCTCTTTTACTCGCCATCGTTACTTCGAAATAATAATTCAAATTCAACGCAAAGCAATTATATAGAAATGAAAACAAATGCTCCAAATGTATAGGCGCCACTGGAAATAGCTAGAATGTTCTAGCGGCAAGTGCATGGAGACTCTATCCCTATTACAAGTGGACCAGTACGAAATTAACTAAATCCTCAATTAATTTTCCGTACCGCTTAGCTGGCGCACTTTATAGGTGAAGTGGCAAACTATTACAACAAATAAAATAACATAACATTTATTTGCGTACACAAATTTTACTTTTCCGCTTGCTTACGATTATGAACCTTTATTTTAAGGACCGCTCGGTTTTCTTTCGTGTCCCGCACTTTACTACTGACATCAATAAAATGAAATCATAGGTAATAGTTTTTTGATCTCCGTTTTGTGATGGTATGAGCTAACACCGTCAATGACATTAATGCCTCCAATGAACTTAAATATTTTTACCAAATTGGTCTTATAATTTCCATGTTGCGTTTTGATTTCCCATTAAAACGAGTTACATAATATATAGGATGTGCAGTGCAAAAGGAACTTGTCAGATGAACTGATTTGTTGTCAAAACATTTCATAGTTATAATTTCAACACCGTTGATTTTCGCTTTTTGTTCTTCAAAGTTATACATCTTGGCCATCTGGTTTCAAATCCTTGTCATATTTAAAACTCTAACCGAGAAATCTATTGGTTCTTATTATGCCTAAAGAACCGATACTATCTTTCATCTAAGTTGAGCATGAGATCTACCGAAGAAAACCGATTGTCAAGATACAGCTAATGTCCTATGTGTTTTAGAATCATCTCTGCAAGTCTCAAAACACTGTTCTCACTGGTCCCAATATATAGCTTACCAGAATCATCTGTTAAAATGAATATTTTACCACCGCATTTATCGGGTTTTTTTCGGATTATACTGTTTAGTGGCTAATGGATCTTTGATTGCAAAAGTTTAATCATCTACACAAAATTATTGAGGCTTATCTTGGTTCTTAAAAATCTGGCAACAGAAGGGCTACAAGAGGACTCATTTTGAATAACTTCTCTCAGTTTGGATCATTTTTACGAGACATATCCTCGTTATTGAAATACGGGTTCAGTTTTATTCCTCTTATCTTTTTCTGGATATTACATTACACATTTGATTTATTCGTGTAGCCTGAGACCAATGAGTCCTGGAATGTGACAAACCTTATAGAGACAATGTATCAGAAAAAAATTTCAAAGTAATGAATTGATCTTCCAAACTCACCAGTATCTTCAATTTTTTGAATAAAATTAGGCAAATCTAAAAAATAATAAAATTGTGCTTCAGCATATAACATATATCAACTAAATACAACACATATACTTAACTAATTATTATATACAGTAGTCAATTTTTAATTCACACACGTACAAAGTGTTAGTCAAATTTAAGAATGAATGGTTGTGGTTATTAATTCAAAATGGAAGGTCGCTCGTAAATGATACTAGTCTAATCTTAAGTTCCCCAAATAAGCAACAAATTTATTTATGGAATAAAATGCATCAGCTGTTAATAGTTATTTTAAAAGATTAAAAATGTGACTGAGAAAAATACTACCAACTACCGGCATACACAGGAGATTTTTTATACGTTTTTAAATTGTGCTTTAAAAGTGAGACGTTAGACTTATTCCGAGTGTCATAGTTATGGTAAGAACTAGTAAGCCAACAAAGATGTTTGTTCTTATGAAAATAAGTCAATAATTTTAGTAAATCACTTGAGTGGACAGTAAAAATATTATCTTTGCGGAAAGCTTTCCTACACGACGTTGAGTATGACAAAATAATCCGAACAATCCGTTTCTGTGCCACAAATACTCTATTGATGTCGGATGACTGACCCCATACTACACTATTGTAAGCAACTAAAGAATAAACAAAAGCATAGTAAACACTTAGAAGGGTTTCAAGAGTTACATAATTCTTTAAAGAGTTTAAAACATACGAGCTTTTATTGATTTTTAACACACCTTAGAAATTTGCCCATTCTAGGTTGAATCACTATCAATGGAGACAGTCAAAAAAATTATTGAGTCACATAAAATTAGCTTGTGATCATCTAGATCAAAAATGAGACCACTTGATGTTTTGCGTACGGTTTCTATTTCCATACAGACAGTTTTCGTCTGATTAATCATAAGTTTGTTTTTCCTATACCAGTAAAAAAATTGGCTTTACTCCTCAATGCAGCTATATCCGGATCCTAGACAACAACTGTGGTATCATCGGCATATAAGAATACTCTACCCTGGGCGATATGTTCGGGCAAATGAATAAGGAGAAAAAGAAACATTAACCATCGGTCCAAGATATTATTCTGAGGTGTTCCTATATTTTCATCAAAAAGATCAGGCTTTGAACCGTAAACCCTCACCGAGAATATCCTGTTCTTGAAAAAGAAATGATCCAGTCGTTCAAGTTACCCTTTATCCGACAACAGTTTAATTTTAAAGCCACAAAATCTTTATCAACAGTGTCAAAAGCGCGATTAAGATCAAAAAGAAAAGAAAATTACAGTTTCTCTATTATTAATCTTATCTATTACATATTAAACAAGGACAGTAGACAGCCCCCGACGAATCTATGCTGACGATCTGAAAAAATATTATATTAACTAAAAAAGAATACATTCTGTTTATAGTTTTATACTAGACAGAGGGTCTCCTTTCTTAAATATGGGTACGACAATGGCAGTTTTAAGGCATTCATTAAACAGAATAGTAAGAATATTAGCTATTTCTCCAATACCTTTCTTTATAAATGACATGGGGATATCGTCAAATCCCGCAGAATTCTTATTTGGAAATTTTTTCACTGTATCATTTATTTCGTTACTAGTAATAGGTCCAAAAAACATTAAATTTGGGATGTGCTTTTTAGTCAAAGTAAAAAGATGAGAAATGTTTTAATCAAAATGATTGTTAAGTTTTTCCTCTATCGTCAAAGAGAGGTAACTTCCAAAGATCGAGGCAATTTCACTAAGATTTTTTATTAATTTGTTATAATGTGAGATTTCTTTAATTTTTTTGCCTTGAATATTGCTAACAATATTCTCTGACATTTTTCTTTTATTAGTGGAATTGGCGATTAAATTATCATAATGAAGTTGTTTCTCTAGCTGAATCAACTAAAATAAACTCAAG
The DNA here is from genome assembly GCA_030620095.1 of Kuschelorhynchus macadamiae. Taxonomy (NCBI): domain Eukaryota; kingdom Metazoa; phylum Arthropoda; class Insecta; order Coleoptera; family Curculionidae; genus Kuschelorhynchus; species Kuschelorhynchus macadamiae. Next base: position 1,853,799 of record JAUTXW010000642.1, read on the forward strand.
ATAACCATCAATATTTTTGTGCTATATATTTTTATCTTCATTAGACTCCTCTAAAACGTTATCAACTGACTCAACACGATAGGGTACTTAGTTATCAAGAAAATAATCATCATCTCTATAATCCAGTTGGTAATCTGAACTGTTCTATGAGAAACAATCCATTTTTGTTAAGAAACATAATATTATTCTTTTGACCGTGTTTTCACTAAACTGATTTTTGTTTAGCGATTGTATGGAGAAAACGGTAAATATTACATATGTACTATATTTTCAAAAGTAATAATCGAATTATATGCGCTACGCAGGAGACAAAACTGGGAAAATAAGAAATGAATGATAGACATTTGCATTTGGTACTGCCAGAAGGGAAAAAAATAATATTTGTGACCACATATTTGAGATATCAAAGAGTACATCAAATTAATACTAATTTATCTATTCTAACTCTAAAAATACAAAAGCCTGACATTCACATTACAGCAATATATAGACCACCTAACTACAATATCCATGACTTTTTAATTGACTTTGGCACTGTCCTCGGAAGAGAGATGAGGCATACATCTGTCCTAATAGGAGATATCAACTTAAATCTACTGACTCATACTGATGCATCTGGACTATATAGTGAAATGTTGGTGTCTTCTGGATTCTTGTGCTGTAATACTCAATACGCTACGAGGCTGTCAGACAATCCATCTTTAATTGATCATGTGATCTCGAATATGAATAGACCATTGAAAGTCGGTCTGCTTGATCATACTTTATCAGACCACAGGCTGCAGGCAGTATCAGTGCCCATGTTTATCGACCCTGCGAAGAAACCAGAGGTCAAGTATATTGTTACAAAAAAATTGAGGGAAGATCTGGCAATGCGAAGACTGAGGTTATTGAATGAAAGGCTTGTTCTTTGTAGAGATGTTTCTCAGTTATACAATGATTTGGAATCTGTCTTCACCGATTCTTATCATGTAGTGGTAAAACCTGTCCAGGAAACAAAAGGTAAGGAATGGATTAATGAAGAAATACTAACATTAATTAAAAGAAGGGACCTTTATTACAAAAAACATAAAAGGGATGTTAATAATAGCTTTTATGTAATAAACACAAAGAATACAGCAAAAAGGTGGTGAAGTGTATTAAAAAAGCTAAAAAGTTGTATTAAAGCAATAGATTTGGTCAAATAATAGGAAATTAAAGAAAAACATGGAAGCTAGCTAATGAGGTTATGTATAATAAAGGAAATAATGACAGCTTTGTTCATACTTTGGATGTGGATGGAGCAGAGCTGACACATTCAACACAGATAGCTCAAGCTTTCAATGACTATTTTACCAGTGTGGACACTGAGCTGTCTCAGAAAATACCCAATATTCCATTGAATGATCCTGCGGGAAAACAGCAGGGGTCTTTCTTTTTTTCAGTGTATCAGTGTCACAAATGTGAAGTGTATGAAGGTACAATGTGCCCCAATCATAAGTAAATTAATCAACATCTCCTTTCAAAGTGGAGATGTACCAGACAAAATAAAAGTGGCTAAAGTGCGTCCTTTATTTAAAGGAGGTGACAGTGAGTCAGTCTCTAACTATCGGCCGGTGTCAGTTCTTCCTGTTCTATCCAAGATTATTGAGCATTGTGTAAATGTTAGGTTACAGTCATACCTAAAAAGAATCAATTTCCTTGGAGTTGGCCAATATGACTTTCGTAAGTTCAGTGACACATTGATAGCTGTTATTGATCTCATTTCAGAGTTACAAGTAAAAATTGATCAGGGATGCATATGCGCTCTTGTGTCGCTGGACCTCGAAAGGCATTCGATACGGTTGACCACTCAATATTGTTAAGGAAACTAGGGAATATGGGCACAAGGGGCACCCCACATGTATGGTTTGTTAACTACCTCAATAACGCACTAAGTCAACAAGAACTGATTCATTATGGTGTGCCTCAAGGCTCAATTATAAGACCAACACTGTTTCTAATTTACATAAATTCAATATTTACATTTAAAATTACATGGTAAAATTAAATTGTATGCAGATGACACAACACTCATGTATAGCGGCAACAATAAAAATGACATTAAAATACTGATAAAACGTGATTTAGAGATAATAGCAACCTGTTTGTCTTCCCACAAACTAACTTTAAATATAGACAAATCATCGTACATGTTTGTTGGAAGAGGTGTCTCCTATAATGACCAATCAATTAAGTTTGGAGATTATGATCTTCAATATAAAAATGTTATAAAGTACCTTGGCCTGTTAATTGATGAGGGGCTCTCTTGGGAGAGGCATGTGCGACGTATCAGATCAAAGGTAGCATCAGTTGTTGGGTTGTTATATCGCCTTGGTTACCTGTTAAGTCTAAGAATTCGTAAACAACTGTACTTTTCCCATATATATAGTCATTTGCACTACTTGGTATCAGTGTGGGCTACAGCTAGTTGTGTCGTGTTGAACCCATTAAGGGTCTTACAGAACAAGGCAGTCAAAAATGTTTTTAAACTTCCCTTACGCTTTTCCACCCATTTGCTGTATGAGCCTAATAGACTAATGGATATTTCAGGGATATATAAATTTACAATAATACTTTATATATATTATATAATTCATGGAAATAAGCGATCTGTTACTGAGTTTCAAAAAAATGAGCACAGACACACGCACTATACCAGGCAGTGTGAACATTTGCATCTTCCAAGATTCTTCACAAATACAGGTTTAAAATCAATATATCACAATGGTCTGAAATTATTTAATACACTTCCAAGTACCTTATTTATTATCAACATTCAACAAAAAGGATAAGCATATATTATATGAAATAACAAGAAAAACTAAAGGAAGAAACTTAAAATGTAAGTTTTTAAGGACATTAATCACCCTGGAATAAAACACAAGTTCTACTTATTAAATGTTTATGTTATGTCTACTCTTGAAATCTGACAACAATGCTTGTATGGAAATGTATTATGTATTTTTTACAATCACTTTCATAATTTTTCCCAATTCAGGAAAAGAATAAAGTGTTTTTTTTCTGGCAAAATATGGTGTAATCACAAGATAAATTAGTTTCTAAGGTATTATTTGCTGATAATATATAGTGTATTTTTTCTTTCTGTAGCTTTAATTCCTAGCATAAGATTTTTTTTTGTATCTTCTTGGAATTAATAAAGCCTTTCAAAAGTAAAAAATATATTTTTGGGTATGTCCCTATTCTGACCCACTGGACAAAAACTGTTCCTAAAAAGATTTAAATATTATTAACGTACATATAGATTTTTTTAATTGAAGTTGTATTTTAAATAACCTGAAACACAATTAAACTGTCACATTTCTATATTTTTCCTATTATAATAACTAACAGAGTGCAATCCATTTGTTTATCTTCCCTAGGGACCGATATGAAGCGCAAATACTCCCCCATCTGAGGACCTGGAAGACTGATGGATGTGGGCCTTAAAAAATAGCAACGGTTGGTTTTGAGACGCACGACTTGAGGGCCTAAGAAACTTTAGGGCATCCAAACCTATTTCGAGAGGGAGGCAAAAACTTTGGAAAGACATTTAAGAGAAAAAATACTTTACAAACTATCGAGTGGAAAGAGAACTTTTTTGATGGTTAATTTAAACTGCAGTATTTAGTAAAAATATAATGCGGGAAGGGTAAATAGAAGACAACTTAAAAGCTATGTCTACAATCCAGGTAAAATGGCTTATAATTAATTAAAACTGTTTTAATACGCAACTTTTAGAATGCATTAAACATTTAGATTTAAACAACTTGCTTCGAAAGTTAACACTTCCGTGCCATTCTAGGGAAAAACTAATTTTGTTAGCTAATGGTAGTGTATTTTTAATTTAATAAGATTTAATTGTCATAGCAAAAACTAAAACGTTTTGTCACTGTTTTATAGTAACTGTATCACTTATTTTATAACATTAGGTATCTGTTCCTTTATTCCATACTGTATCAAAAGAAGCTACAAATGCGAAACTTTCTTATTATTAATTTCTCGGAAGATTTTATTCTTGATAAAAGTTGATGCTTAAAGAAAAAATAGTTTTGGCGGTCTTAAACTTTAGATCAGATATACAGGGAGTTCAAAAGGTACGAAAAAGTGAATTTCAAAAAATAAAATTTTTGTGACGACAGTTTTAAAACTAGTAAATAAAATCTAAGTAAAATGCTCCTATATTTATTATAATTATAGAGATATTTAAGGTCAAACACCAAAAAAAAATCATTTTTTCGATTTCTCGGTTCAAGTATACCCTTAACATGTGTAATATCACTATTAAAAAAGTTATTTACGATTTTTGTGACCTTTAACATTTAATATTTTTAAAATTTTTGTTTTTCAAATACTTTTTTTTGTCTTTTTTAAACACACCGTATGACAGGCCTTACAGGACAAAGTTTAATTCTGTGAAAAGAATTTTTTCTTCAAGCACTAACTTTTATCAAGAATAAAATTTTCTGAGAAATTAATAACAAAAATATTTCCCATTTGTTGCGCACTTTTTGGTCATATTCTATACGTGGAACTGTCAATATCTGTAGTGCCAAACGTCTTGCAAATTAGAAGAAAAGGGATTTCTAAACCCCTTAGTCTTTAAGTTTAGAATAAAATTCCAAAAATGTGTTTTGCATTTATTATTAAATTAACTCTTTGCCAATATCTGTTAAAATATAGTATATAGCCCAATTATTTAAATGTAATAAGCGAAGGTGAGGCTTTCCTGAACAAAAATAGTTTTTATAATTCTTATTATCCTAGATGACAATTTTTTCTCTACAAAGTTGGCAATGATGAATCATGGCCATCTCGAATTTGCACCGGCCAAAATTTTAAATTAAAAAATAAAAATGGCACGAATATAATTGTCACTTTTGGCATGCGTTGTTGCCAACTCGAAAATGTTCAGTACTAAATAACTTTTTTTAAAAGATAATGTCTTTTTTAAATACAGTGCACAAAATAAAAAAAAGTATAACATACTCGTTGCATAGGATATTTAATCTCACTCGCCCTTTAGAACCTAGGGCTCGTGCTATAAAATAATGTTTTAATTAATTAATTTTCTATTTTTCAGTCATAAAGACGTCTATTCGATAGGCAACGTAGAGTGGTACTGGCTCTCTTTCCGACAATACTTTTTTCCTACAAAGTTGGTGTCACGGCCACCTCGAATTTGAAACCGGTTACATCCCAAAATTTAAAAACAAAAATGGTGAGCATGTAATTGCTATTTTTGGTATGCCTTATCACCTGAAAATGTTGAACATTAAATATGTTTTTTTAAAGATAATAATTTTTAAAATATACTGCACAAAATAGAAAAAAATATAGTATAAAATACTGGTTTCATAAGACGTTTACCCCCGAATTCACTAAAAAGATTTAACAGTTAGACCAAATCTAGTTGCCATGGTATTTAAAACAGTTATGTTTCGCTTATGTCATTGTCATTTTGTAATTGTGACGTTTAGAAAAATTATTTGTTCAATTGTTAAAAAATGTATCTTAGACCCATAAATGTCAAGTTACACCTGGTCTAAATTTAAACTTTTATAACACACTTTATTTGGTAGTTATGAAGGGCGTTCAATAGTGAAATAAAAAATCCAGCTCCGCATTTAAATTAAGAAAGTCGATGATGGTCTGTCGAATCCGAAACGTCGGATTGGCAAATTACCGTTGCCGTTTTGTAGAGGAAAAAAAGTGACAATGGCAAAATGGAAAAGAACAAGGCTCCAATAGAAACTTTAGTAACCTTGCATAACTGTAATGAATAAAACTTAAAAAAGGGATAAAACAAAAAATACTCAACTCATTTTTCTTGTATGAGACAACACCTTTAACAAAATTTAGTGTTTTGTGCGTTTCTGGTAAGACGGGAAATTCTCCTAGGTTTTTAAGGGAACTAATTTTAAGTGATTGGGCTAAGGTATGAACTTTAATTAAAAGTGAGCCATCTCTAAGTCTTTTAATATTGAGATTATCTCCAATATCCTTTGAAATATATCTGTATAGTAAGAACGAGGATACATTAGAAAAATTGTCTGTTGTTCTTTTTATTATGAAATACTGATCATATTGTACATTATCTATTATAATTTCAGGGGAAGATATTCCTTTTGGATGGAAGTTTAGGGTATTTTGAATTATGTGTATTAGTATTTGTCTTATACGATGTATTGCCAGAGGAGTTGCTTTGTCCCTTAGCCTGGCTTTGCACCAAGGGATAAAGGGTAATCGGTTTTACGCCCCCCTCAGAATCCGTGGGGCAGCCTACCTCCATAGAGGTAGAGTGGGATTCTGGACCATCGGTCCTACCCACCTGGGGTACCAAGTTTTGTAATTCCGACATCATGGTTTATTGAGTAGGTTTGTTCGGGTGCGCTTCCCTAGATGGATTGTCTTCACTGTGACCAGGAGCTCCATCTACCCCTTTGGTTTTTTCGGGTGCCTTCCCTAGACAGATTGCCTTCACTACGGCGATGGGTTCTGTCTACCCAGAAACTGAGGTCCGTGGGGTCGTCACTCCCCAAGCAATGAGACATAGTCTCACGCCACCTGCGGGGACCTCCTTGGAATGTCTGAAGAAGAAATTTTAGATGGTTTCTTAGAGCAGGGAGTCATCGCTGTTAAACGCATCCTAAAGAAAAAAGACGGAAACCTCGAACCTACTACCTCCTTAATCCTTACGTTTAAACTTCATAACCTTCCCTCTTCTGTTCAAGCTGGCTGGATAAACCTTAAAGTTCGGCCTTACTTTCCTCAACCCTTAAGATGTTTCAAATGCCAAAGATTTGGACATCTTTCTATAAGTTGTACCAACGAACCTTTATGCCCTTCTTGTGGTAAAAACATCCACCCCGACAAACCCTGTTCTCCTCCTCCCCTCTGCGTCAATTGTAATGAAAACCACTCCCCCAGATATAAAGGCTGTGCAGTTTACAAACATGAAATCAATATCCAAAAACTAAAAACTACCGAAAAACTGTCATATGGTGATGCTAGGAATATACTTGCAGCTCAAGACCCCAGGAAAAAGAATCTCTTTTCATCAATCCTCAAAAAACCCAACTCCAGCTCATCCCAGCACAATCCTCCTGTTGCTAACACTGTCAATAATACTCCCGACGCTTCCTTCAAACCGTCCTCCCCCATGATCTTCCCCAACAATGCCTCTTCCCTACATCCTAAAACTCCCTCCCACACTAAACCCATCCTAGCTCCCCCCCAACTCACAAGCCTTTCCTCATCACAACCTTTCCACTCGTCTTCCCCAAGCTCTTTTGTTTCTACCAACAAATCTTCTTCATCTAAATCTAGGCACGACTCCTCAACAAGACAAGGATCGTCTGATTCTTCTATATCTTCGTTCTCTTCTAGAAACCAGTCTTCCTCTCACTCAAAAAAGAAAGATTCACAGAAAGATCGTTCCAAATCAAACAAGTAATCCTGTTCCATCCAACATTCCTACAATGGAATCTTTTCGGCCTTAATAATAGACTGGAAGACCTTAAAATAATAATAAATAATTTTAAACCATCCATAATCTTATTACAAGAAACTAATTTATCCCCAAACAAAAATTTTTCTCTTAAACATTTCAACATAACCAGAAAAGATCGTATCAATCTTAATAAAGCGTCAGGTGGCGTTGCCATCCTCATATTGGACCAATATGACTTCGAAGAAGTTCAACTTAACACTCTCCTGGAGGCCTCAGCCGTTAAAATTTAAATCCACAACATAACCTTCTGCACCTTATACATCCCTCCTGCTCACCTTTTAGACCTCGAATCACTCAACTCTTTAATGCAACAATTCCCTTCTCCATTTATCCTAGGCGGCGACTTTAATTCTCACCACTTTATGTGGGGTTCCTCCCACAATAACAACAAAGAACATATCGTTGAACAGTTTATTCTGAAAAATTCTCTACATCTATTAAATAATGGATCCCATACATATATATGCTCTTCCTCAGGAACATTCTCATCCATAGACCTGACTATGGGTACACCTAATCTTACAACTAATTACCAATGGGAGATATTGGATGACTCCCATGGCAGCGATCATTTCCCTGTTCTTTGCAGACCCTTAAATTGGTCTCTATCTACTAATATTATAACAGTCTACAATCTCTCCAAGGCAGACTGGAAGAACTATAAAGAATCTTTTAACTGCCCCGAAGAAATCTCTCAATATAGAGGTTACCATAGAAAAGATGGTAAACGCCATCATAAAATGTGCTGACTCCAACATCCCTAAGTCCTACATATTCCCTAATAAACCCCCTCTCCCCTGGTGGAATGGTGATTGTAAAACCGCCATCTTAAATAGGAAAAAGTCACTTTTACACTTTAAACATAATCCATCCACTCAAAACTTCATTCGTTTCAAACAAGCAAGAGCAAAAGCCAAAAGAGTTATCAAATTAGCTAAAGAAACTTCCTGGAAAAAATACATATCTTCCATAAATTCAAATTCCTCTAGTCAAGAAATATGGACCAAAATAAATAGACTTAAAGGTCGTCCCACTAGACTAATTACAGGCATATATGATAATAGCATATGGACAACCAATCCTGAAAACATCTGCGATGCTTTTGCTAAACATTATCATAATATTGCCAGTAATAACAATTTAAGTAATTCACATGAAAACCGGTTACTATCCAACAATGAATCTCCTATAAACTTTTATTGTTCAACTGACTACTCATATAATCTTCCTTTTACTATCGAAGAACTATATTACTCCCTCTCATGTTGCAGGCATAGCGCTCCTGGTCCTGACAATATAGTTATACCCATGATCACAAACCTTCCTAAACCTGCCCTTGTCTTCCTACTTGATATCTTTAATCATATTTGGTCCTCACACACCTTTCCTTCTTCATAGAGCCATTCAATATTAATACCCATTCATAAAGCTAATAAACCAAGATCACACACTGATAATTATAGACCAATATCCCTTACAAACCACCTTAGTAAGATAATGGAAAGAATGGTCAATTTCAGACTCGTGTTGTTCCTTGAAAAAAAATAAACTGATAGACGTCAATCAATTTGGATTTCGCAAAGGCTATTCAACAATTGATCATCTAGTCGGTTTTGAAATTGACTTACAAACGAACTTTCATAGGAAAAATCATTTAATAGCTGTATTTTTGGATCTAAGTCATGCCTTTGACATAGCAAGGAAGAATAATATCCTTAAAACCCTATTTGAATGGAACATCCGAGGTAATCTCCCCATATTCATAGAAAACTTCCTTCACAACAGATCTTTCCAGACAAGAGTTGGTCATACTTTATCCAAAACATATCCACTAGAAAATGGAATACCACAGGGATCAGTCCTTAGTCCTTCATTATTCATCATAGGATTATCCAACATTAAAGAATACATTCATCCAGATATTTCTTATCGCCTGTACGCCGACGATTTAGTAATATACTATTCGTCCCAACATTCTAGAACTTGTGAGAGAAAACTTCAAATTACTCTTAACTCACTACACAATTGGTCTTCCCAGCATGGATTTCTATTTTCCCACTCCAAATCATCAGTTACCCATTTTTGCAGGAAAAGGAACTGCTCTCAAATGAACTCTCTTTCCATCAATCACAATGAAATTCCAATACTTTCACATTCCAAATTCCTTGGTATGATCCTTGATAGTAAACTAAACTGGATAGAACATTTCAAATTCATTAAATCTAAATGCTCAAAAGATATCATGATGCTCAAAATGCTATCAAATTGCTCTTGGGGGTCAGACACACTCACCCTATTATCCCTCTACAAAAGCATTATTAGATCAAAATTGGACTACGGTTGTATCATATACTCTTCTGCAAGACAATCTTACATAAAAAAAACTTGACTGCATACAAAATCAATGCTTACGACTTGCACTTGGAGCATACCAAACTAGCCCTAAACCCAGTATTCACTGTCTATCTGTAACAGAACCCCTACATCTGAGGCGCTTATATTTATTATACAAATACTCAAGCAAGCTTTGGTTTAAGAAACAGTCCCCCTTACATCAAATATACTTCTCACCCTCCATCCCTCCTTACTCTTTCTCCTCCAATGAAACTGTAGCACCAACATTACTTTCATAAAGTCTTCATCAGAAAATGGCCTTATTTTTCCCCCTGCTGAAAATCTTTCAATTCATGTTTTTCCTCCATGGACTCGCAACCCCTTTAATATCAATCTTGATCTATTAAAATATGATAAAAACATCACAAATCCTGAAATAATCAGAAATCATTTTCAATTTATAATATCTAACCAATATCCGAATCATAAAATACTTTTCACAGATGGCTCTAAATCCCTCACATATGTTGGTGCAGCATTTTACTCAAATGACATATCCAGAAACTTTAACCTTAACAAACATTGCAGCATATTCACCGCTGAATTATTCGCTATCAAATCATCCATTGAACATATAATAAGCTATCCTAAGGATAATTGGGTAATTGCCACCGACTCTCTCAGTGCCCTGCAGTCTATGAATAACTTTTTTTCTACTCATCCCCTCTTATAAGACATCCACAACTTGATTATCAGAGCTGAAATATACCACTCAAATATTTCCTTTATTTGGATTCCGAGTCATATTGGTATAACGGGCAACGAATATGCTGATCGCCTTGCTAAGACTCCTCCAACTTCCCCACTTTTACATTCTAACATATATCTTGCCAACGAGGTACTTCCTCTTATATAGACCACCATAAAAAACTTATGCCAATTAGAATGGGACCTTTATGAGAGCAACAACAAACTAATCGAAATTAAACCAAATTTTTAATCTTCACTGATCAGCTCCTCATTCAATAGAAAGCAATCTATTATCATGAACAGATTAATGATTGGACACACTAAATTCACTCATGAACATCTTATGAACTCCGAACCCTCCCCCATCTGTCCTTTCTCTAACGAACAAATGTCAGTAAAACATCTCCTCCTAGACTGCCTTTACCTTGAAAACATCAGAAACAAACATTCTATAAACTCTAACAACATCCGCTTAGCATTATCCCTAAGTCGAACAAATATAATCAATATATGCAACTTCCTTAAAGGATTAAACTTAATAAATAAAGTCTAAACCAAAACGAAATAAGTGCGCTAAATGGCCATAGTTGCCGATGCGCCCTAAAACCTTTAAATTCTCTCTCTCTCTCATTTTTTTTTGTTGTTGCACTGAAGCAAGGTAGAACTCGGTTTAATATTTTTGCCCAAACCGAGTCCTACCCTGCCTCGCCCTAGCTTTAGCTATTTTATTGCGAAGCTTTTTAGTATTTTTTGTTATGATCCTTTGTTAAGTTTTGTTCTATACAGTTATGCAAGATTACTAAAGTTTCTATTGGAGTCTTGTTTGTTTCCAATTTTTTGGTTTTCCTAAAATTTTAGTATTATTTGAAATAAGAGTTATTGTCACTTTTTCTCCTCTAAAAAAAGGCAAGGTTTTCCATTCCGACTTTTCAGATTCGAGAGACTATCATCAAATTTCTTAATTTAAAAGCGGACCAGGATTTTTTATTTCACACACAAATGGTGATATAGAAGTACAACAATAAAGGCACTTTTTTCGACACCAAGTTTTTAAATTAATACATTTATCTCCTATTTATTTATTTTAAGCTGATTTTCAAAACAACAAAAAGGTATAAATATGTAGGTAGACTTGAATTTTATTTAAGTAGGTACTTAAGAAATAATAATTTGTACAAGCGAATTGAAATATTCCATGAACTCCTTGACTTCTTCTCTTTGTAATGGTGAATAATTAAGAATGGTTGAAGAACTGACCCTTAATAGGTGTCGATGTTTTGTGAAGTAGATATAATATTTTCCTACCAAGTGATTTACTTTCCACCTAGATATCATGGAGAACTTCGGCGAAATCATCAGCAACAAGTTCTGTATTCTTTTAAACAAATTGTCTTCATATATATACATAATATCCACATAAACTATATTTTTCCATTTTAAATAACTTATAAGTATATTTCTGCTATTTCTAACTCGGAGCTTTATTGATTGGTTTGATCTGAAAGATTAGTTTATAGCCGTTTGACAGACACAAAATACACACAAAATTTCATAACCTTCTAGTTTTAATTATCCTCTGGTTTTAAGTTACATACTTTCATTTACCGAGATATATATAATTAAAATTAAGAATATATCAATTCCACCAATCTTAGTAATTTCGAATGATTCAAAAATAAAAGAAAAGAGCTACTTCTGTACATTTCTGACTAAATTGTAATACTAAAATTCGAATTTTATCTCTTCTTTGGGAAAAAACAACTTTTACCAGTAGGTATAAGTGTTCTAAAAAATGAGTTTTACATAATTTTCCACTAATTTTACTGATTTGAAACCCACTATATATATATATATATATATATATACAATGTGTCCCAAATTTGGCTTACATGCATTGCTATCTCGTAAACCGCTATAGCTACAGGGTGGGTTAAATTAGGAAAGTTTTAGAGAATTTTATTACAAATTTGATGACGTTTTGAAGTTTAGGATATCTTTTGTGGTTTTCAAATAATTGGGAAAAATCAAAATGGTGCATTTTCAACTTTTGCCCGTAGCTTCTAAACGACTCGTATTATGGTTTTATGGTTTATACATTATTAGGGCACTTTTATTAGAGGAACATTATGCAGGTAAAACGATGTTTCTAGCTTCAATTGTTTTTGAGATATTGGCATCAACTTTTTATTTTCTTACCGACGCCATATTGGATTATTGTATTTTTGGAAAGATCTTTTTAAGAGCTTTCCAATGATGTATAACAAGGTAAGATTATTATTTTTCTTGAGCTCTAAAACCAAAATAATTGTTTTTTTTTTAAGTAGGCTTTGATACGCATGGCGGCCATAATGAAACAAAAGAATGCCGCATGTCAACAATCATTTTGTGTTCCTGAATAGTACTTGTTATCATTTTCTCATTGTGCCGAGTTTTTACAAAGTTTATTTGAGTTTCTTATACTACTTAAAATGAAGGGTAATTATTCCAACGAAGAGAATTTGGATATGATAGAACTTTATTTTAAAGCAAATAGAAATACACAAGCAGCTGCGCGTTCATACGAAGAACAATTTCCAGACCGACATCAACCAAGCCAAAGGCATTTCAGATTTCTAATTGTTAACCTGTTAGCCTACGGGTCTTTTTTGAAACCGAAACCAAAGACCTATTCAATAGATAATGAAGCAAGAAACGCAGCTATAATAGAAAGTGTCAGGGACAACCCAATAACCTCAGTAAGAAAGATTGAAGAACAAACGGCAATTCCCAAATCAACCGTCCAACGAGTCTTGAAAAAACTTCACTTTCATCCCTATAAACCTACTATTGTACAGGGTCTTCAGGTTAATGATTTTGCTAGAAGAATCACGTTTAGTGAATGGTTCATCAACAAATGCCAGCAAATACCCAACTTTCATTCTAAAGTACTTTGGACAGATGAAACACGATTTACAAACTGTGGAATTTTCAATAAACATAATACTCATTACTGGGGCACCGAGAATCCTCATAATTTAGAAGAAAGACGTTTACAAACAAAATTTGGGTTCAATGTGTGGTTTGGCATTATAGGTAATTCCAAACAATGCACTTCTGCTTTAAATCACTCATAACAAATTTTAGATAACCGTTTGATTGAGCCGTTCATTTTCCAAGAAAATTTATCGGGTAACAGATATTTGCAACTATTACGGGAACAAATTATTCCAGAAGTTATAAATTCTGTTCCCCCAAACGACCTGCAAAATATTTGGTTCCAACAAGATGGCTGTCCGGCTCACGGTACCAGAGAGGTGATTGCGGTCCTCAGAAATACTTTCGGGGAAAATATTATCGCTAATAATGGCCCTGTTGCTTGGCTGGCAAGGTCACCGGATATTACTCCTCCCGATTTTTATTTATGGGGATACGCAAAAAATGAGGTCTACGAATTTTCTCCGCCAGAAAGTCTCAGAGAGCTAGAAGACAGAGTCCGAGATGTTTTTGCTAATATTAACAGGAACACCTTAAGAAGGGCTGTCAAAAATGTGTGGAAAATTTGGTGCTTCTTATATTTTTTTTATGTGTTAATTTAAATTTATTGAATAGTGATAGTTCATTTTTTGGTTTCGGTTTCTTAGTTGAAAAAAAAAGACCCGTAGGCTAACAGGTTAACAATTAGAAATCTGAAATGCCTTTGGCTTGGTTGATGTCGGTCTGGAAATTGTTCTTCGTATGAACGCGCAGCTGCTTGTGTATTTCTATTTGCTTTAAAATAAAGTTCTATCATATCCAAATTCTCTTCGTTGGAATAATTACCCTTCATTTTAAGTAGTATAAGAAACTCAAATAAACTTTGTAAAAACTCGGCACAATGAGAAAATGATAACAAGTACTATTCAGGAACACAAAATGATTGTTGACATGCGGCATTCTTTTGTTTCATTATGGCCGCCATGCGTAATCAAAGCCTACTTAAAAAAAACAATTATTTTGGTTTGTAGAGCTCAAGAAAAATAATAATCTTACCTTGTTATACATCATTGGAAAGCTCTTAAAAAGATCTTTCCAAAAATACAATAATCCAATATGGCGTCGGTAAGAAAATAAAAAGTTGATGCCAATATCTCAAAAACAATTGAAGCTAGAAACTTCGTTTTACCTGCATAATGTTCCTCTAATAAAAGTGCCCTAATACCTAATGTATAAACCATAAAACCATAATACGAGTCGTTTAGAAGCTACGGGCAAAAGTTGAAAATGCACCATTTTGATTTTTCCCAATTATCTTGAAAACCACAAAAGATATCCTAAACTTCAAAACGTCATCAAATTTGTAATAAAATTCTCTAAAACTTTCCTAATTTAACCCACCCTGTAGCTATAGCGGTTTACGAGATAGCAATGCATGTAAGCCAAATTTGGGACACATTGTATATATATATATATATATATATATATATATATATATATATATATAAAAACAAATATAGCTTCCTTGAGATGTGTATCATTATATTATTTTACTAAAGTTGGTAGTTGTAACTTTTAATAAAAATAGTTAATTATAGTCATTTGGCACTTTATAATTTACATGTTTGGAAAGATTAGGACGTAATAGGACAATCCATCATTTTCAGTGGCTTATTATAATTATTATAAGTAGCTTTATTTTTGATTTCATCAACATATTACAAAAATCCGGTGATAATAATTGAAATGAATATTAATGGTACAATTATTATAATTATTCACATTATTAACAAAATTTGGAAACAAGTTTTCTCGTTTCTTCTCGATGTTTATTACATTTTCTGACTCCACAGATCCTTCATTTCTAACCAATGTTTCTGTCACTGTTGAAGCACTGCAAGAGACTTCTGGCTGGGTCTTATTGTATAAAATTTTATTCGCTACTTCCTTTTTATTATTGAGCCTCTCAGCTACGTAACTTTCCGCAATAGTAGCGAATTTCTATCTACCATGCCGCTTGATAGCTAATACATCAACTCCAGTATTTGCTAATAAAGTTGCCGACGTTCTTCTAAAAGAGTGTACAGTATACATTTTGAAGCTCTCAAACTTTAGAAATTTCGCAATTTTACTTGGAATTGACAAAAACGTATTTTTCCGGACAGGCTGGTTTAAGCACTTTCCATTTTGATATCGCATAAAGAAGCGCGGATTAATAGTCGTCATGTGGGATCTTGTATCAATGTATTTTTGAATTATTTTGAAATAACAAACCTGAGTATCGTCACTTTTTGTCACTGTAAATGTACATGACATTCCATTTGTGGAGTCAGGAATGGTCACAATTATGACTTCTTGACTTATTTAACATTGTCTATTTTAATTTCACAGGGTTCATTAGAACGGCACGCTCCAGCACTCCCATTACCATTACGACCTTCATCAATAAGTATATATCATCGGGGGCTTCAAGCATGAACTTATGAATATCTTCCTTGTTAAAAACAACCGATTTTTTGGGTCTATAACCATCATTTTTTCTTTTCAAAAATGCTCTAAGTTTTGGATACTTAGAAATATCTGTATTTTCCTCTATAAAAAGGGTGGACTTCAACATCGAATACTCATACCATAAGCTTGATGGTAACTTCAATATAGCACTTTTTTCGTGGAAATACGCCAAAAACAAGGTTTCTGAGACTGCAGTAGCCGTCTTGCTTTGGCACCAATTCTTAAAGGATTTATATGCTGCTTCATACCTTTTTTTTTCGACTTTTCCGGTAGTAGAGATAAGCAAGCAACATTCGCTAATTCTTCTATGTCTGAAACATCCATTTTGTCCACACAGAATCAAACAATTCGACTTCTTCAAACTTTACGCTATGAATTGTCAACTTGACGTTGTTGATAAAATAACAACCGCTTATGTTGCTCTGGCAATGGATCACGGCTGCCTTCATAATTTAATGAGAATGCTATCGAATATAATGATAATGAAAATCCAAAAATATATCCAGCATTTTCTTGTAAACATACAATACAGGGAGGGGAAAAATGTTATATATTATATGGGATGTAAGGACATTAACCAGTCTCGAACTTGTCCTCGACTGGTAAATGTTACTTACATCCCTTATAGTATAAATAACTATTATTATACACATGTATTACTTTTAATTGTACTAAACTCAGTACTTGATTGATTGATGTACTACCAAAACGTGACTTTTAATGCTTTTTTTTATTTTGTATGAAATTTTCTTAGCGAATCTCCCATGTACTCGAATTAATAACAGAAATTTTTTTCTTGCTCACGAATTTTTGCTGAAAATTATCTTTCGTCTTCGACTCTAAGTGAAAATTGGCACTTTTATCTTGCTGCTACTTCCCCTAGCGGCCAACTTTTGAACTTAATTTACAACGATTTATCTTGGCCAATTTACCTATAAATATTTTTTTCCTAAAGTGCTGCCATTAACGGTTCCCGAGCTACAGCCGACGTCCTTTATTATTGGACCACCCTGTATACGTACCGTACAAATTCAGGAGAAGAATTGCTGATTGTAACATCGAATATGATATACACTGACCCTAGTTTATGCATTAAGGTGCAACACAGTGCTAACGATTTTCATAAGTTCATCAAATTTGGATATACCCCAGGTGTTTTCAATAAAAAAATTAAACCATTTTTGCTATTTTAACGCTGCTGTACACTGAAAACGAAGCATTTTAGATCAATATTTATGGGCGCTTTCTTTTCAGACCCAGGAAAAGCTTTTTAAAATGAATGTACTGTTTTAAAAAACTAACATAACCCAATAACGATGTCAAAAAAACCACGCTAGCATCATTTCAAATTCTACCGGTCAGCTTATTTGGCAAAAAACTTTGCTATAAGTCTTGAAGTAGCTTATTGCCCTAACATGGAAAACCGGTAGGTATAAACCTAATACCAAAAGCTTCACTGAACACCAATAATTTACACTCGGCATTGGCAAAGTTAAATTTAAACTGCCACCGACCGAATGATTGATGTTTCTTGCCGTTCACCCTCACCCCCTGAAAATATATTGGCATAACCTAAATTGGAGCGTGTTTGCAGTGGCGATTTTTAGGAAATGACTTTAGGTAAACGTTATTTATAAACAGGGCGGTTTTGTTTTTGTTTTAATATTATTTTCAGAGGTCGAAACTTGAAGTAATATTTTTTTACTGTACAAATTTTGAGATACTGCCGACACTGTTGCTTTCGCTAGGGGAGAGCGAGGAAATGCCGACACCATATAAAAAATCGGTAAATTTTCTTTACCCGGAACTTTCCTCATTATGATTCTTTTTCTATTAGTTAGGAATAGTGAAGCATGACCCAATTTAATTCAGTACATAGTCACAGTATATATGTGTTACATGAGGAGCAGACTTTCTATGTTCTATGGTTATGTCCATTTTGGACAATTTTCAGGAAAAGCCAAAATTCGCTGCTTGTATACTATCTACGATACTGAAATAAAAAAAAAAAACTCAAAAAATGTAGAAAAATATATTGTTTTAAAGTATTAAGTATTGTACTACAATTGAAAACAGTTTAAGTTTTAATCAAAAAAAAAAACATTGGACAAACAAGGTTTTATTTGTCTTAAATGGACAAAATATTTTTTGTTTGTCTTTAAATGTAATTAAAGGACACAAAAATTAACTAAAAACGGTAAAACGCATATTCATACGGTGGCTAGGTTATCATCCTCAAGACAGCAGCAAAACTCGTCATCCTGGCATTCATCACACTTAGTCTTCAGAACCAACAGCATTTTTTTGAAATTGGTCTGTTAAAATTGGTTCCAACCATTTGAGTTCTGGATCTGCAGCCTAGTCTTTTCCTGCCTAACTGACCAAAAATTTTGATAGGCTATCCAGTTTTTTTTCCTTAATCTGATGACCCATGGGTAAAACAGGTAAACATATGCTGCTAAGTCTCTTTTTAGGTTTTAGTAAAATTAGAAAACTGTTTTGTTGCATCATCATTCCTATACAGCACCTCGGTTTTAATAAAAATTTTATCTTGTCATTTAGTTTGTGGCTTTCGTAATATCTTTATTCTTTTGGCTTCACTAGAAGTGGAATTTTTTTTAGTGAATCTACAGTCTGCTTACATCATACAATACCTAATCAAATCCTGCGAACTTCGCCTTTTTCTCTGTAGATTTCATAGTATTTCCTGGTGTTTTTATAAAAGCATGAGAACGTAGCTTCAGCTCAATTTGACCAAAGACCCGGTCGGCTGGCATATACGAATGTCCCCGTACAGGAAACGTCAAAGTAATTGTTTGTACAGTTTTTGGAGCGTCGTTAAAAAGCCATAAAATGAAGCCATAGCATGAACCATGTGGGAATTTTTATTTTGGCCTCCGCATCCATCTGAAAAGAGCTTTACATATTTGGTATCTGAATCAAAGCCAACCTTGCTTAGGAAATCGGTCACCGCAGACCTCACTTCTGTCACACTTCTTCCAGCTTCATGTTCAATCCAAGTATAAAACACTGGAGTTTTACACGATATGTCTGTTACACAAAATGCATAGAAAGAGAGCTGCTGAGCATAGAATGCTTCTTGAATTGGAGCTTTCGGTAAAACTTGTACCTGTTGTAAATCGAAACAATAGGTGACTAAATCAACGGGTTCTTCATTCATTAGTTTGAAAAATTGTTTTGCGGGAATCTTATGAATGGTCAAATCGGTTTTTAATTTTGTTTTCTGAGGATCATTTTTTGATTTTGAATTTGTGTTTGCATTCTTATACAAAAACTGCAAATATCGGTCGCCGGACTTCCAAATCCTAAAACAAAAATATTACCGTAAATATTAAGTATTTTAAAATATTAGAGCATTATGCAACATTACCTATATTATACTTGTTGTTGAGAACTCAAGTAAAGTATTTATAGTTGGTTTTTAGCAAATCATCGGAAGTTTGTTGGTTGTAAAGTTTCCAGAGCTTCTTTATATTATACTCAGATGATAAATAAATCCTTTTAGATTTTGCTCTGCCATAATGGCTTTCTTGGCTTTTTAAAGAAGAAATAAATGTAATAACATTTTCCAGTTTCTTAGCATTATTCTTGGATCGCATACCTCCAACACGCCGGTCTTTTCTTCCACATTCTTCCCTCAATTTTTTCCTTAGCTATAGTGCAAAGCCTTGTTTGTCCACAGTTAAATATTGATAAAAATATTTTTTGACAAACCAACATTTTTCTTACGTCGCGAACGTAACACTATGAAGTTCAAATAACAACTGAAGGTTGAAGGACAAACAAAAAATAGTTTGTCCACAATAATTCGGTTCGTTTGCCTCTAAACTGAGGACAAAATAAGTTTCGTTTGTCTAGGCGTTTTTCTGTACTAAATTTAAATAGAATATAATACCCTTAGATCGTCTCGGGGCGTTTTATTAAGAAGATATGTAAATATAGTAACGAATGCGCGAAATGACAGACAGACTGACCGACAGACGGCCCGACGGAGTTGATAAAACATATTTTTTGTCATTTAGGGGTGGTAAAACGTGAAGATATGTAATACCTGACAAGGCGATTTTTTCGCGATTACAATAATTTTATTTGGCCGCCATTTTGTTCCGCATTATTGAATTAGTACCACAATTTTTCTAGTTGTCCCCTAGAGCACAATTAGTTAATGACACACAATTTGGAATCAATCCGTTAAGCAGTTTTTACACACTGAAGTTTTAAACATTTTATTATGCCGCCATCTTATTACCAGTTGATTCCAAAAAAATTCCAAATTGATCTTTGACCAAAATTGGAGACAAATTCAATCCATATTTTTAGATTTTTACCAAAATGTTTTTACCAATCGGGTAAGTAGACAGACAAACAGACAGACAACAAATAGATAGACGATAGACCCACGGAATTCAGAAAACATGTTTTTGGCATCTAGGGACCCTGAAGATTGAACATCTGAAAAAAATCCCGGAGGGTGATGTTTTTCACGATTACAATACTTTCCTTTTACGAAGGCAATAAAAAATCTAATTTATAAGAGACAAGATTCAAAACTTAGACAAATTGCTCGGAATAACAGTATTACCTCAACTTTATGAGGTAACTTTGAGCACAATATGATTTCCAATTTGCAGAAAAAACATTTTCACGGTATTAATAACTATTACGTCCATGCAGCCCTTCCCAAACCAAATTTGTGCTAATGTTCTTTTCTGTTCACTTTAGTTGTCTGAATGCTTTAAAGATAATTTCATTGAAGTCGTGCTTAATCCATAACAGCAATAATTTGATTCTTTTTAAACGGGCAAATGATAATACTTTTTACCAAAATATAAATGCCCTTGAACTAGAAAAGAATTATTAGTTCCTTACCTGTGGATGTTTAACACGTTCGCTACCAAGCGTCTCATATATGAGCCACAGTGACCCTTAACTTACATCATGGCGATTCAAATACTTACCGGCGCGGCGGCGCGCGGCGGACCGAGCGGATTGCGCTTTAGACATGGTCTACAGCAATAAGCGTCTCATATCTGGGACGCGAGGTCTCTGCGTTGATGCTACCGTTTGTAAAATAAATTAGTGCAAACACGTGCTATATTGTGTTGGTGTATTAGCATTGTTTTTAATGCATGTAAGTGTTATTTTACACAATTTAATTTCTATAAGGTATTCTTCTATAGTAGAAATATTAGCACACATAAAATAATAAGTTTTTATTGAATAATATCTAAAAAATAGGTTCTGTCTAAATAACTTAGATTATGTTACGGAATATTTTATATTTTAGGTACATGTGCGTTTCCATGAGCAATATATTATAAAAGACCGTGTTTACTATAATTCTACCGCACCAAAACGCTAATACATAATTCTAGATGGTAGAAATAAGTGTGAAGAAAAGTCGTCCCATATATGAGACGTATAGTCTGTGTCTAAACTTCTCGTAGATATACTATTGCGATTATTAGATCACATAGGTAAGAAGCTTTTTTATGACTTTCGTATTTCTATTTTAATTTTACACGTAACGTGCATATAAAAAGCTGTTTTTGAGGTTGCTACTAAAATGACTTTTGCAGGGTTTTTATGTGATGACTAAAAAAACTGTTCTAACACAGAAAGAGCTTGAGGAAGAGGTCAATAAAATCATGAACTCAGAAAATGGTGATCTTTCTGATATGTCCGACGAAAATCCAGAAATGTATTCAGATTCTGGCAGTAGCTACAGACCTTCATCAGAATCGGATTTTAGTATGGATCAAGACCCAGGTAATGATTCGGCACATACTAGTGATGAACAGCTTAGCGATACTAATGAAAATGTTACTGATAATGGGGTTAACCAGGGAAGTGAACCAGCAAATGATCAAGAAAATGATGATGATGACAATTGGATCGAAATCGGTGACGAACCAAAGGTGTTTGACTTTTCAGAAGTTGAAGGTTTGCGAGTGAATATTTCAAATGAAACTACTGCAAGAGAGGTATTTGAAACAATGTTTGATGACGCCCTATTTGAAAAAAATTGCGAAAGGTTTAACCTACGTGCAATGTCAGTTATAGGCAATGTAATACCAAAGCATTCCACAATGAATAGGTAGAAATCAATTACTCATGAAGAATTCCGCCGTTTTCTTGCGTTATGCATTCTAATGGGAAACATCAAAATGCCAAATATTAAGTGCTACTGGAGTACTGGCCCACTGTATGCTCACCCAATATTTGGAAATACAATGTCAAGGAATAGATTCGAATAAATTCTACGTTGTTTGTGTTTTACCAAGAGAGATGACATAAAAACTTCCCGATTACACAAAATTGAACAAGTATTGGATCATATTTCCCAAAACATACGCAAGGTGTTCTACCCTGGAAGGAATCTTTCATTAGACGAAGCTTTGCTACTTTGGCGTGGAAGATTAATGTTCCACCAGTACATTCCAAACAAGAGTGCAAAATACGGAATAAAGTTATATAAGCTTTGTAGTCCAGACGGCTTCGTTCTGGAGTGTCTAGTTTATTCTGGAAATGACACAGTTGACAACGAGGTTGGCCATGCACAAGCTGTAGTTACCAAACTATCACAGCGATATTTTGGAAAAGGTCACACATTGTACTTAGATAACTATTAAAATAGTGTAAAACTTGCAGAGTTTCTTCATGAAAACAAGACTCATGTAGTAGGAACATTGAGGAAAAACCGGAAGGGAAATCCGAAAGCGGTAGTAAACCAAAAATTGAGGAGAACGCATTTTTAGAAAAAAGGATAATGTAATGGTTTTAAAATGGAAGGACAAGCGCGATGTGCTTATGATAACTACGCTACATAGACCTGCATCTGAAAAATTTACAAATAAAAGAGGAAAAGAACAAGAAAAACCAAGTGTGGTGATCGACTATAATAAGAATATGTCGGGTGTGGACAGGAGTGACCAAATGCTGTCCTATTATACTACACCCAGAAAAACTATAAGGTGGTACCTGAAAATATTTTTCCATTTTGTTGGCATATGCTTATGGAATGGCAACTGTTTGCATAATAAATCTAAGAAAAAAAACTTACGTACTTACAATTTAGGGAGCTAGTAGTACTTGACTACCTTAAAATTTCACTTCCAACAAAAAGAAATGTGGCGAAACCTACTACTCATTATCCAAAAAAAAAACAGATAAACGAAGACGATGTCGAATTTGTTCCTCAAAAAAGAAGAGAAGCCAGACATTTTTTGTTTGTGAAAACTGCAAAATGCACAAAAATGGACAAATGATTGGGCTATATGTAGACCCTTGTTTTCAAGAATACCATGAAGGCAGCCACTATACCCGTTTTTTTTTATAACCAGTTATCCATATTCGTTTTTTTGTGAGCTTTTTGTTTTTGTTTGTTTGTTTTAGTATTTTGTGCATATAATAAACATCTATTATTGATAGTTTATAGAATTCTCAACAAAAGGTTTCTCCCCCATTGGGTAAACCAAATCACTAAATAAACCTGGTAGCAGCTGCATACTTCCTAGCAAATCACTTTTCCTAGGCACTTCAACTGACCAAAAGTATTTAAACAGACCGTTGATTTTGACAGGCTATTCGTATCAATCATTAATAATAGTGGTTTGGTTTCTTTTCCTCTGGAGAGTGAGAGCCGTGGGTTCAAATCCAATGGAGGCAAGATAACTTTCTCAATTTAAATGTATTTTTTCCCTGTTAATATACTATGTGAAGTAAATAAAAATTAAGAAAACAAAAATAATAATAAATGTCCTGTCACATAGGTAGGTACTCTTAAGACTGCTAGAGTTCAACATTTAAAATATATAAAATACTTTTCTCGTGGATATAAACGTTAATTTCACTGGCCAACAAAAAAATTTTTTTTGTTGTAACACAAATCAGAATAGCATAATCTAATACAATGGACCTATCCAAATACGACATTGACAAATAGAAAGTTGTAGCACGTAGGGTTTTCTTGTTAGAGTTGTAGAACCATATCGAATGTTATGATAGTTAATATCTATAGAAAAAATGATTTCAGAAAATTCTTAACCCTGTTTATTGATTATGTTTACAGTTTTCGCCTTTAAACATACCATACATCTAAGAGAAAAGCAAACGAGAAAAATATTAACTTAAAACACTAATTAAACTTTAATTTTTCCGTTTATGAGGTGTCCTATCTTCTCTCTTCAAAAACCAACATTAGTCGCCCATCATGGCTGGATCCCATCGTCCTTGGTACCGAATTTCCATTGTTCTGATATCTTGGTGAAACCTTTCACCCTGCTCGTCACTAACAGCTCCCAAATTGTTATGAAAAAATGACAGATGGGAATGGAGGAAGTGAATTTTTAATGACATTCTGACACCAAGCGCTTTATAGGCATGTAAGAGTTCATTAACTAATTGTTCATAATTTTCATCCATATTGTTGCCTAAAAATCCTCTTACTACATTAACAAATGAATTCCATGCTCTCAGTTCCTGCCTAGTAAGCTTTTCCGTAAAATTGACATCGTCCAGCAATTTTCTGATTTGTGGCCCAATAAAAATGCCTTCTTTTAATTTGGCATCACTTAACTGGGGAAAGACTTGTCTTAGGTATTTAAATCCATCACCATCTTTATTCAAAGCATTCACAAAGTTTTTCATCACCCCAAGTTTAATGTGAAGAGGAGGCAAAAGGACATTTTTGGGATCAACAAGAGGTACAAATTTAACATTTTGAGATCCTGGTTGAAATTCGCTTCTTTCTGGCCAAATTTTTGTTACATAATGCTGATTTATTGCACGACTAATACGAGTAATATTTTGTAAATCCCCGCTGAAGTCTCACTAAAATCGCTATAACTTTTAAGTCCCCAGATATCTGCCATTTATACCTATTGCAGCTTATTTTATCCAAAATCGTGCGCATATTTTCATAATTTTCTTTCATTGCAACTGAATGGGCAACTGGTATAGAGGGTTTTAAATTTCCATTATGCAATAGCACAGCTTTTAAGCTATATTTAGATGAGTCTATGAATAAGCGCCACTCACGGAGAGAATGTTCAATATCAAATTCCTGCATTAAACTATCTATATCAGTACACGCGCACAACGAATTTTCCATACTATAGAATTCAGAAAACATAGCATTTCTTTTTCTGAAGTTCGTAATTTTTTTTCTTTGGCCAATAGGTTCCATTCCTTAAGACGGGAACCCAGAAGTTCTGACTGTTGCTTGGATAACCCCAAATCACGTACTAAATCATTTAATTCACTTTGAACAAACAAATATGGCTCGCCAGAACTGGGACCTGTGGTAAAAATGGGATCGGTGCACTGTTCTTCTGAGCTGCCTGATGATGCGTTATCTCCATTATCTCCTAAATCAATAGCTTGTCAATTTAAAGGCGCAATCGGCACTGGCAAATTTACATTATGATGAACAGGTCGTATGGCAGATTGCAAATTTTGATATTCTATATTGTGCTTTCCCTTTTTGGAATAACCTTCAGTCTTTGTCAGGCAAAAATAACAATCGTCAGAATGATTGGTGGGTTCTCGCCATACCACTGGAACTGCAAAAGGCATACTTTTTCTCTTTCCGTTCATCCACTGCACTAATGATACACTATTATTAACACAGCACACATGGGGAGCCCACCGCTTATCTTGATCCCAATTAACACACCAAAATATTTAAAGTAGGCTTTTTTTACATTTTCGGAAAATGGCCTGGCTTGTGATTTTATCAGAAATTCTCCACAAATATGACAAAACTTGTCAGGAGAAATTTTGCAACTTCGGTGCCTTTGACTCGACATTCTCGTCTTCACATACACTTGCTTATCGATACACAACCACTCAATTCGAAACTCAACAGAAGAGTGATGTTTAACGTTTATTTTATGTCTAATGTTGTAAACAACCCAGTCTAGGTAATTTTTCCGTTGTGAAATGGACCCATTTTAGCCGCCCCACAATAAAATTCTTTACCTGCCAATATAAAAGGTTCTAATTAGGCTATTAAAATATGGTACGTATTAGGGCTTTCCGAATGTTTTTTTTTATTATTGGGAGGGTATTTCCATTGTGAAAATAATGAGCTGGCCTGTGTTAGAAAAATCTTGTCGGCCAGTGTTTTTTACATCAAGCAAGTTAACTTTCTTATTTTAAACATATTTTTTTATACAGTTAATATATTATGTGAGGTAAATAAAAAATTTAAAAAAAAATATAATAATAAACTTCTTATCACATAGGTTGGTACTCCTAAGACTACTAGAGTCCAACATTTAAAATAAATAAAATACTGTTCTCGTGAATATAAACGTTAATCTTCTACATCAAAATGGTGTTGTTTTAAAAGGGTCAAATTAATTGTTACTCAAACCTAGTTTGTATTACTAAAAATAGTAATGCATATCTTTAAAGATGTGTACTGACAAGTAAGATATTTATCATACTACGAAGCTTTCCATCTTTGGTAAAAATGATTGTCAAAAAATATCTTAAAAGTCGAAGATATGGGACATTGCAACACCAAAGATCTATATGCAAAACAATTGGTGTCAAACTCTCTAGAAATTATTTGAAACCAAACGTTTTTTATTTCCCTTATCTCTTCACTCCCAGACATTTATGTTACATGACATGCACCAGAATATTCTGGTTGGAACTGTAAATTCAGACATAATATTTACCACAGATTTCTAATTCTACTCGAAATCTACGTTGCAACTTCTATAAATAAGTCTAACGATGTGACGCAAAAACTCTCTAAGAACATAAAGTTTTGACAAGAATTATAGGGATAAAATTGATATTTTGTTTGGTCGATACATCATTTTTAGCATTTTTAATATTCTTTCTTGGGAAAGAATATTCCCAAATATTTGTAACATCTAATCTTAAGAATTTTCTGGAGGTATATTTCTTGTAACTAAAACAAAATATTCATCATTTCTCGCAAAAGGAGAAACGTGGTTTATTAAGAATGCGCGAAAACTCCACACGTACAATCTCTTCATTATATTCACTACTTTTTGTATACAATATGTTTTATTTGTATATTTTAATTATTAAAAAATAGCTGATAAATAACTATTATTTTATTTTCATTCACAAAATATATGACTCTCTATATAACATATTAATATACTACGTTATAGTTATATACAAGCTGAAAAGGATATACAATTTATTTTAAAGTAAAATGTAAAGCCTAATATTCAGATATATTAAACACAGCGCATAAAAAAATAAAATAATTAATAAAAAAAGTGATCGAAACAACGCAAATTGATACTCATACAAGTTTCATGTTTTGAGATTAAAATGCCAACTTTAATTATTAACTAAAATACATAAAGAACTTAAAAATCTCTTTTTGTCACGAAAATTAAAAAAGATAGTTATGAAAGTAGTAAAGAGCAATACTGATCAATTTTGTGGTGGACAACTCAGAAACAAAACATCGCAAAAAACTAATTCGTCATCAGCTGCCGAAAATAGACGGGTGTACCAAAAATTATCAAAATCTGCGATGGCAAGTGTAACATAATAATGAAGTTAAGAAAAACGTAAATAAATCAATAAAATGATAATTAAGAGCTTGCCCAGAGATTTTTTTAATTATCTTTTATAGTCTATTTCAGATATGTAGTATAGAGTAATAAAACCTCAGTATGCAAAAAGGACTACAGTGTGAGTGACCACCAATAATTTATGCCACTTTCATAGTTTGGCATTGATCTCATTACAAAATTCTCTCTTTTCATTAAATGCAGGTAGTACCACCCGGTTTTGGGTCAATTTATGCGTTTTCCCTATTGTTTTCTGTTTATAAACACCGAAAATGGTGCGCCAAATACGTGCGGTTGGATACTTATAGAAAGAATTTAAATTTATGGAAATTTTACTTTAACAAAATCAAAATCATATATATATATATATATATATATATATATATATATATATATATATATGAAAATTATAATATATATTATATATTAAATTATAATATATATTCTTGGTCACCTCCATCACCTCTTGACATTATAATTAAATCGTTTGATCGGTCAGGTTGTCAAGATCTCGCTCTCTCCTCCTGTTTAATCACATGCTGGACTGCTTTTCGCCAGTCCTTTGGTGTCACTTTCTTAATGGTTTGATCAAACAGTAGCTTAACATCTTACATTTTAAATGCCCTGTTTTGTCTTCCTACAAGTCCTTTTACTTGCGCCCATATAAGTTCTATAGGATTTAATTCCCAATGATATGGCGGTAAGCGCAGAACAGTTAAAGTGCGGGACACGAAAGAAAACCGGGCGGTCCTTAAAATAGAGGTTCATAGTCTTAAGCAATCGGAAAAGTAAAATTTGTGTACGCAAATAAATTTTATGTTATTTTATTTGTTGTAATAGTTTGCCGCTTTATCTATAAAGAGCGCCAGCTAAGCGGTACGGAAAATTAATCGAGGATTTAGTAAATTTCACACTGGTCCACTTGTAATTGAGATGTGCCTAGAGTCTCTATGCACTTGCCGCTAGTACGTTCTAGCTATTTCCAGTGGCGCCTATATAAATGCGTTGGGTTGAATTTGAATTATTATTTCGAAGTAACGATGGCGAGCAAAAGAGGAAAAACAATTCGAAGCGGTGCACGTGAAGTTATTGCGAGCATTATAGAGGCCTGTACTAGAGAAGCTGAAAATAATAGTTTGACTGTTCCAATTCAAAATCGTACAGAACGCGCTGCATTTTACACTGGGGTTTCGGAAAGTAGTGTAAGAAAAATTCAGAGAGAACATAATGATCGCTCATGTTCTACTTCACCTTTAAAATCTCCTGGTAAAAAAAGACCCCGATTATCATACAAAGATAAAATTGACGATAGTGATTTTCAAGTAATTCGACGAACAATAGAGCATTTTTATATACACTTGAAGAAGGTTCCGACCTGCAAACCCCTACTTCGTGCTGTAAAGAACAAAATAGATTTTTCGTACGGGTATAAAACCTTAAATCGGCTTTTACGATCAAAGGGTTTTGTTTGGCGCAAGTACCAAAATAAACGAAAATTGCTCATTGAGAGACCAAATATTTTTTACTGGCGGGTGAAATATCTATCAACTGTAAGGCAATATAGGCAAAAAGGACGCAATATTGCGTATCTAGACGAAACCTGGGTAGATAATGATATGACAGTGAACAAATGAAATGAACAAGGCAAAGTGAAAGTGTTACAGGTGTTGTTCAGGGAATCCGCTCTAATAGTCGCTTTATTAAATTTCATGCTGGTTCAGAAGCCGGATTTGTTCCAGGTGCTGCTTTAGTTTTTCGCTCGGGATCAACAACTGGACAATATCATGGACAGATGAATAAAGATAATTTTGAAAAGTGGTTGCTCGAGAAGCTTCCACCTAACATTCCTCCCAAATCAGTCGTGGTAATGGATAATGCGTCTCATTCTCTCATTCTCACGTAGAAGATAAAGTGCCAACTAAATACTCTATAAAAGCTCATATGATATCGTGGCTTAAATCGAACAATCTTGTATGTGATCCAACATGGAGAAAATATCAATTATATAAAGTAATATCAGCCAACAAGCCTAGAGAAAAAAAAAGTATAAAATTGACGGTCTTTTACGTAACCTCGGTCGTACACCTTTAAGGCTGCCTCCATACATGTGCGGCCTCAACCCTATTGAACTTGCATGTGCAGGAGTAAAATAATATATTCAAGAGGGCAACACCGATGAACTTTCAATTAAAGATCTAAATAAAATAACATTAGAAACGATTGAGACTCAATATCGTCTGAAAATTGGAAATCGTATGTTAACATGTTCGTTCTATTGAAGATAAATACTAGGAAGTAGATGGCAAAATTGAAACGGTTATTGATGATTTAGTTATCACACTGGGATCTTCAAGTAGTGACGACGAAACGTCATCATTTTCAGAGGAAGGCAACGATTCAGAAGGAATCGAACCATTAGAATCACAGCCGTCAACCTCAAAAAGAAAGAAAAAAATTTAATATGAACCTAAAAATCTTAACTTTGGAGATACAGGGTTTTAAAAAAATATATTTTTTTTAAATCCTAATTCTGATGCTATTACAGATAAATAACTGTGAAATTTATTACACGTCTTTTATGCATAAAAGAGCATTTTTTATTAACAATCAATTTTTGAAATTTCTACCAGTGGCGTGCATATGTAATTAACCTGGGTAAATCCGTTTGCTCCTTAATGCATAGAAGACGTGTATCAAATTTCATGCAGTTATCTACAATAGCATCAGAATTGGGATGAAAAACAATGTTTTCTTTTTAAACTTTACCATCCTGTATCTCAAAAGTTAAGACTTTTAGGACATAAAAACATCCCCTTTAACATCAGCACGCAATTAGGAAACGCCCTGTATAGTACTTAGCAACGACGGCCCCTGTATAAAGTAATATGACAAACGGAGACAGGCGGCCACTTTTGGCATACCTGAGTAGCATAAAGTCGAACTGCATAAATTAAAATTTTGATAAATCTCGTTCACTGGAACTGAGCTGGCTACCCTTGTAAAATCTGGACTTTTAAATCGTGTATCACTATACTGGGTGGTCCAATAATAGTGGACGTAGGCAGTAGCCCGGGAACCGTTAATGACAGAACTCAAGAAAAAATATATTTATAGGTAAATCGATCAAGAAAAATCAAAATTAAATCATTTTAAAATTCGAAAGTTCGTCGTTTTTACAGCCCAAAGAGATATAGAAGTGCGTTACACGAAAGAAAACAGACAAATATAGATAAAGGTTCATTAAGCATAGTTACATTTTTTAATTATCTGAAGTGCGTATAGTCAAAAAGGAGTGCCATATTATTTAAAGAACGACGGGACACCACTGGTTTAAAGAGATTTCTTGGCCAACCTTCCTAAACCGATTGACTTCGCCCGGTTTTCTTTCGTGTCCTGCACTTTACATTATATTTTTCTGTTATATCTTCCATGAATATTTCATAAAACGATTTTTGTGTCCACTTGTTATGGCTTTCTTTATCAAATTGGGATCAAACTTAATACCTTTGGTAGTCAGCCAGTCGATAATTTCTTGTTTCCTCCAACATGAAGTTGCTGTCTTCTCTATGCGCGGAGAATGATAGCTTGCGTTATCTATAACTACTACTGAATCATCCGGAAGATGCAATAACTGCTATATGGCAAACAGGGAGAAATTTCGATGTCAAATTCAAAAGCATAACGTTTCATATAGATTACAAAATAATAATAATAAAAACAGAACTCTCATTTTGGATTCTTTAGAAGCAACAGAAATTTATAAACACACATAAGACCTAAATGTCAACTTTCTAAATTCACAAACAGGTGTTGGAGAGGACACCCTATTAAATTTTTTTGACCAATAAAAATGTACAGTTGGTTTTCCCCAATCATACTCTTTAGAATTTTAGTCTGTATATATACCTAACTTGATTATAAATATCTTCATTGGGTTTGAAAATGTACAAGTAGTACCTAGTAGTACGAAACTGCAGTCACGCGTAGTGCAAAAATAAAACAAGTTACAGTTAACAAAGTAAAACTTGTGTTTTCATTTATTTGTCTTATTTTAATGTTTAAAAAATATTTGAATATATAAAGCAAAAATAATGTCCTACAACTTGCTATTCCAGAGTTACCATTAAACCATTCATCAACTCATCACAAAGTATTTATCGCAACTAACCAAGAAGGAACCCTTACCACCCACGGAGGCGGTACATTTTTCAGTCAGAAAGGATATTTTTACAGGCGCCCCTTTTGGTTGTTTCTTGGACAAATTATAATAAAAAACGCATTAAACATCAACACGTTCTTATCCCTGATAAATGAGGGTTCTTTGTTTATTATGGGCCTTTTAAACCGCTTCTCTATTTATTATACGAGGGCTGTAAAATTACGTCGTAAAAAAAGACAAGGGGGTTCATAGTTTGATAGTATTTACATAAAAATCGTTACGGTGATGTATTTTTAAGGCATGTCATGCTGTTAGTCAAACAAAATAAATTAGAAGAAAATCTCTTTTCACTAAATACTAAAAAGTGATTAATAATTCCTAAATGTATTCAATCAATTCAAATTTAAACCGGATTTCATTTATAATTTTTTTATTAAAGTCAAACCATTCACGCTACTCTTCTAAATACCTTCAATGTAGCTTTATATGCACACATTTATATGATAATTCCTTGTTAGAATATTTTAGCCCAAGGTTTTTGGACACTCTAGACATCTTCATTGTTTTTAATTCGGATGTCTCTTTAAGCTTTTTTCAGAGCTCCAAAAAATCGACAAGGTTGCAATTAGGCGTTAAATTACCAACACAAAATTTTCACATGATCTATGTAATATAGTTTAAAAAAGGCCGTTGCTCCTTCCGCTCTAACGTGAACGAATCGTCGGAAAGTTGGTTCACGTTAAATAAGAAAAACGTGTGAATTACTGCTTTTTCGACAAACTTGCACTAATCTAACGGGGGATTCGTTTAACAGTATAGATTTTGTAAAAAAAAATTCTTGTTTTAATATAGACTTGGAATTCGGTTGGCGCTTTACTGCTTTATTTACAGCAAACCTAACCTAACTTTAAAAAAATAGGTAATCCAAATTTTTACTAATTATAAATTTTGTTAAAAAAAACAAAGAAAATTTTCGTCTTTTCCGGGATTCGAACCCACAAGCTATACGATGCGGGCTGAGAACCCTACCAAGGGCCACCAAGCTTCTCGCCAAAAAACATATAAATAGCTTATATCATTTAGCGTGAACATTAATGACGTCATATCTGGTTTAGCGTGAACCAAAATTTAGAAAGTTCATTCACGTTAGCGTGGAAGGATACATAGCGTTTAAAAAATCGGTAAATTGGTAAATTACTTTACTCAGAACTTCCCTCGTACAGAATACCAGTACGTATAGAGTATTCCATTTTTGGCATTTTTACTCCCTTATTTTTAACCAATCCTAGCCTAACCTAACTTTAAAAAAATAAGTAATCCGAAAATCATCTTCGCCGGGATTCGAAGGATTCTCACCAAACTTCTCGACGAAAAACACATAAATACCTTATATTAGTTAGCGTAAACGTTAATGACGTCACATCTGGTTTCGCGTGAACCAAAATTCAGAAAGTTCATTCACGTTAGCGTGGAAGGAGACATAGCGTTTAAAAAATCGTCTCTACTTTACTCAGAACTTCCCTCGTACAGAATACCGTTGCGTACAAAGTATCCCATTTTTTTGCATTTTTGCTCCCTTATTTTAAAAAATAGAAAACTTGGCTTTCTCGACATTTGCTAGTTTTTTGTGAAACTAAAGAGTGCACCAGCAGAATTTTCATAGAGCTTTTGGTTTTTGAGATACAGGGCATTTCTGAAAATTTTGCTTTTTTTGAGACAGCTCTCCTTACCCAGCTCTCTGATAACTTATCGAAAAGGCTAAATCTATTCCTAATATGACTTTCTGTAGAATTCAGTTTTCTGAATAAGTATACGGGGTCAGGTCAAAAAGTTATCGGACCCCACTTAATTTTTTTTAAATGAGATACTCTGTATATTATTCTTTATATTTAACAGGAATAATGTGGGCTTTCTAAAAATATATACATGTATGCAGTTGTTTTGAAAAAGAAACTCAACATTCAAGATATTCTAAAATTTTCTTTCAAAATTCATGTAAATAATTATTATACTAAAAATGATAACTATCGTAAAATTATTGAATTTTACTCAAAACAAAACAATAATTACCTATTTTACTTAAAACTTAAGTTGGGAAAAACAAAAGAGAAACAAAATTTTGAAAAAGCAAAGAATTTTTAAAGGTGGTTTTCAAAATGGCGGCCATTTTTCCGTATGCAAAATTGACACATTTTCGCTACTCTTCTAATAGCGTTCAAAAGAACCACAGGACTTTTTTGCAAATTTCGGAAAGTTAAATCGATTGCCGTACGAAGCTCCGCTATAGACTGATATCTTGTTTTATATATTTTATTTTGCATAAGAAAAAATCTAAAATCGATAGATCTGGAGATCGAGGGGGCCATCTTACAGGTCAGTGAATACCAATCTATCTTTGAGGAAAGTTATCGTCTAAAAATGCTCTTACAAGTGTTGAGCTGTAACATGGGGTACGAAAATTTCAGAAAATCTCGAATTTTGAGCTTGTTTTTCAAAATAACTGCATACATATATATATATATATATATATTATTTATATATATATATATATATATATATATATATATATATATATATATATATATATATATATATATATAGGCTTATATTATTTCTAATTCATATAAAGGATAATATATAATAGGGTGTTTCATTTAAAAAAAAAGATTGTGTGTGATAACTTTTTGAGCTGACCCCGTATACTTATTTCGAAAGTATATATACTTTGGTAATTTCTTGACCTCTATGTGGTGATTATTAATCACGCAAATATCATAATTTGCCGTAGGAAGTTATTGAGCGCGATTTGTATAATGAAACGGTTTCTGGGTTTTCTGCAGTTTGAGCGTCACACTCAGTGATCCTTTTCTGCCAACTCTGCACAGTTTATTTCGTTTTTCAATTGGTCTTAAGCATGATCATATCATGCCAAAAATGATAAAATAGGTTTGTATGTGCCAAGCAAATCACTATCGAGCTGTAAATGATAAAATTTTATGATTAATTTATATTGTCTGTCGTATATTATTACACCCCTTTTTTAAATAATAGAAACCTTGAGCAAGAAGTATTTTTGATCATAATATACTTTTCAGCCCATGAGAAACCGTTAGGAATAGGAATGGGTTAAATATAGAACGAAGGTAATTTTTCATAATTATGGTCCTGCCGCCTCACCAAAAATATCGCTCCTTAGTGAATTCCAAGCTCGCATTCAATATACCCTTCCTCCATTAAAGAACTCGTTTAGCTAGGCAGGACGCTAATTAACATTTTGAATTCCCAAAGTTAATATTTATATAAATTAAAATTCTGTGGCAAGTGCAATAATCAACCCTTGAACCAACATATTAGGAATTAGGGTACAACAGAAAGGATTACATTAATGTTCCCAGTGGAATACAACCTCTGCCATTTTCCGCGGTGCCCACGGTGACTCACTTGCTCTTTCCTTAAAGTCCCATGTGCAAAAATGTGCACCCCGCTGGCGGAATTTATCCCTCCTGGACTTAACATAAGAAATAGTTTGAGGTGATTAGACGAATATCGGGGAAGGCACCATCAAATTTATTTTCTTTTAAAGACAATAAATTTAAAAAAAAACTAGATTCTTAATGTTTGGCCGTGAAATAATATGAAAGGGAAATGACTAAAAATATTTTAAAGCGTACATATGAGTCTTATATAACCGGTGGTTAAACCATGTATGAAAAAAAGGTACATATTGAAGAAATTTAAGCAAATTACTTATTTGCAATAGTATCTTAAATTCTTCAAAATTTGTGAATTCATTTATTTTTTTATGCTGATTATATTCATGTTTACTTATTTCGTTATTACGTTGTGAACGAGTTTCATCAAGTTCTTTAGGTTTATCGCCTTTACGAAAGTTTACAGAATTAAATATTCTGTAAACTTTATCTTTATTTTTTCTGAATGATACCTTTTTTGATCAATATTTGGGGCAGTTCGGAAATTTAGTAGGTATGCTAGTTTCCTTTAACCATAACTTTTTGTAACGGACAATGTAGCTTGTTTCGGGTCCAGTATCGCATCCTTTTGGTATCATTGACGTGATTTCTCGGGAACAGCTAATTTAGGTAAGGACTAGTTTCCTTTAACCATAACTTTTTGTAACGGACAATGTAGCTTGTTTCAGGTCCAGTATCGCATCCTTTTGGTATCATTGACGTGATTTCTCAGGAACAGCTAATTTAGGTAAGGACTAGGACAATGCATATTGCTTAGGTGAGTTTAAGACAGACTAAAAAAAAAACGCTTATGTGGTAACCACCTTAAACATCCCCTTTTAATAAGAATTGTAAGGTTTCTGATCCATAGATTTAATTGATTGCAGGGCTCAATTTCTCGGATATAAAAATATTCGTCTTTCAAGCTTAAACTGTCAGAAATGGGGTTTCGCCATATGAGGCCCACGATTATTTCCATAGAATGATTTCATCTTGGGGTGTCCCAAATGTAACTGGTATTATTATGTTTATACAATATAAAAATATTTCATTTATTCCACTATAAATTTGTTATTTATAAAATTGGAAAGTGCGGAAGTTGCTAAGAGTTTTTTTTTACCCCAGAAAATTTGCATAGATTACTTGCAGGTATTTTTTACAAAATCCAAATTGAAGGGTTTAGGGACAAAAATGATATTTTCTACTACAGCTTGTTTTCAGAGATCCGAAAAACTCCCAGATTCAATGTCAGGAACATTTTAAAAATACAATTAACAATAAAAAAAATCGGGAAAATTAGAATTAAGAACTATGCACAAATCTTGGTTTAAATCAATCAAATTTAAGATATTTATATAATTATTAAAAAATGCGAATGGTAAAAATACCTGGTGCTCGCTAACCTATGGTGGCCTGAGGAGCTCTAAAAAGAGCAAAATCGCGATCGTCGTTTTTTGATTAAAACATACAAAAGATACTTAGAAACTAATTCTAATTATAAAAAGATTTTACATATTAAATAAAATTTTGTAAACATATATTAACCAAGATGTAATGTTAGATTTTTTGTTATTTAGGATTTTATTTGGACATTTTTATTCTAAATTGTATGTATACCCGGAGTTCTCGTGCCTTTAGCGTACAGTGATGCCTTTCGTACTAAAAGCAGTCGAAAATGAATTACTATTGTACATAAAGTTTTAGAGTTTTTTTGCCTGGATTTATTGATTGAATAAATTAGTATTAAGATAGTGTATCTTTTAGCATGATATGAAAAATTTAGCTAAGCCAATCGTCTCTGCTTGTCTAAAGGCTAAAAATGAAGTTTGTCACGTGACATCCGATATACGTCAAACGTGATATTTCTTCAAAAGTGCCTAAATTGAGGGTTATGTTGATTATTTCTAAAAAATATAGATCAAAAATAATTTCTTATTTTTATTGCAACTTTTTCTCCTTTACAACATGACGTAATTAATTTTTTTTCCAAAGTTTCCTTCCTTTGCAATCATCCGTTAAGTGTGAAGTCTGATAAATCGTTACAAATAATAATTTTCTCTATTTGATAGAAAAAAATATGATAGGTATGGTTATTTAAAAAAAAACAACATATGTCAAGAATGACAGTTGTTACATAAAATGACTTTGAGTCATTTTATTTAGAACAAAATTATGAAAAACCTATGAATAAATAGATGTACAGAAAAGAGCTTAGCCGTGACCTTGACGAACCGGGAAGGTCCCAAAATTCAAAGCGATGGACTGTCAAAATGGCAACACCTTTCCGGTTTTTAGTGTCGTATCCACTTTGATTTTTACATTGTAATTTGAAAGTTTATAGTTTTGAAAGAGAATTATAATTAAGGTATGGACTAAATTAAATAAGCCAATTAATCTGATTTATTATTTCAGATGGCGCTTTAACAAGAAATTGGTGAAACATTAAAATTGATGTCTTTAACAGCTCACTTCAGATATTATTAAATTTTACTTTTTACATAATAAACCGTTCGCACAAATACCCTTATATTTATTCGGGGGTTTATTCTCATATAAATGTACACAAATTTAATACAGTACAAAATAGTAGAAAAATATCTAAATACGAAATATCAACGTCTAAGACACATTAGATCAGAAGAAAATTAAGTAAAATTAGTATTTAACTGTTCAAATAAAAACAACACATATCATACTATTATATGAAACCTAATAAATTTTAGTGGTTAAAAAATGCTTTATTATATTTTAGAATAATATTAATATTAGGTATCCAAATTTTAAAAGTAATACTATACCCTTAAACATTCATATTTGTAAAATAGTTCCATCTGCGTCTGTAAAATGAAGGTTCTATAGGTAATAGTTTTTAGTACTGCCTAGTTTGCATTAATTCTTATTAAACGGACGTACAATATTCAAGAAAAACCTCTAGTTATGATTCTTATTTCGAGATGCAATAACACTCGCATAAGATGTCAATGTGGATTTTTTTTGTCCAAAAGGCAATTTATTGTTTTTACCGATTTTTTAAAATTTTTTGAGACATTGTCAAACTAACACCTTGATAATTTCCACTGTGATTTGAATTATTCTTCTCAAGTACTGTAATAACCATTGTCATGTTAAATATATCCGGAAATACACTCTTTATTATCATCAGTGGTGTATTAAGGGTCAAGCACATCACTGTATGATTTTAACATATCGTTATAAATTGTTTGGGATACCATGACTGATGCATTAATTTGTTTAAGTTTTGCAAATATGATTATGGTATTGTAGCAGAGTATATTGGAAAAATAAAAGTGTTTTATTTAAAAGAGACCAGGAAAACCAAAATTAAATTTCCTATTATTACGTAAAATGTAAAAACAACTATTTCTTACACACACTTCCACTATATTTGTTTAACAACACGTAACATGCTAACACAATAACTTCTTCGAATTTCGAATGATTTACATTCGAGATGTAAAATTTTAAAACGTTCTTAAGATAATTTTTACGTTTTGGCCTAACAAAATATTACATGAAATGTTACGCTACTGTGTTTTTTATATACGACTTAGTTCCTAACCAAACTGTTTAACACTTTAACAATTACGATTTTCATTAAAATAACAATTATTTCTGCCTTTCAATCGGCTTTAAAAGTGTCTAGTTAATTTCTTTACTCACGAAAATACAAATGCACTTATCGGTGAAACGAAATTCCTTTCTCCCTTGTACTTTTAATATTGGTACGACCGCATGCCACACAACTGACCATTTTTTGTATTCAGAACAACACAAACCACCAAAAATGTGTTTGTTACGTTTTATAGCACACAGCACAACTTATCAATCAACTTTTATATTAATTCGATGCGAATTTTATTTATAAACCGCTAAAACTAAGCCTATATTTGCAAAAGCGACGGTTTGACAATAGACGTCAACAGACCAAAATGTAAACAACAGAAAAATAAGATCCCAAAAATGATGTTCCGTCACAAGCTTGCTAATTTAAAATAATGCATGGGGCTCTTTCCTGTTGTCTATTTATTCAAAGTGTAAAACTTTTGTTTTAAAGTTATTTTTCTAAAATTATTCGTTACGTAACTAGGAGTGATTTAAAAATTTAACAAAAATCAGTTTTTGTTCAAATATCTATTGACAGCTGTCAAAAATGGACAAAATTGGTCCTAGTGGGATGGCTTGTTAACATTTTGGTAAAAATCCAATATGGCACAACAAAATGGCGGCCTAATGAAATGTAAAAAACTATTTATACAGTTTACTTGAAATTATGCATAAAAATTAAGTATTACGTTGGAATTTATTAGTAAAATTTTGGTACGAATCCAAGACGGCGAAACAAAATAGGGGCTTGATAAGTTATTTAAAAAACCAATCTATAATATAGAGACGAATTGGTAAAATTGAATATGGCGACACAAAATGGTGGCCAAATAAAATGTTTTTAATTGTGAAAAAATCACCCCCAAGGTTTCATATATATTTACTTTTTAGCGGTTCTAGATGTCAGAAAACATGTCTGTCTGTCCGTCAATTTGCAGCATAGCTAAAAAAGGGCTTACATGATTGACCTTAAATTTGGAGTCAAAAATTTATGTAGATCAGTTTTGGGAAAAAATTAATATAGCCAAACGAATTGGTGGCTTAGCGAAATGTTAAAAAATTATTACTAAAAAACTAAATATGCAATTTACCTCAAATTTATCACAAAAATTAAGTGTGACATAGAAATGAACTGGTAACAGTCCAAGATGGCGGCCTAATAAACTATTAAAACAATTAGCTTAAAAACGACGAAACAAAACCATAGCCAGAGAAAAAAGGTTAAAAAAAACACGTAACATTTTTTTCTTATTCAAATTTGCGCCAAAATTAAATTTGATATAGGAATAAACTGGTACGAATTCATCATGACAGAACAAAATGGCTGTCTTAAAAAAATCAGTGTCAAAACTACTTATTTAATTTATTTTAAATAATGCCCAAAAATTAAGTCCGGCATAAACTAGTAAAATATTGGTATTAATCCAATATGGTGGAACAAAATGGCGCTCAATAAAAATGTTTGAAAAGACAGTATATATATATGTGCTACTAAATACTATTCCCAAAGAAAGCAAACATTCATACAGAGGGAAGTTCCGGGTAAAGGAAAATTACTGATTTTTTTATTTACATTCTTAGCTTCCCTGTAAAATGTTCTAAAGTAAAAATATTTAGTATTTTTTTGAATGTAAGGGTATAAAACCTTAAATTAGTTGTTGCGTAAAACCAGTTTGTCGATTTTTTTTAATTGAAACGACCAATAATTTTTTTAAGGACAAGACAACGGAGCTGTGGCTACTGGATTGTGCAATTTCTTTGCCATTTTCGTATACCAAATATAGGGGTTTTTAATCAAAGAAATTCTCTCATAACATACAACTCGTGTAATAGAAATATGACTATAATCTTTTTACAATTTTTACAAATTTGCACTTACTCAATTTAAGTATTTCTCTCAACTTCAACAAACTTAAACATCGCATATGGAAGGATATATAGTATAAACGAGTAACTATTATAATTCAGACATTTAAGTTTCCAAGCATCAGTTTTGAAAGCTCATATTTCAATTCAATCCATTCGATTCGCACATAATATAAGACTAGAATGAAAGGCCAGTAAATAGTTTCATATTTCTTTCTCTAATATTAAAGTCTTGTATCGCAGCCGGGTGCATTAGCAAGGTATTGTGAGATGTCACAACAAGCCAAGAAGTATTATCAGTTCTATTTTACAACCTAAGTAAACAAGCAAGGTCTGTGAACTGGCGCCCAAAATATGGTTCTTATCGGGGTTGAATGTTTTCTATTGTTATATGCAAGCAAAATTATGTGATACATTTGTTGCTATAAAGTAAAT
The DNA here is from genome assembly GCA_030620095.1 of Kuschelorhynchus macadamiae. Classification (NCBI taxonomy): domain Eukaryota; kingdom Metazoa; phylum Arthropoda; class Insecta; order Coleoptera; family Curculionidae; genus Kuschelorhynchus; species Kuschelorhynchus macadamiae. Next base: position 1,895,022 of record JAUTXW010000642.1, read on the forward strand.
AACCGTCTCGAAAACGGGCCTGTTTAACTTTCGTCTGGTACGAGTTTTCATGCAGACAAATAAAATAATAGGCGTGAAGCTAAGAAGTGAGGCAACCTCGAGCTTTTAAAAATTTGGATAGTGGATTTTGCTTGATGACGGGAATTGAAAATATTTACAAAACTGTTAACAGTATTGTTTAGACTTGGTCTTGGATAAACTAACAATTAATACTCTTTTCAAAAGATATTCAATTAGTGGAAGGGCTCGTTTATCTTACAAACCCCTAAATAGAGAGACAAATAATTTTATTTGCCTAATCCTCTTTAAAATGAAATTGTTCCATTTTGTGTATGTATCTATGATTGCAGAAGTAATATCTCTTCTCTTCTCTGTAATACCAAGTATAAAGGGTATATTAGCACTTTTTAATAGTGATCTCTTATTAGGGTTGCTACCTTTTAGAAATTTCAATCCAGGGTACCTAAGAAGGAACGACAACCGACTATCAACGATTGCAGAAGTAATCTCTCTTCTCTTCTCTGTAATACCATATATAAAGGGTATATTAGCACTTTTTATTAGTGATTTCTTATTATAGTTGCCACCTTTTAGAAATTTCAATCCAGGACACCTAAGAAAGAACTACTACAGACTATCAACTCACGCCTAGGGCCGGGGCCGCCCTGGACCATTGAGAAACAAAGCATTTATGTAACTAGCACATATATATATATATATATATATATATATATATATATATATATATATATATATATATATATATATATATATATATATATATATATATATATATATATATATATATATATATATATATATATATATATATATATATATATATATATGGCTTTAATTGGAAAACTACACATTTTAAATATAGGTTATGTTATACAAGATTTGTTTAGAATTATTAAGAGAGTTCAAAAAACATAAAATATACAAGGTGTTCCATTTAAAACAACGAAGCCGCGGTCATTTTCGGGGAAACGATATTCAATTGTTTTTAGGTTAAAAATGTTCATAATATTCAACCCTATCAACACATAAAATTCCATATGTTTATCTCTAGCCGTTTTCAATTGGATTAGCTCCATATCAAAGTAACAGAACATCGTAAAGAAGGTAAGAACTGAAAACATTTGGAAACACAGCATATTTTGCAACGCGTTATTTTCAGAGGCCCTATACATATTCAAATATGAAAATTGGGAACCAATTTACGGCAGCTAGACACTTGTAAGTGCCGGAGATGTGATTTTATTATTTAGCGCGTCTTTTTGGGAAATTTCCCTCCCTAATTGACGAAGAAAATTAAGTTAGGAGTTGACTAAGTGGTTGTTTTTAACTGGCAGGTTTATTAAAGCACGAGCGCTGCTGGTGTTGTTTATGTAAATTCAGGAACAAAAGTGAACACCCTGCTACGTACAAAAAGCAAAACTTCAAATTCAGTGTTAGTATTATGAATATTTTATTTTGTTTGTCAAATTTTAGTTCTCATGTAGTTTAATTATAACCAAATTAAATATAAGAACAACATTTGTATAAAAAAGATAAACCAACTTAGGAAAACACTAAATAGAAAAAATAATATTTTTTTTTTATTTTGATGTCTGTGTTAAACGTATTTTTAATTACTTATTCAAAACGAGTATAATAACTATTTGCTCCTAATTTTAGAGGGTAGGAAAATTTAATTTTTTTTTAAATCTATTTTCCACATTTTAAAGGTAATTAAATACAAATTGGTGCATATAATATATTGTTGTAGAATCGGTAAAATAGTATAATTGGAATTTAGAACAATAAACAGAGTAATTTTTTTGGGGTCTTTTTAACGCCCCAAATTTGTTATGTAACGACACCAAGCTTGCTTGATAGCTTCATTAAATTCTTGATTTTTTAGTACAAATTAAAATATAACAAATTCTAAATATTAGCCTTTTTCTTTTAATTTTTTTCTTATTGAGAACTATAAGTATATCTCATAACTCTCTAAACCAGACTTTTTGCCTTTAAATAATTTATTTCTTTTTATGAGGTGCTTTAGATACGATATCAACGATAAACTCGTCGTCTTTTTTGTGAATGGCAAAAAGAAATCAACTTCAAAATTAAACAGAAAGGGAGCACACCGAGAACCCTTCACTGTGCATTGTGCCCTCGCTGTCGTATATGTTCAGTTATCATGCAAACATTAATTATCACTGGTTTAGGCGACGGATTTCCCCTTTTAAATTAATTTTTAAACGAAAAAAATATTAATATTTGGTAAAATTCTTATAAATTTGGTCTCCGGTCCCGTTCACAATTTTCTGTTGGCGGGAGATATCAGTGGGAGAAAATTAATTATGGATTCCGATCGATATTAACGTATATAGGAAACTACTATCAGGATCATTTTCATACAGTACATACCGATTTTACTTGTTAGATAATATATATACAGGGTTATTCACGCAACCCGTTCATTAAAAGTTTTTGATGATGCCATTTAAATAAAAATTTCAAATTTTGGGATTAAGGTAAGGTCAAGGGGTACTTCTTTTTTGAAATATTTTCAACTTCCTGTCACTTCCGGTTTAACCGGAAGTTGGTATCAACTTGCTTATTTTAAATGGAACACCCTATATTTTATGATATTTTTGGATTCTACGGAGAATTTTAATGCTATTTTATGTAGCATGTCCTATACCTAGTTTCAAGCGTTCTTAAGATACTTGACCTTCAACCAAAAGTAAGCCTTCGGGGTACCAAATTTTAAAATCTCATATTTTTGTAAGTTTTGAAGATATAATGTTCATATTTTGAAGATCGGTAAATAATATAATTTATTGAATTTGTCTATTTTTATACAGGGTGTCCCAAATTCAGCGGCAAACATTCACATTTTCAAAGCCGCTAAAGTCCGTTTTTTTAAATGGGACACCCTATAACTTTATGCACTATCAAATGTAGAATTTAATTTTCTATCGAACTGTATCAAGGTTCACTATACCTATTCGTAACCATTTTCGAAATAATCGGGTTTTTATTAAACTATCATATGCATTTGCTAAATGCTTACACCTTCCCGTAGTAAGCCATGGAAAAACAATTGTTGTGCTTTTCTATTCAACATGACAGCTGATTTGAAACTTTTAAATTAAAATAAAATAACACCAAAAGCTGATATTAATTAATTTATTTTATATTCGCCGAGAATGTTACAAAATATTGGAGAGAACGTGCCATGTTTTTAATGAAAAACATCCTCATTTATCGCCAATGAACAAGAGAAAATTGAAGAGGATTGAAACGAAATTTTTTCGTTTCGGAAGAGTTAAAGTTATAAAAAATGTAATAAATTGTTTACATTATTTTTAACCATATCTACTAAGTTCGAGACTGTTCTAAACTTGTTTTATTGAACTTAAAAATTATAGCAATCTAACAATCAACAATAAATAAATAAAATAATAAAATTAAATTATAACAAATGTTCTATATGCTGTCCGTTCATTTGAAGACACATTTCAATTCTTCTTTGTACAGTTGCTGTGGCCCGTTGAATTTGTCCGTTTTCTAATGCGGCAAAAGCTGTTCGTATCCTGTCCAGTAAATCTTGTTGGTTATTTACTGGGGAAGCATAGACTTTACCTTTGATAAATCCACATAAATAAAAGTCTAGGGGTGTTAAATCAGGCGATCGCGGGGGCCATCTCCAAGGGCCATTGGGACCAATCCAGCGATCTTCAAAAATTCGAGATAATTGGAGATAAACTACAGCGGAATTATGTGCTGGTGCCCCATCTAATTGATACCAATAATTTTGCAGCTCACCAATAGGAATTTCTTCTATAAATTCAGAAACCGTCCCTCGTAGAATTTCCAAATACTTATCACTGTTTAAATTGTCTTCATAAATACAGTACCGCACCTGATCATTTAATACTATACCGAAAACATTGAAGCTAAACCTCTCTTGAAAACGCGTTTCGCGTAAAGCGTGCGGATTTTCTGCTGCCCAAAAATGTTCGTTTCTCCTATTTGTTATTCCTTGTCTAGAAAATTTCGCTTCATCGGTCCAAAATATTTTTGAAAGGAATTGAGGGTCCTCTTGAATTTTCAAAAACATGAATTCGCAAAATTCTACTCGTCGGACGTCATCACCAGGTCTCAAGGCTTGAACGTTTTGGAAGGAATAAGGGTGCATATGATGTTCGCTCAAGATTCTTTGGACAGATGAAGAAGAAATTCCCAAATCGTTTTCTGCAGACGGTATTGAACTTTGCGGGTTTGCGTGGAAATAAGCTAATGTGTTTATTACGTTATCCTCGGCATTTGTCACTGGTTTCGAAACATTTTTTGTAACTTTAACTTTGCCAAAACGCAAAAAGTTCGTTTCAATCCTCTTGAATTTTGACTTGTTCATTGGCGGCAAATCAGGGTGGCGTTCATTAAACACACGACACATTATCTTCAAAATTTTATAACATTCTCCATGAATATAAAATAGATTGAGTATTCTTCCATTTCGATTTAGAAGATTTAGTTTATCACTGACAGCTTTCGATAAATAACGCATACTAATCATCTGTCATATTGGATATTGGATCTCAATTGTTTTTCCATGGCTCACCATTGGAACATGTAAACATTTAAGGAAATACATACGATATTTTTATAAAACCCAATTATTTTGAAAATGGTTACGAATAGGTATAGGGAACCTCAATACAGTTCGATAGAAAATAGGGTATCCCATTTAAAAAAACGGACTTTAGCGGCTTTAAAAATGTGAATGTTTGCCGCTGAATTTAGGACACCCTGTATAAAAATAGACGAATTCAATAAAAAAAATAGAAACCTAAGATTATTTACCGATCGTCTGCAAAATATGAAGATTATATCTTCAAAACTTACAAAAATATGAGATTTTAAAATTTGGTACCCCGAAGGCTCATTTTCGGTTCAAGGTCAAATATCTTAAGAACGCTTGAACCTAGGTATAGGACATGCTACATAAAATAGCGTTAAATTTATCCGTAGAATCCAAAAATGTCATAAAATACAGAGTGTTCCATTTAAAATAAGCAAGTTGATTCCAACTTCCGGTTAAACCGGAAGTGACACAAAGTTGAAAATATTTCAAAAAAGAAGTACCCCTTGACCTTACCTTAATCCCAAAATTTGAAATTTTTATCTAAATGGCATCATCAAAAACTTTTAATGAACGGGTTACGTGGATAACCCTGTATATATATATATATATATATATATATATATATATATATATATATATATATATATATGTATATATATATATATATATATATATATATATATATATATATATATATATATATACATATATATATATATATATATATATATATATATATATATATATATACATATATATACTAAAAATCGATAAAAATGTGCTCTCACACATCTTTACCAAAAGTTCTTGGCCGGAAAACATATATGTATAATAGCATATGGTGCTAGTGCATGCTTTTTTAAATTACCTATGGGTTTGCAGCCGGAAATCACCGGAGCCCCCCGATAGGTGGTGCTAAATGTTACGTTTAACTTGTAGTACTGTTTCAGTATGATAGACGTTTCGTTTTCGATTTTGTCATATCGAGCAATCTGTTATTTCAGATCTCCCTGGGTACAAGCCTGCCTGATGAGGGTAGAGGCCCAGAAATCATGATCGCAGGAGGGTACCCTGTGACATAATCGAAAGCAATTCTTTTTTTAGGCCGTTTTTGCACCTGCAGAAATCATTATAGTTAAGTATTTTCAACCGTACAGAAATTACAAAGAGGTTTTATTTCGGGTCTAGCGGTCCGTGGGAAAAAAAAAGAAGAAACTCTTTTTATTTTAAGTGCTCAATATTTCGCCAATGTTTATTAGCTTCATCAGGAGCAACTACAAAAATTATAAAGAATAGGTCCAATGAGAATTATAACATCAAAATGACAATCAAAAGAATAAAATTTATTTTCTGTACGGTCGAAAATACTTAACTTATGTTATGATGGGTTTTTATCAAGACATCGCATATTTATATGGAATAGATGCTACAAGATTAATGAAGCAATGGGCAGGATTAAGCACAAAGCTAGCAAACAATACCAACAGGAGAATCTTTTTGTTGCGTTGTAGAAGTTTAAACATTGAGCCTAGGCACGTTCGTGATAGTATTAATAATGTACATAGTTTGTTGTTTACAGGTAATGATTTTATTATTAATAACAGAGTAGAAAATTTTATTTCAAGATGTTGTAAAAGGATGATCTCACTAGAAATTAGATTAACATGCAATAACATTTCTAAGAATATTAAGCAAACTAAACAAATAAAATCTAAATTATTAGAAATTTTACCACATCATATTATAAATGAATTTGAAAACAGATTGAAATGCACTTTTAATAATAAATTTAAAAAACTAAAACAAAAAAACATTGGAAAATTCAATAACCTAAAACAAAGAAAACTCTCACATGATCGTATATTTATTGACAACAGCAAGTGGTTTAAAAATATTTCGTCTGTAGATATTCCTACCGAAATAGTAGACTTTCTTTCTTTGGGACCAAAATTTGGTGTATCAAGCACAAGCAAAGATTTTCGATCGAATGTTTTTATGGCTGACCTCGAAAGCATTATAGATGATGTCCCTAACCATTCCAAGGATTTAATAAGAGCACGAGCTACTAACATAGTTACTAATTTTATGCATAACTCACATAAAGAACAATCAAATCAATTTAATATATTATATTATAAAACTAAAAAATTCTTAAAACTCCATCCTAACCTTTACATTTTATAATCGGATAAGGGTAGTTGCACGGTGGCTATTGACAAGAGTGAGTATATACAAAAAACCCAAACAATGTTGCAAGATACTTCCACGTATAACAAATTAACTAAAGATCCAACGACCTCGATACAAACTGTATATAATGATCTGATTAAAAGCTTAAAAACGAACAAAGAAATTACTGAACAAGAATATAAACAACTTATAATTTATAATTCATCTTCCCCGAAACTATATTGTTTACCTAAAATTCACAAAACAAGTGTCCCTTTTCGGCCAATAGTTAGCTCTATTAATTCTACAACCTATTATATATCAAAATATTTAGCAGAAATTTTAACAAATGCTTTGGGAGATGAAACTAATTACGACATCAAAGACACATTTTCGTTTGTTAATATTATAAATAATTTTTAGCTACCTAATAACTATGTATTAGTCTCGTTAGATGTTGTTTCTTTATTTACTAATATTCCCTGTAATCTAGTAATTGACATCTTAAACACTAAATGGGAAACAATTAAGAAATTCACCACACTTTCAAAAAATAATTTCATAAATTTAATCAAATTTATCTTTAACAACACTTACTTTAGTTTTAATAATAGGTTCTATAAACAAATTTTTGGCACCCCTATGGGCGCACCCATAAGCCCTATTCTTGCAACAATAGTTTTAGATAATTTATTTAGTAATGTTATCCCCAATTTGCCATTTCAGATACCTTTTATATATAAATATGTACGTGGACGATGTAATTTGTCCGATACCGGAGGACGACAGTACAGAACTTATTTTGCAATATTTTAACTTATTTCATAAAAATATTCAGTTTACTATTGAAAAAGAAAACCAACGTTGTGTACCATTTTTGGACACTAAGCTAATTAGGAACCAAAAACCAACAGCATCCACTAGATTTTTAAATTATTTCTCTAACCATCCAAAGAATCAAAAATATAATACAGTAATAGCCATGAAAAACAGGATAATATGCATATTTCTGATGATTCGTTTTTACAAGACAACTTAAAAAAACTATTAGAGATATTTTTAAATAATGGTATCCGAAACATATTCTAAAAAAACTGATTATAATTCAAATACATATGATGGCCGTACAGAAGAGGTTCAACCGCTTGAACTTAAATATAGAAAACTACCAATTATAAGTGGCCTAACTAATAATATCACAAAATTATTCAAAGATTTTCCACACATAAAGATAGTAAACTAAAATACAATAAAAAACTTTAATCTATTCTCTAGGGTCAAAGATCAAACACCCTTATTATTTAATAGTAACGTTGTGTATCAGTTGTCCTGCTTGGAATGTGATGGACAGTATATCGGGCAAAGAATAACCGGCCACAAAAGTGATTGCCGTTTAGGGAAAATCTCTTGTGCATTGGCTGAACACAATCAAAAAACAGGCCACAATTTTGACTTTTCCAATGTTAAAATTTTAGAGATGGAATCGAATTACAAAAAAAGGTTATTCTTGGAAATGTACCACATAAAAAAGATCAAGGATTGCATTAATTATAAATCAGATGCCAATCAGCTGAGCAATATTTATTGCAATCTTTTAAACTTTATGTAACAATACTTTTTAGCTGCACACCGTAGAATAGTTCACCTCGTACAATTTATTAACATCTAGATAAGGCTTGTGTAGCTAATGTGTTTTGTTCTCCTTTTTTGCAATTCAACTGCTGGGACATGAATATTATCATTAAAAACGCCACATTATTTGAGCTGTTGTAAAATAGAAATGTTAAAATTTAAAAATTATTGACTCTACCATCTTGTAAGCGATTTTTAAGTATGTATTGACTATGTATATCTAGACAAAATTTTATTCTTTTGATTGTCATTTTGATGTTATAATTCTAATTGGACCTATTCTTTATAATTTTTGTAGTTGCTCCTGATGAACCAAATAAACATTGGCGAAATATTTAGCATTTAAGATAAAAAGAGTTTCTTTTTTTTCCCACGGACCGCTAGACCCGAAATAAAACCTCTTTGTATATATATATATATATATATATATATATATATATATATATATATATATATATATATATATATATATATATATATATATATATATATATATATATATATATATATATATATATGCTTTCTCTGCACTATTTTGACAGATATGAACAAAAAGCGAGATTTACCTAAAAACAAAACAATGAAATAACGTAATATTAATCGAAAAAAAATTCATATTTTTCGATAGGTCAATGCAAATACATAAATTGTAAATATAACATTCGTTATATTCGTAACATTGCCGTAAAGCGGTTAATTAATCCAGGTGACCTAACAAAAGGAAATAAACAATACATATGCGAGGTGAAAAATTTCGCGACCTTAAACTCAATTTTCATATCATTATCTACCCAGGTTTCGTCTAGATACACAATATTGCGTCCTTCTTGCCTATATTGCCTTACAGTTGATAGATATTTCACCCGCCAGTGAAAAATATTTGGTCTCTCAAACCATTTGATCGTAAAAGCCGATTTAAGGTTTTATACCCGTACGGAAAATCTATTTTATACTTTACAGCACGAAGTAGGGGTTTGCAGGTCGGAACCTTCTTGAAGTTTATATAAAAATCCTCTATTGTTCGTCGAATTACTTGAAATGACTTTTGATGATGGTGATCGTCAATTTTATCTTTGTAGGATAATCGGGGGTCTTTTTTTAACAGGAGATTTTAAAGGTGAAGTAGAACATGAGCGATCATTATGTTCTCTTTGAATTTTTCTTACACTACTTTCCGAAACACCAGTGTAAAGTGCAGCGCGTTCTGTTCGATTTTGAATTGGAATAGTCAAACTATTATTTTCAGCTTCTCTATTACAGGCCTCTATAACGCTCGCAATAACTTCGAATTGTTTTTCCTCTTTTGCTCGCCAATGTTACTTCGAAATAATAATTCAAATTCAACGCAACGCATTTATATAGAAATGAAAACAAATACTCGAAATGTATAGGCGCTACTGGAAATAGCTAGAACCTTCTAGCGGCAAGTACATGGAGACTCTAGGCATATCCCAATTAGAAGTGGACCAGTGCGAAATTTACTAAATCCTCGATTAATTTTCCGTACCGCTTAGCTGGCGCACTTTATGGGTGAAGCGGCAAACTATTACAACCAATAAAACAAAATAAAATTTATTTGCGTACACAAATTTTACTTTTCCGCTTGCTTAAGACTATGAACCTTTATTTTAAGGACCGCCCGGTTTTCTTTCGTGTCCCGCACTTTACCCTTCTTGAAAACCTTCTGTACCCTTATCATGCGCAGTGAATACAGGCTTTGACTTTAGAGGACTTACCCCGAAGAAGAGAATTTTGCCGGTGGTTTCCGCCTAAAAAACCAAGAACACGAAAAATGTACTTAAACATACTGAGAACTGATGTATTGTTTTACAAGTGATGAAATTTTAAATTATCATAACACTCATACCTGAGCTCAAGAAAATCTACACACGATTCAACAAAGCCGATTTCATTACCGGTTTTCAATAAATATTTGGGCTGGAATAATCCACAATCGCTTAATTGGACCTTTTGAGCTACCCAGGCGCTTTAACAGGAGAGGCATACCTTCAATTTTAACTAATGAAACTCTTTTAGAAGATATTCCTTTAGCTCAGCGAGCCAGTGCCTGGTTTCTTCATGATAGAGCTCCTGCCTACATTCATAGGAATGTGCTACAACATCTGGATAATACGTTTGATAATAGGTGGATGGGTGGAAATGCCCCAGAACTTAGAAAATGCCCTCCAAGGTCACCAGATTTAAACCCCTTTGATTTTTATTTTTGGCGCCACAAGAAAACATTAGTGTATAATAGGGTTAAAATTGAAAATAAAGATGACCTTAGAAACCATATTTTTGCTGCAGCAGAACAAATTAGACAAAGACCTAACGTTCTTGAATCTGTTTAAGAAAACTGGCTTCACCGGGTTCGTCCGTGTTTAGATAGTGGCGGTAGTCATTTTCAGCATTTACTTTAAGTTTTTAAAATACTTTTTTAAGGGCTGGTATTTTTATCTCCTTGTAATTTTATTCGGTGGATATTTTCCATGGTTATAATTGTCCCAACAATGGTTTCCACGGTAAATATTCGAAGAATAAAGTTATTTGAGGATGAAAATACTGGCCCTTAGTGTGTGAATTACCTACCTAGTGCTATAAATAAATATGCTTGGTAAGTTCGTATTCTTTATTAATTTTTGGAAACTAATAAACTTAATTAGGTTGCGCAGTTAAAAATATACAAATAAATTATCTAAAAAGTTTTAGGTTTAAAGTTTTTACTATTTTTATACACGCAGATATTATGCTAACAAATCACAATTTATTAAAAAATTAGTTCATACATTCCAAAAAAATAGTCAAAATAATATAATTGAATCGTTTTCACATTGATGTCTAAGCAAATAGCAATGTTGCCATGTTGTCTTGGAATTAGTTGAAAACTTCTCCAAAATTAAACATTTTAAAATTAAATATCTCGATGGTTTATGAGAATATTTTGTTTAAGATTGTTCATACTATCTTATTTTAAAATATATGTAGTCCAACCCATAACACCCATTAAATCTGCACTTATGTTAGATACTCATCTTGCAGTTTCTCTTCATGGTGATTGTGTATGTTTTTTCTGTGTTTTAAACCGGAGATTTACGTTTGCTAACAACAGATGAGTAATATAAACATCTAAAGTTGTGTAATCATTTACATTCCTACAAAAAGGAAGAATTTTTTACGTGGGAATCTCCGGGTACCAAACAGTATTTTTTTATTTAATAAAGGAAAGTTATCCTTACGAATAAAAGCTGGAGACTAATTTTTAAACTACAAAATTTCGATTTGATTTTGCTTTTTTGATTTGAGTCTTGCCAAAATCTTAACAGTTCATTTCTATCAACTACTATAAAGGCTGGGCTTTAGCCAATCAGTTTATCTCATTGCTACTATCCTCAAATTCACAAAATATAATATTATTAGTAAGCTTTTACTGGTATCTAGATTTTGTTGTTTGAATATGTCTCTGCTTAACTGACTTAATCGCCATTATTATCATCTTAGGAGTATGCTTCAAAAGAAAGTCAATAAAAAGCTCTTTATAACCTTTTAACTTTTATTGTTTTTAAACTACCAATAGTTCTGATCCAAATTTCAATTTACTTTATATTTTCCTATTTACCGAAAGTTTTAGTACTCCATTAGATAAAACTGAAAGGTTAGTAAAACATAAAAGGTTTGTTGAGCAACAGGTCGAGAGAAATTAGCCTAATGGGAACCTTTTAGAAGATACAATAGGGCGCTGAAATATTTGGTATTTAATTTTAGTTCAGACAAGTAAGTGCTTCGCTAGATATAATATGGTAAAATATTAGTGTGTAAAAATTATTTGAAATCGATGGATCTTTGAAGAGTTATTAGGCCATATCAAAAATCAAAATTATTATTTAAGTTGAAGCATGAGCTCTGGGTTTGCAGTGATGGTATTGGAACTACAAAAAAAACTATCTTTTCCTATGCGTGCGGAAAGTGCTTACTTTTCACACGCATGTTAGTGAGAAAAATTAGTTTTTGCCGCACTAGTACATGACTTTCCGCACTACGTAAGTAACAGTTTTTTACCATCTACCTAACTAGTGCAGAAAGTGATACTTTTCCGCACGAGACGGCAGTTGATGCCCTCAAGGGCGGAAAAGACACTTTCCGCATGTATTAGTTACAACATTTTTTCTACGATCGATATAGTCCTCAGATAAACGTCAATTAGGTTTGAGTTCAATAATAATATACTGTAATTACAAAAATTATTGAGCTTTTACAAAAAAATACTTACTTTACAAGTATTTTACCCTATTGACTGTTTTAGATAAGATATTCGTTAACAAAATTGCGCGGAAAAGTTACTTTTCAGTGTTAGTAGTCCTAGAAAGTTACTTTTCCGCACGATTTTTTTTCGTGCGGAAAAATAGTAGTTTCCGCATTATAAATGGTGCGGAAAAGTTTATTTTAATTTTTAATAATATATTTTGTTTTAGTTATGATTATAATTTATTAAAATAATTTTGTTACAAATAATCTGCGTTTATTTATTGGTCATTAATGATAATTAAAAGTGTGCTATTTATATGGCCACGACTGAACCTTCTCATCCCTTCCACAGAATTAATAAAAAAATCAATTATTTACAACGTCATAAAACTTTACAGTCATCTTCCAGAACATTTAAAAACAAACCCTATGCTTGCACTCTTCCGAAAAAAAACCAAAGCAAACCTCATTGAAAGACCATTTTACTGCGATAATGATTTTTATAATGAATAAGTCTCATTAAAATGTTTTTATTTGCTTGTTTACTTAAGTCTCTTAGGGTCATGTTGCATTTGAAAATATTTTACAAAGAATGAATTCTCTGTTAACATTAATTATTTTTGTTACATATTAGATTAAAGTTATATATTTTCTTCTTTTTCTAACACACTTTAATTACTATATTAGTTCAGTACACTTTTTATTTAACATCACTTATTTTGCTTGTATAACGATAACAAAATTGAGTTTAAAGTCGCGAAATTATTCACCTCGCATATGTATTGTTTATTTCCTTTTGTTAGGTCACCTGGATTAATTAACCGCTTTACGGCAGTGTTACGAATATAACGAACGTTATATTTACAATTTATGATTTTGCATTGACCTATCGAAAAATATGATTTTTTTTTCGATTAATATTACGTTATTTCATTGTTTTGTTTTTTTTTTTTTGTTTTAAGGTAAATCTCGCTTTTTGTTCATATCTGTCAAAATAGTGCAGAGAAAGCATATATATATATATATATATATATATATATATATATATATATATATGTATATATATACATATATATATATATATATTGTATCTTCTAAAAGGTTCCCATTAGGCTAATTTCTCTCGACCTGTTGCTCAACAAACCTTTTATGTTTTACTAACCTTTCAGTTTTATCTAATGGAGTACTAAAACTTTCGGTAAATAGGAAAATATAAAGTAAATTGAAATTTGGATCAGAACTATTGGTAGTTTAAAAACAATAAAAGTTAAAAGGTTATAAAGAGCTTTTTATTGACTTTCTTTTGAAGCATACTCCTAAGATGATAATAATGGCGATTAAGTCAGTTAAGCAGAGACATATTCAAACAACAAAACCTAGATACCAGTAAAAGCTTACTAATAATATTATATTTTGTGAATTTGAGGATAGTAGCAATGAGATAAACTGATTGGCTAAAGCCCAGCCTTTATAGTAGTTGATAGAAATGAACTGTTAAGATTTTGGCAAGACTCAAATCAAAAAAGCAAAATCAAATCGAAATTTTGTAGTTTAAAAATTAGTCTCCAGCTTTTATTCGTAAGGATAACTTTCCTTTATTAAATAAAAAAAAAATACTTATTTTGTTTGGTACCTTTATCAGGGATAGTGGAATACGACTCTGTTTGGTACCCGGAGATTCCCACGTAAAAAATTCTTCCTTTTTGTAGGAATGTAAATGATTACACAACTTTAGATGTTTATATTACTCATCTGTTGTTAGCAAACGTAAATCTCCGGTTTAAAACACAGAAAAAACATACACAATTACCATGAAGAGAAACTGCAAGATGAGCAACATAAGTGCAGATTTAATGGGTGTTAGGGGTTGGACTACATATATTTTAAAATAGGATAGTATGAACAATCTTAAACAAAATAGTCTCATAAACCATCGAGATATTTAATTTTAAAATGTTTAATTTTGGAGAAGTTTTCAACTAATTCCAAGACAACATGGCAACATTGCTATTTGCTTAAACATCAATGTGAAAACGATTCAATTATATTATTTTGACTATTTTTTTGGAATGTATGAACTAATTTTTTAATAAATTGTGATTTGTTAGCATAATATCTGCGTGTATAAAAATAGTAAAAACTTTAAACCTAAAACTTTTTAGATAATTTATTTGTATATTTTTAACTGCGCAACCTTAATTAAGTTTATTAGTTTCCAAAAATTAATAAAGAATACGAACTTACCAAGCATATTTATTTATAGCACTAGGTAGGTAATTCACACACTAAGGGCCAGTATTTTCATCCTCAAATAACTTTATTCTTCGAATATTTACCGTGGAAACCATTGTTGGGACAATTATAACCATGGAAAATATCCACCGAATAAAATTACAAGGAGATAAAAATACCAGCCCTTAAAAAAGTATTTTAAAAACTTAAAGTAAATGCTGAAAATGCCTACCGCCACTATCTAAACACGGACGAACCCGGTGAAGCCAGTTTTCTTAAACAGATTCAAGAACGTTAGGTCTTTGTCTAATTTGTTCTGCTGCAGCAAAAATATGGTTTCTAAGGTCATCTTTATTTTCAATTTTAACCCTATTATACACTAATGTTTTCTTGTGGCGCCAAAAATAAAAAGCAAAGGGGTTTAAATCTGGTGACCTTGGAGGGCATTTTCTAGGTTCTGGGGCATTTCCACCCATCCACCTATTATCAAACGTATTATCCAGATGTTGTAGCACATTCCTATGAATGTAGGCAGGAGCTCTATCATGAAGAAACCAGGCACTGGCTCGCTGAGCTAAAGGAATATCTTCTAAAAGAGTTTCATTAGTTAAAATTGAGGGTATGCCTCTCCTGTTAAAGCGCCTGGGTAGCTCAAAAGGTCCAATTAAGCGATTGTGGATTATTCCAGCCCAAATATTTATTGAAAACCGGTAATGAAATCGGCCTTGTTGAATCGTGTGTAGATTTTCTTGAGCTCAGGTATGAGTGTTATGATAATTTAAAATTTCATCACTTGTAAAACAATACATCAGTTCTCAGTATGTTTAAGTACATTTTTCGTGTTCTTGGTTTTTTAGGCGGAAACCACCGGCAAAATTCTCTTCTTCGGGGTAAGTCCTCTAAAGTCAAAGCCTGTATTCACTGCGCATGATAAGGGTACAGAAGGTTTTCACGAAGGGTAAAGTGCGGGACACGAAAGAAAACCTGGCGGTCCTTAAAATAAAGGTTCATAGTCTTAAGCAAGCGGAAAAGTAAAATTTGTGTACGCAAATAAATTTTATTTTGTTTTATTGGTTGTAATAGTTTGCCGCTTCACCCATAAAGTGCGCCAGCTAAGCGGTACGGAAAATTAATCGAGGATTTAGTAAATTTCGCACTGGTCCACTTCTAATTGAGATGTGCCTAGAGTCTCCATGTACTTGCCGCTAGAAGGTTCTAGCTATTTCCAGTAGCACCTATACATTTCGTCATTTCTATATAAATGCGTTGCGTTGAATTTGAATTATTATTTCGAAGTAACATTGGCGAGCAAAAGAGGAAAAACAATTCGAAGTTATTGCGAGCGTTATAGAGGCCTGTAATAGAGAAGCTGAAAATAATAGTTTGACTATTCCAATTCAAAATCGAACAGAACGCGCTGCACTTTACACTGGTGTTTCGGAAAGTAGTGTAAGAAAAATTCAAAGAGAACATAATGATCGCTCATGTTCTACTTCACCTTTAAAATCTCCTGTTAAAAAAAGACCCCGATTATCCTACAAAGATAAAATTGATCACCATCATCAAAAGTCATTTCAAGTAATTCGACGAACAATAGAGGATTTTTATATAAACTTCAAGAAGGTTCCGACCTGCAAACCCCTACTTCGTGCTGTAAAGTATAAAATAGATTTTCCGTACGGGTATAAAACCTTAAATCGGCTTTTACGATCAAATGGTTTGAGAGACCAAATATTTTTCACTGGCGGGTGAAAGATCTATCAACTGTAAGGCAATATAGGCAAGAAGGACGCAATATTGTGTATCTAGACGAAACCTGGGTAGATAATGATATGACAGTGAATAAATGCTGGCAAAGTGAAAGTGTAACAGGTGTTGTCAGGGAATCCGCTCTAGCAGTCGATTTATTATAGTTCATGCTGGTTCAGAAGCTGGATTTGTTCCAGGTGCTGCTTTAGTGTTTCGCTCGGGACTAACAACTGGAGACTATCATGGACAGATGAATAGAGATAATTTTGAAAAGTGGTTGCTCGAGAAGCTTTTACCTAACATTCCTTCCAAATCCGTCGTGGTAATGGATAATACGTCTTATCATTCTCACGTAGAAGATAAAGTGCCAACTAAATACTCTGCAAAAGCTCAGATGATATCTTGGCTTAAGTCGAACTGTCTTTATGTGATCTAACATGGAGGAAATATCAATTATCAGCCAACAAGCCTAGAGAAAAAAAAGTATAAAATTGACGGTCTTTTACGTAACCTCGGTCATACACCTTTAAGGCTACTTCCATACATGTGCGACCTCAACCCTATTGAACTTGCATGGGCAGGAGTAAAAAAATATATTCGAGAGCGCAACACCGGTGAACTTTCAATTAAAGATTTAAATAAAATAACATTAGAAGCGATTGACTCAATATCGGCTGAAAATTGGAAATCACACTGGGATCTTCAAGTAGTGACGACGAAACCTCATCATTTTCAGAGGAAGAAACCTCAACAATGGCTTAGTTTTTTTTTTCATATATTTTGTAAAATTGTCAATAAACTGCTTCAAAATAATTAATTTTCTATTCAATACCGGGTGTCAAAAAATATCTAATATTGCAATTAATATTTGAAAAACTACAGAACTCATATTTTTCCAAAATTAACACATCAATGTAGTTATAGTAGGGGAGACAGCACTGATTCCAGTGAACAAGATTTATCAAAATTTTAACTTATGCAGTTCGACTTGGCTATTCGGGTATGCCAAAGTGACCGTCTGTCTCCGCCTGTCTTATTACTTTGTACAGGGGCGTCATTGTAAAGTACTATACAGGGCGTTTCCTAATTGCGTGCTAATGTTAAAGGGGTGTGATTCTTGGACCTTTTTAAGAAAAAAGTTTAATATGAACCTAAAGGTCTTAACTTTGGAGATACAGGGTTATAAAAACATTTTTTTAAATCCTAATTCTGATGCTATTATAGAGAAATAACTGTGTGAAATTTATAAAATCTTTTATAGATAAATAACTTTGAAAAAATTAACAATCAATTTTTGAAAATTTCTACCAGTGGCGTGCATATGTAATTAACCTGGGTAAATCCGTATGCTCCTTAATGCATAAAAGACTTGTATCAAATTTCGTAGTTATCTACAATAGCATAATAATTGGGATGAAAAAAAATGTTTGTTTTTTTAAAAAATGTATCTCAAAAGTTAAGACTTTTAGGACATAGAAACACCCCCTTTAACATCAGCACGCAATTAGGAAACGCCCGCATAATACTTCACAATGACGGCCCCTGTATAAAGTAATATGACAAACGGAGACAGACGGCCACTTTTGGCATACCCGAGTAGCCCAAAGTCGAACTGCATAAATTAAAATGTTGATAAATTCACTGGATCTGATGCTGTACTATCTGGACTTGTAAATCGTGTATCACTATACTGGGTGGTCCTATAATAGTGGACGTAGGCAGTAGCCCGGGAACCGTTAATGACAGAAATGAAGAAAAAATATATTTATAGGTAAATCATAGTACATGAAAGAAAAGAGACAAATATAGATAAAGGTTCATTAAGCATAGTTACATTTTTTAATTACAAAAAAGAGATATGCGTATAGTCAAAAAGCAGTGCCAAAGGTTCATTAAGCATAGACACACTTTTTTAAAGAGAGTTTTTGTGCCATATTATTTAAAGAACCGGGACACCACTGGTTTAAAGAGATTTTTTGTCCCGCACTATACTATGATTTGTCCAATTGGAAATCCAACTTTTCGCGAGATTTCCCGAGCGCTCAAACCAGGGTTTGCTTCCACTAGGGTTAAATAATGTTCCTTGTTTTCGGGTTTTATTTGCCTTTCAGGCCCCCGATTAGTTTGACGGACGCTTCCCGTATCGCGACCTCTTTGTAAACCCGCCACAAATGTTCTGTCATTAGGACACCTCCTGTTAGGATATCTTTCCCGGTATGTTTGGGGCGCCAAATGACCATTCTGTCTTCACTCTCCATAAATAAATAACATGTCTGCATTCGTTTACATTTTTATAGAGTTTTTAAATCCCGACTACGTAATAAAACGGTATGGAATTGCCTCATACGGCAAAACATTAAAGTGAAAGAACTAAAAAACAATACAACTGCAACTGATATGTTTGCGAATTGTTATGTTCGTTGAAGTCTGCTCGTTTTCTTCGGTGGGCAGTGTTGCCGTTTTCAAATAGCATTCTATGCTAAAATAAACAATGTATTCGGTTTTTATTTATAAATTTAGGTCGTTCAGATATTTTAGTAAGAAAAAATTTGTAGGCATTTTGTAGAAAATCATATAATTAATTGTTTTACATAATAAAATTAATAAATGTGTTAACGATGTGTTTAAAAATTATAAAACAAAATACAGTTTTAAGGTCGTTTTGTTCAAAAATGGTAAGAAATTGACCCTATGTTATTTAAGTATTTTTTAATCAAAATTGAAGTGATAAGAAAATACAAAAGCAAATACAATATAACGCTATCAACAACAGAATAAGGCGAGAAATAAAAAAAAGCCCAGGAAGAGTGGATGGAAGAACAATGTAATGAAACTAAAGAACTACAGAGCAACCACGATACACCCATTTTGCACAAAAAAACCTAGAGGAAATAACGGGAATCACCCAGAGGAAAATACACAGACGAAAGACAAACAAAAAAAGTTACTTTCGGAATAAAACGACATAAAGCAATAATGAAATGAATACATGACAGAGTTATTTCAGGACAATAGGAGTTATAATATAGAGACAACAAATGCAGATGAAAGAACCGAAAGTTTGGAAATTCTAGCATACGCATTAGGACACGCTGTAAAACACTGTCAAAACAAAAAACTCCAGGCCGAGGCGGAATACAAATAAACCTTTTAAAATTACTAGATAATGAAAATACTATCAGACTCATCAGCATACTTATCAATATACAGGGTTATTCACGCAACCCGTTCGTTAAAAGTTTTTGATGATGCCATTTAGATAAAAATTTCCTGTCACTTCCGGTTTAACCGGAAGTTGGTATCAACTTGCTTATTTTAAATAGAACACCCTGTGTTTTATGATATTTTTGGATTCTACGGAGAATTTTAATGCTGTTTTATGTAGCATGTCCTATATCTAGGTTCAAGCGTTGTTAAAATATTTGACCTTGAACCGAAAATGAGCCTTCGGGGTACTAAATTTTAAAATCTCATATTTTCGTAAGTTTTGAAGATATAATCTTCATATTTTGCAGACGATCGGTAAATAATCTTAGGTTTCTATTTTTTTTTATTGAATTTGTCTGTTTTTATACAGGGTGTCCTAAATTCAACGGCAAACATTCACATTTTCAAAGCCGCTAAAGTCCGTTTTTTTAAATGGGACACCCTATAACTTTAGGCACTATCAAATGTAGAATTTCATTTTCTATCGAACTGTATTAAGGTTTCCTATACCTATTCGTAACCATTTTCGAAATAATTGGGTTTTATAAAAATATCGTATGTATTTGCTTAAATGTTTACATGTTCCAATGGTGAGCCATGAAAAAACAATTGAGATCCAATATCCAATACGACAGATGATTAGTATGCGTTATTTATCGAAAGCTGTCAGTGATAAACTAAATCTTCTAAATCGAAATGGAAGAATACTCAAACGCTGATATTCTCAATCTATTTTATATTCATGGAGAATGTTATAAAATTTTGGAGAGAACGTGTCGTGTGTTTAATGAACGCCACCCTGATTTGCCGCCAATGAAGAAGTCAAAATTCAAGAGGATTGAAACGTACTTTTTGCGTTTTGGCAAGGTTAAAGTTATAAAAAATATTCCGAGACCAGTGACAAATGCCGAGGATAACGTAATAAACACATTAGCTTATTTCCACGCAAACTCGCAAAGTTCAATACCGTCTGCAGAAAACGATTTGGGAATTTCTTCTTCATCTGTCCAAAGAATCTTGAGCGAACATCATATGCACCCTTATTCCTTCCAAAACGTGCAAGCCTTGAGATCTGGTGATGACGTTCGACGAGCAGAATTTTGCGAATTCATGTTTTTGAAAATTCAAGAGGACTCTCAATTCCTTTCAAAAATATTTTGGACCGGTGAAGCGAAATTTTCTAAAGAAGGAATAACAAATAGAAGAAACGAATATTTCTGGGCAGCAGAAAATCCGCACGCTTTACGCGAAACGCGTTCTCAAGAGAGCTGTAGCTTCAATGTTTTCGGTATAGTATTAAATGATTAGGTGCGGTACTGTATTTATGAAGACAATTTAAACAGTGATAAGTATTTGGAAATTCTACGAGGGACGGTTTCTGAATTTATAGAAGAAATTCCTATTGGTGAGCTGCAAAATTATTGGTATCAATTAGATGGGGCACCAGCACATAATTTCGCTGCAGTTTATCTCCAATTATCTCGAATTTTTGAAGATCGCTGGATTGGTCCCAATGGCCCTTGGAGATGGCCCCCGCGATCGCCTGATTTAACACCCCTAGACTTTTATTCATGGGGATTTATCAAAGGTAAAGTCTATGCTTCTCCAGTAAATAACCAACAAGATTTACTGGACAGGATACGAACAGCTTTTGCCGAATTAGAAAACGGACAAATTCAACGGGCCACAGCAACTGTACAAAGAAGAATTGAAATGTGTCTTCAAATGAACGGACAGCATATAGAACATTTGTTATAATTCAATTTTATTATTTTATTTATTTATTGTTGATTGTTAGATTCCTATAATTTTTAAGTTCACTAAAACAAGTTTAGAACAGTCTCGAACTTAGTAGATATGTTTAAAAATAATGTAAACAATTTATTACATTTTTTATAACTTTAACTTTTCCAAAACGAAAAAATTTCGTTTCAATACTCTTCAATTTTCTCTTGTTCATTGGCGATAAATGAGGATGTTTTTCATTAAAGACATGGCACGTTCTCTCCAATATTTTGTAACATTCTCCGCGAATACAAAATAAATTGAGAATATCAGCTTTCGAGTGTTATTTTATTTTAATTTAAAAGTTTCAAATCAGCTGTCATGTTATAGAATGAATGAATAGAAAAGCACAACAATTGTTTTTCCGTGGCTTACTACGGGAAAGTATAAGCATTTAGCAAATACATATGATAGTTTAATAAAAACGCGATTATTTCGAAAAGTATAGGGAACCTTAATACAGTTCGAGAGAAAATTAAATTCTAGGTTTGATAGTGCATAAAGTTATAGGGTGTTTAAAAAAACGGACTTTAGCGGCTTTGAAAATGTTATTGTTTGCCGCTGAATTTAGGACACCTTCAGTAAAAAAAATAGAAACCTAAGATTATTTACCGATCGTCTGCAAAATATGAAGATTATATCTTCAAAACTTACAAAAATATGAGATTTTAAAATTGGGTACCCTGATGGCTCATTTTTGGTTCAAGGTCAAGTATCTTAAGAACGCTTGAACCTAGGTATAGGATATGCTACATAAAATAACATTAAAATTCTCCGTAGAATCCAAAAATATCATAAAATACAGGGTGTTCCATTTAAAATAAGCAAGTTGATACCAACTTCCGGTTAAACCGGAAGTGGCAGGAAGTTGAAAATATTTCAGAAAAGAAGTACCCCTTGACCCTACCTTAATCCCAAAATTTGAAATTTTTATCTAAATGGCATCATCAAAAACTTTTAATGAACGGGTTGAGTGAATAATCCTGTATATGTATCAGGAAGTATTCCAAAGGAGTGGCTAACGTCCGCATTCATATCTCTACCTAGAAAGAACAATCTAACGTCAGGGAATAACTATAGACTTATAAACCTCATGTATAACCCCTTGTCTTACTAAAAATAATCAAGAACAAAATATACAAAAGATGCGACGAAGAGTTGGATAGCTCGCAGTTAGCGTTCAGGGGAGGCGTAGGGATAAGATAAATATAAATAGGGTCCAGCACGTGAAACTTATAGACGAATTAAAGAACTTACGACTTGAGGACAATGACATAGAGAAAATCAAGAAAATCAACTGGAACCAAACAGCCCCTGTGAAAATAAATTAATTGGAAATAGAAGAAGTTCCTATACAGCGAGGAGTCAGGCAGGGGTGTCTACTCTCACCTACACTCCTTTTAACTTATACTCGCAGATAATATTCCAACGAGCCCTTTGAGAAAGAGCAGAAGGCGTTGGGTAAGAGGTGTGGTGATTAACAATATACATTTATACGGATGACACAGCAATCATGTCTGAGTGTTTGGAAGATATACAATCACTGCAGATAAGGTTAATAACAAAAATATAAAAGTGGGACAATAATTGTTTAGAAAACAAAATGCATGATTCTTTCGAAAAACCCGGTCAATCAATGCCAGCGTTTAATACAAGGAAAACCCGTTGAACGCGAAGAAAATATAAAGATCTAGGAATTTGCATAATTTTAGATCTGGACCAAGACGAAATAAAGATTATAATTGAAACTGCGAGACAGTCGATCCTAAAATTCAAAAAACATTAATTAGCAACACAAATCTGTGCCTTAAACAAAGATTGAGGTTCGTTGAGTTTTATGTGTGGTCACAATTATTGTATGGAGTGAAACTTGGACCTTTATGGCTCAGACTATCACAAAACTGGAAGCCCTTGAGATGTGGCAATACTGCAGAACTTTAAAGATAGTCCAGAGAGCCAGAATTAGTAACGAAGAACAGGGTAAGGAAAAAAAATTGTAATAGCAATCGTACGAAGAAAAACGGAGTATCTGGGACATATCCCAAGAAATGATAAATACAAACTACCACAGACTATCATGCAGTGACGAGTAGGTGGAAGAAAGTGTATATGAAGAAAGAAAAAATTCTGACAAAGAAATATCCGGAAATGAGCTGATATGAGTGCAGGAGAACTGTACCACGATGTAAGAGATAATGATGCATTCAAAGAAATCCCTGATAGACAGATTATACTCTAAATAGATGAACCATCCTATGTAAAATACATAAATGGATCCCAACTTTTTATTGTATTCTCTGAACGCCCAGAGCCTACGACACATTGCATCCGTTCGGTTGGTTAATATAGGTCAGTTTTTTACTTTTGCATGGCAATCTCATTTGTCCCTTTAATAAATCTTATTTTTCATATTGTGTTTCTAAACAAGTCACACTTCTGGCAATACTGTGTTAAATATTGTTGCGTGCGGTCTTACTAAACGGTGACACCAGCACTTGATGTGTTAATTGTATCTTTATTTGATGTATATCTCAAGTATAATAGATATTTACCCTGATAAGTGGAAACATTTACAATTTAACAAGTTTTTGTACTTAAGATAGGGTTAATTCTTCAATCTTGTAGCTTCACGACCTTCGGGGTCTGGCCATAGTTAATCAAAACATTAATTTTATCTTTTTCTTAAACGTTTTGTTGATCTTACCCCGTAGAATTCACTGACATTCAACCCTATAATAAACATATTGATTATGGGCATTAAACATTAATGTCATACTCATACGAGCCATCAAAATATCAATTAACAATTTTAGTATAATTAGACCACGAAATATTAATGCGGTTATAACAATCTAATTAATGCATTTCGGTTTTATTCAGTGGTAAGTAATAACGAGGTAATTTCGATTCTAGTTTATCTGGTTTCTAACCAATTTTTATGTTTTTGCTTTATACATGTTACTTTTTTGTGGGCTGAACAGAAAATATGTGAAATGTCCGGTTTCAAAACTCTATAAATCAAAGATAATCTTTTTTTCAGGAAACCCAAAATACGCCTAATTCCTTATGTATGTGAAACAATTTATGTGCCGTTGGTATGTGTGTGGATAGCATAAAGAGTTTAGTAATGGCAGGGAAAGTTGTGAGTTGCAAGGCTGTCCAGTGCTCCTATTGTGGCACTTACTGAGGAAACCCTCAATACCGGAGTAGTAATTATTCGCACAGATTCACGTCTGATTATCCCAAAACTCTCAAATATTCTTAAAATATCTGTTGGAAGTGTTTTTGACTCTTTTATACAAGCATTTGAACATGTCTAGAGTTTGTGCTCGCTGGATTCCGCATATACTGTGACAAAAAGCGAATAGGGTTGCGGTTTGTGAATACTGGAAACAATGCGTTGAAGAACAAGGCGAAGAATGGTGGAAGACCATTATTACTGCGGATGAAACTTAGGTGTATTGTTATGTTTCGGAGATGAAGCGACAGAGTATGCAATAGGTAGAAAAAGGAGGACCACCTCCAAAAAACCACGTGCACAAAAATCTGCCGCTAAAGCTATGGTCATAACGTTTTTTGATCACAAAGGCATGGTGTATACGCACATGGTCCCATATGGTAGTACAGTAACTCCCAGTTATTATAAACAAGTTTTGTTCCAGTTGTTGAAGGATCACATCCCCAAAAAACGACCTCAGCTGATTCGAAAGTGAAAACTTCATCATGATGTAATATATAGAGAAAATACCCTATATAAAATGTATTGTATCAAATTCAACTTGTTGCAATAATGGGCAACCACGCAATAACCTGTTTTGCTATGTCAGCAGGTCAACCACCTTCCCGAGCGTATATGGCAATTAGATTGCATTTTAAAACAGATTGAAAAATATACTTTGGGTAATGTTAAGGTGAACATGTAGTTTCATTTTGCTACCCTTTGTTTCAACCCTAAGTATTACATGGCGATCCTGCCACTTGACGATTTTTTTGTGAAGTTATTAAGATGGGTAATGCCAAGTCCAAAGAAGAGATTGTAATTAATCAGGCCTCCAATGGCGATGCAAGGGGTGAAATAGTTGACCAAAATAAGGGATTAAGCTTAGCAGAGATTTTGCTTATAATTTTGGTTGTGGCAACGGCAATTGTTGCAGTAGTATGGGCCATTAGACATGTTCAAAGGAAACTAAGGCAGACAATTAGAAGAGAAATTTATAAAAATGAGCTGCGAAAATCCAAGGATGATTTAAAGATGGAAGAAAATTAAATTTTTTTTTTAGGGCGGTATTTTTCGTGTAAGAAAAAAAAAAGAAGAAAGAAAAAGTAAAGACAATTATAAATGGAGTTAGAAAATTTGTTATGTGTTAATGTAACTGAAAATGTAAATAATAATGCAGGCATGTAAGTTTAATTATTATAATATTATGTTATTGTTTTATAATTATAATCGCAAAAATATGGACCCAATTAGCAAGTTTAATAAGTAAATTAAATTTTTAATTTCATGGGAGACAAACTTATTGAAATTTTACATTCATTTAAATATATTCGAACAAATTTGGTAAAATTAAATAGCGAAAGACGAAAAAGCCCTATTGTCGAATCAAAAGTTAAAGTGGCAAAAACTTTATATTCTCAGTTAGGTAAGGAAATTACTGATTTAAACGTAAAAATAGAAAAGTCTGAAATAGACAAAGAAGATATTTTGACTTTTAATAACATAATAACAGAAATTAAAAAACTTTATAAGGAAATTTTAGAGTTTGGAAATAAAAATATTAATAAAGATAAATTAAAAATGTCTTCTTTTGATCTAAAAATAGCTACAAACCTTTTACCGGTCATGGATGATACAGAATCTACAACTTCTAAATTAATAGAGGCTTTAGATTTTTATTCGTCAACGCTTGATAATGATAGTCAACCTTCTTTAATTAAATTTGTTTTGAAAACGCGTATTTCTAACAACGCCAAATTACGATTAGGTTTGACTTATAATTCTGTAAATAATTTAATTCTAGATATGAAAAAACATCTCTTAACTAAAAAATCAGATACGGCCCTTCAGGCACGCTTGTTCTCGGCTAAACAGGGTGAAAAATGTATAACGGATTTTGGTAAAGAGTTAGAGGATATTTTTGTAAATTTAACCATTACGCAAGCAGACGGAAATGCCAATGCTTTTGATATTCTAAGACCTATTAACGAAAAGGTTGCAATAAAAAGGTTTGCATGCGGACTTAAAAATCAAAGGCTGGGCACAATTATATCTTCCAGAAATTTTGAATTCTTAAAGGACGCAATAAGGGCAGCTCAAGATGAAGAGCTGGGTAATCAAAATAATTCAGGACACATTTTTAATTTTTCTCACAGAGGAAGGGGAAATTTTAGAAATTTTTCCAGAAGACCAAATAATAGAACAGGAAATTCTGGTAGATATAATAATTATCAGAATTTTAATAACGGAGGAAATAACAATTCAAATTGTCGGCGAAACGCTTCGACTAATCAAGGTAATTTTAATAATCAGCGGTTTTCTAGAAATCACGGTGGTCGTACATTTACGAGCGGTAATAGGAGAGGATCTCGGGCAGTAGGTCACCGAATGCATTTTGCGGAGCACACCGGAAATTCAGAACAATCCTCAGCTGATATACAAGATTCAACATTTTTTCGTGCCTAAAAATACTAAAAATAAACAGTTTAATAATATTTTTACCTATTCAAAAAACTACTCGAATGCTGTTTCTTTTTGTGTCAATGGTAAAAGCTTAAAATTTTTGGTAGATACGGGTGCATCATTAAGTGCCCTTAAATTAAGTTGTTTAAATTCAAAAATACAGTTACACAAAGAAAATATTGAAATTAAAGGCATAGGAGGTAATTTAATATCTGTGGGATATGTTTATTTAGATCTTTGTATAGAAAATGCGATATTTAAGCAAAAATTTTATATTTTTAATAATTTACCATGTCAAAGTGATGGCATAATTGGAGAAAATTTTTTGAAAACTTTTAAGGCTAAATTAGATTACGAAGAAAATACCTTAACTATTTTAAATCAGTATAATAAAATAAATACATTAAAATTAAATGCGGATAGTGAGAATATATTAAGTGTTCCCCCTAGGTGCGAAATTATACAGTATGTTCCTACAGGGTTAGAGGATGAATGTGTACTTATGCAAGGTGAATTATGTGAGGGTGTGTTCATGGCTGGTGTAATTGCACAACCGATAAATGGTAAAGTACCAATTAAAATTTTGAATACAAGAGAGACAGAGGTACATTTGAGAAATTTTTCGCCAAAAGCGGAAAGTTTAAGCAATTATGAGTGTCATCAATTTAACAGCCAAGAAAATTCGGCTACTCGAGTTAAAGAACTATTTAAAATTCTTAAGCTTAATCATCTAAACCGCGAGGAACGAGATTCTATAGAGCAAATTTGTGCCAAATTCTCAAATATATTTCATATGCCAGGAGATAAGCTGTTATAAACAGTTACTAATTTATATAAACAGTCAATTCAAGTTAAACCAGATACTCAGCCGGTCTATAGAAAGCCATATAGGTTACCTCAAGTACATAAAGAGGAAATAAATAGGCAAATTTCTCAAATGTGTCAGGATGGAATAATTGAGAGTGCGCAGAGTAAGTGGTCTTCACCTTTGTTGCTTGTACCAAAGAAAAACGATACGAATGAGGGAAGAGCTAGGTTAGTATTGGACTACAGATTTTTGAACCCATATATATTAGATATCAAATTTCCGATTGCGAGTGTAGTCGATATTTTAGACTCCCTAGCAGGTGCACTTTATTTTTCACATCTAGATCTTAGCCAGGGCTATTATCAGGTCGAATTAGAGGAAGAAAGCAGAAAATACACAGCTTTCACTACAGATCGCGGTCAGTGGCAAATGCGAAGGTTACCAATGGGGTTAAAAATTAGCCCTAGTGCCTTTTCAAGATTAATGACCATAGCGATGGCGGGCTTAAATTACGAAAAGTGCTTTGTTTATCTTGATGATCTTATAGTATTTGGCAGAAACCTTAATGAACACAATAAAAATCTAATAGATATTTTTTCTAGATTGCGAAAAGTAAACCTAAAATTAAATCCTGCTAAATGCGATTTTTTGAAAAAAGAAATTCTGTATCTGGGTCATATAATAAGTTCTGAAGGAATATCACCTGACCCTGATAAAATAAAAGCTTTAAAAGATTATCCTATTCCAAAAAAGGCAGATGAAGTTAAACGCTTCGTGGCTTTTGCCAATTATTATCGAAAATGTATACCACATTTTTCAGAAATTACAGTTCCTCTAAATAAATTATGTAAAAAATACGCTAGGTTTGAGTGGACGGACGAATGTGATAAAGCTTTTAATTGTCTTAAAAATTCGCTGATTAAGCATCCGGTGTTAGATTATCCCGATTTTTCGAATGAAAATGAATTTATTTTGCAAACAGATGCGTTTGCTTTTGCCATAGGAGCAGTGTTATCAAATAAAAATAATAAACCAGTGGCGTTCACTAGTCGTAGTTTAAATAAAGCAGAAATTAACTACCCTACTATACATAAAGAACTTTTAGCAATTTATTGGGCTGTAAAGCATTTTCGACCATATCTGTATGGCCGTCGTTTCAAAATTTTAACCGATCACAAACCATTAATTTATCTTTTTACGCAAAAAGACCCTGGTAGCAGATTGACAAAATTTCGTTTGTGTCTAGAAGAATATGACTTTTATATCGAATATATCAAAGGAAAAGATAATGTTACAGCCGATGCTTTATCGAGAATAATCTTGTCCTCAAACGAATTAAAAGATATGAATGAAGGTATGATTGCAGTTTTAACCAGAGCACAGAGTAAACGTAGAGACGGACAGGAAGACGAGTTAATTAAGAAAAGTACTGAAAATATTTGGCTTGATCACCCGAATATTGTGGAAATTCTTAAGCAACCCACTAACTGTACCGAATTAATTATAATACCATCCTTAAAAATTAAAAAATTGTCAAAAGATGTCACTCAACAAGTGGGAGACTTTTATTATATTCCATTACATTTTACCCTATACTTAGACCAAAAAGCTTTATCACCATTGGCGCGAGACGAAATGGTGAAAGATTTGGTAGAAATAAGTAAAAAGGCTGAAATTAAAGAATTAGTTATTAATAAAAATAATGATAATACAGAGTTTATTAAATTTATTGGTAGTAAAATAAAAAATTATACTAATTGGAGGGGCCCCCGTATAAATGTTGTAAAAGGTATTAAAAAAGTAATGGACAAAGACGAAAAAAGAGTAATCCTTAATGATTTTCATTTACTACCAACCAGTGGTCACGCTGGAATAAATAGAATGACAAATAATATTAAAAAGTATTATCTTTGGCCAGGTCTGGATAGTGATGTTCGAAATTTTGTAAAAAGGTGTGACATGTGTCAAAGACAAAAACATTCGAATCATTATACTAGAGAGCCAATGGTAATAACTACTACAGCTGAAACAGCTTTTCAAAAAATATATTTAGATATTGTTGGTCCACTTCCGGTAGACGTAAATGGATTTATTTATATTTTAACACTTCAGTGTGAGTTAACAAAATATGTAGAGGCCTACCCTCTTAAAAACAAGGATTCCGTATCTGTGGCAAGATCTTTGGTGGATAACTTTATCTTAAGATATGGTATCCCTCAGGAAATT
Organism: Kuschelorhynchus macadamiae; assembly: GCA_030620095.1. Classification (NCBI taxonomy): domain Eukaryota; kingdom Metazoa; phylum Arthropoda; class Insecta; order Coleoptera; family Curculionidae; genus Kuschelorhynchus; species Kuschelorhynchus macadamiae. The sequence continues at coordinate 1,925,397 of JAUTXW010000642.1, forward strand.
GCTTCAGATAGGGGTACCGAGTTTATTTCTCACACTATGGCAGAAACATGTAACTTGTTAGGTATAAAACAGATTCATTCTACGGCGTATCATCACGAGAGTATCGGGAGTTTAGAGGCCTCTCACAAAGTTCTAGGTGCTTATTTGAGAATTCAAACTCAAAACCATGATTCTGCATGGAGCACATGGCTTCCGTACTGGTGTTTTTCTTATAATACTGCAGTACATACGGAAACCAAATACTCTCCCTTTGAACTAGTTTTTGGGAAAAAATGCCAATTACCAAATAATTTAAATAATGAAGTTGATCCTATTTATAATTTTGATAACTACCCCATTGAATTAAAATATAGGTTACAAACAGCTCAAAATGATGCAAGAAATAACTTAATACTTTCTAAATCTAAAAGAAAAGAAAATTTTGATTTAAAAGTAAACCCCATTCAGTATAAAAAGGGCGATAGAGTTTTAATCAAAAACGAAACTGGTGATAAAATTACCAGCCCTTGCTTCCTGGGGCCATATTTAGTGGTAGAAGATGTTGCACCAAATGTAAAAATAATTAAAGATAAGAAACATATTTTAGTCCATAAAAATAGAACTAAGTTGTATAATAGCTAATTAAAATTAAGTTATAATAATAAGGGCTCCATATTACTATACTATTGCGTGTATTTTCTAATAACCTTTTTCTAAAATACCTATCTATTTTCTTTCCTACTTTCACTATATGACGCTATTTTCCTTCTCTTATATCTGAGTTTTTATTTTTCTTTTCATATATTTAGATAAATAAGATATATTAAAAAAAAAAAAAAAAAAAAAAAAAAAAAAAAAATGGTTTAAATAGTGTATTGTAACATTTGTCTCTAGTAATTGTATTTTATTTACGAATTTCAAATTTTGAAAATAAATTGAAATTCTTTTAATTGCCCGGGGAGGTGTAATATATAGAGAAAACACCCTATATAAAATGTATTGTATCAAATTCAACTTGTTGCAATAATGGGCAACCACGCAATAACCTGTTTTGCTATGTCAGCAGGTCAACCACCTTCCCGAGCGTATATGGCAATTAGATTGCATTTTAAAACAGATTGAAAATATACTTTGGGTAATGTTAAGGTGAACATGTAGTTTCATTTTGCTACCCTTTGTTTCAACCCTAAGTATTACAAATACGCTCGCCCTCATCCTTCATATAGTCCAGACATAGCCCCATGCGACTTCTCTCTGTTTCCTCAAGCAAAAAAATACCTCAAAGGACGACGATTTCAAACAGAATTGGATGTTATTAAGACGACAGTTAATACAAAAAAACAACAACCATTTTACTTACCTATAAAAAGAAACGTTAGTGGTTAAATAATCTTTACGCACCATAAAGCCCAAGAACTTGTATAAGAAATAACCCAAAAAATCGCCGAATACCATTGCTCTGACTCAAAGAAACACCGCTTTATTTGATTTACTTTTTACTATCTATAAAATCGTGTATTTTGCATATTAACAAAATCATTGTATGGAAATAAAAAATACAGATTATTTGAATCATTATATTATATGAAATAATATTACAAAGGTTATTATTACAGTATCAGAACTACTTAAAAAAAGAATTTTAATACTATTAGCCAGTATAAATTGTATTCATAGTCATTTATTATGTCCTTGATTTTGTTCTATGTAAAATATTTAACAACACCATTGCACGAGGCATCTTTTTACTCCACACTGAGTTCAGTGTTCAGACCTCTAAGATCCCTAAAGATGCCTAGTGCAATCGAAGGCGAAACGTCGGATAGTAATTAAAATTTGACACGATTTTACCCCAAAAACCATAATTTTTAATTGTCCAAATCCGTGAGAGCTCCCGTTCTAAATGGCAACCTTTTAAAATGTTTTTTTTTATTAGCAATAGTAAATTATGTTTATTTAGTTCCGCCAAAAGCTATTTAGTAACACATAAATATTCTGTTTTATTTCGCTCTTGTAGGCAAAAGGAAGGCTTCAGGGGTGAATTTCCAGTTAAGTTGTTTTACAGACTGGTTTTACTCAGTTACCCTTAAAGTGAAACATAACACAATTTATATAAATAACTACTTAATAACGAGAGGTATTCCAGGCAAAAGACATTTACAGATTATTTATAAAAATGTTGGTAGCCTATATCCCGAAGACAAAACAGTTTAGGGCACGCTTATTTACACAGGGGCAGAAATGTCAATGGATTTAACTACACCCAAGTATCTAAAAAATACCTACTAAAGAATTTAGTTGACTCGCAAGAAAAATCTAATACCTATTAACGAATTTAGAAAATCTGAATTATTTGTTACAAAATTTTAATTTATGTGCATATACAATGAACATACAATATACAGGGTTATTCACGCAACCCGTTCATTAAAAGTTTTTGATGATGCCGTTTAGATAAAAATTTTAAATTTTGGGATTAAGGTAAAGTCAAGGGGTACGTCTTTTTTGAAATATTTTCAACTTCCTGTCACTTCCGGTTTAACCGGAAGTTGGTATCAACTTACTTATTTTAAATGGAACACCCTGTATTTTATGATACTTTTGGATTCTACGGAGAATTTTAATGCTATTTTATGTAGCATGTCCTATACCAAGTTTCAAGCGTTTTTAAGATACTTGACTTTCAACCAAAAATGAGCCTTCGGGGTACCAAATTTTAAAATCTCATATTTTTGTAAGTTGAAGATATAATCTTCATATTTTGCAGACGATCGGTAAATAATCTTAGGTTTTTATTTTTTTCATTGAATTTGTCTATTTTTATACAGGGTGTCCCAAATTCAGCGGCAAACATTCACATTTTCAAAGCCGCTAAAGTCCGTTTTTTTAAATGGGACACCCTATAACTGTATGCACTATCAAATGTTTAATTTAATTAAGGTTCCCTATACCTATTCGTAACCATTTTCGAAATAATCATTTCATAAATCATATGTATTTGCTAAATGCTTACACCTTCCCGTAGTAAGCCATGGAAAAACAATTGTTGTGCTTTTCTATTCAACATGACAGCTGATTTGAAACTTTTAAATTAAAATAAAATAACACTCAAAAGCTGATCTTCTCAATTTATTTTATATTCGCGGAGAATGTTACAAAATATTGGAGAGAACGTGCCATGTTTTTAATGAAAAACATCCTCTTTTATCGCCAATGCACAAGAGAAACTTGAAGAGGGCTGAAACGAAATTTTTTCGTTTCGGAAAAGTTAAAGTTATAAAAAATGTAATAAATTGTTTACATTATTTTTAACCATATCTACTAAGTTCGAGACTGTTCTAAACTTGTTTTAGTGAACTTAAAAATTATAGCAATCTAACAATCAACAAAAATAAATAAAATAATAAAATTGAATTATAACAAATGTTCTATATGCTGTTCCGTTCAGAAATGTTCGTTTCTTTTATTTGTTATTCCTTCTCTAGAATATTTCGCTTCATCGGTCCAAAATATTTTTGAAAGGAATTGAGGGTCCTCTTGAATTTTCAAAAACATGAATTCGCAAAATTCTAGCATCGGACGTCATCACCAGGTCTCAAGGCTTGCACGTTTTGGAAGGAATGAGGGTACATATGATGTTCGCTCAAAATTCTTTGGACAGATGAAGAAGAAATTCCCAAATCGTTTTCTGCAGACGGTATTGAACTTTGCGGGTTTGAGTGGAAATAAGCTAATGTGTTTATTACGTTATCCTCGGCATTTGTCACTGGTTTCGGAACATTTTTTGTAACTTTAACCTTGCCAAAACGCAAAAAGTTCGTTTCAATCCTCTTGAATTTTGACTTGTTCATTGGCTGCAAATCAGGGTGGCGTTCATTAAACACACGACACGTTCTCTCCAAAATTTTGTAACGTTCTCCATGAATATAAAATAGATTGAGAATATCAGCGTTTGAGTATTCTTCCATTTCGATTTAGAAGATTTAGTTTATCACTGACAGCTTTCGATACATAACTCATACTAATCATCCGTCATATTGGATATTGGATCTCAATTGTTTTTCCATGGCTCACCATTGGAACATGTAAACATTTAAGCAAATACATACGATATTTTTATAAAACCCAATTATTTCGAAAATGGTTACGAATAAGTATAGGGAACCTCAATACAGTTCGATAGAAAATAAAATTCTACATTTGATAGTGCATAAAGTTATAGGGTGTCCCATTTAAAAAAACGGACTTTAACGGCTTTGAAAATGTGAATGTTCGCCGCTGAATTTAGGACACCCTGTATAAAAATAGACAAATTCAATAAAAAAAATAGAAACCTAAGATTATTTACCGATCGTCTGCAAAATATGAAGATTATATCTTCAAAACTTACAAAAATATGAGATTTTAAAATTTGGTACCCCGAAGGCTCATTTTTAGTTCAAGGTCAAGTATCTTAAAAACGCTTGAACCTAGGTATAGGACATGCTACATAAAATAGCATTAAAATTCTTCGTAGAATCCAAAAATGTCATAAAATACAGGGTGTTCCATTTAAAATAAGCAAGTTGATACCAACTTCCGGTTTAACCGGAAGTGACAGGAAGTTGAAAATATTTCAAAAAAGGAGTACCCCTTGACCTTACCTTAATCCCGAAATTTGAAATTTTTATCTAAATGGCATCATCAAAAACTTTTAATGAACGGGTTGCGTGAATAACCCTGTATTGTTGGTTCAACAAAAGCAAATAATTAGCACATTTTTATCATAAAATCTAAAGTTTAGACACTAATCTTGCGTTTCTTGAAAGCAGCCTCCGGGGCATCCTTCGTAATAATGCAGCAGTAGTCGGCTACTATCTCACAGTTCCATTTTACCTGATACTTTCTTTCCATGTTTGAAATATCCTGGTGAAACCTCTCACTGTGCTCGTCACTTACAGCACCACAAATCATGAAATGAATATATGACAGAGGTATTTCAGGATAGGAGTTATAATATAGAGACAACAAATGCAGATGAACGAACCAATTTTCCTGAAAGTAATCCTTCTTTCTTCGAAATTCCTTTTTTAATGGAAGGTGTCAAGCAAAAGTAACAGTCAGTAAGTCTTTCGGTTTTCGCCAGATCATAGGAATAACGAAGGGCATTTTACGCTTTTTTCCACTCGCGACACGTTGCTCAAAACTCTCTAATTTGTCAAATACGAACAAATCTCGACCAATTGATAGTTGAAATACAACTAACTAACAATAATTTAGGATTTATGTTATATGTGTATAAAGTACACCTGGTATAATAAATCTAGGTATTTCTCATTTAATGATGGAACTTTCCCATACATTAAAGGCAGGTAGGTAAATTATCATAATAAGCATGGATCTATAAAACCTGAGCCAACTCAGACTTTTGCAAGACAGATTGTTAATTAGCAAAATAAAATAAGTAAGATTTTGCTATTTTGCTCTTGGAAACCCCCAGCGTTATATTATAAAGTTTTAATCATAACATTAACCGAGGATTCTCATTCTGCAATTTGAACGTGCCCAAGGAATATCCTGTATATTGTCAAAATATAAACGTCCCGAATTCAACAGTGAATAAATATTTCAGATACCGGAGCGCGAAGGATAGCCAATTCGGAAGTTTTTTCCGAAATTAAAACGGGGCGATGTACCTTTCTCGAGAAAAAAAACGGCGCGAAAAAATTAATAATGCAGTATCCTTGATTGTGTTCCTGGCAATTCGGAGCTGTCTCATTTATATTTCAGTGTGGACAAAATTTATTAAAGAACTCGAACGCTCAACGACGTTGAGTGAAAAGATATTGGCTGTAGGTTGGTTATTCGGGAATGTTTTAAACTGTATGGTAGAAACGATTAAACGAGAAGATTTACTTGCTATCTTGATTTTTATATTATAAAAGGGATCCGAATGGACTTAGTATTTCAGAATGAAAAATGTATTTAATAATTATTGTATTATAAATAGTATTTCCCTTGTACATTGGAAAATGTCCATGGTTATGGGCACTTCTGTCTATGACATTTGCACAGATTTTCTTTAAACAAAATCATTCGTATACATGGTTGATGAGTTTATTGGGCACGTGCACGTACGATTTAATTTAAAGAAAATACGTGCAAAACAATTTTTGGAGTTTTTCCAGACATTTTGTTTGCACTTTACTTGCATATTACTACTAAAATGTTTTGGCTTTAGCCAACAAAAAGACGTGCTATATACTGTTGTATATTTTTAAGCAGTTTTACTCCCATTGGATGGACTGTACAGCCAGAAACTTTTTATAATATACCAAAAATATAACAATTTGCCGTTTTCCACCGTTAATAAATACTTAATATATTTACTTTATTTTTTAACAAACTGTTTTAAATTTAACTCTATATCAAGGAAAATAACAAGGATAATATGTAAAGTAAAACTTCCCTGGTTATTGTAGAGGAACTTAACCAAATATGTCCCCCTGTTTATGTGGTCCGGGTAAAGGAAATTTACCGATTTTTACTTCTTTCGTAAATGGGAAATATTATCATAATGGGGATGACTTGATAACATTTTGGTAAAAATTCAATGTCGAAAAAAAATGACGGCTTAGTGAAATGTTAAAGGAATTATTACCAAGAACTAACTCCAATTTCTCTTAAATTTTGCTCAGAAATAAGCTATTACATGGAAATTAGCAGGTAAAATTTTGGTACGAATCGAAAGTGGCAAACAAAATAGCAGTTTAATAAAATATTAAGAAATTCAGCCTGATAAAACTACTTAACAGATTGAATTCAAATTCTGTGCAAGAATTAATTGTGATATAAATGTGAACAAATTGGCGTTATAGCATGCCAAAAAATATGTTATTTCAGTTTCGTTGGACTGTTTCTCGGTGTGTCCACTTGCAGTGACGGCTCGTGAGAATATTGAAGGGTGAGGCTACATGAGGTTAATTTTGTTTAAATGTGAATAAATTTCTACGTCACCCATGAGGTATTATTCTGCGACGCGTTGACCTTTTTTTTTAATGGAGGTCTTCGCCAATAGCCCTACTAAACCATTAAAAACTAAAAAATAAACTCTAAAAAAAGTAAATAAAAAGTAAACAAAACAAGTAAAATATGTACACCTATCACTAAAATATAGCGGTGACTGCGATAATAAAAACATAATTTAGTTTATTAAAACTTAAAATAAATAGTTGTATGAAATAAGATAAAAAAACTACTTTTTGTACATTAAATCTATACGTCTGTCTTTTAAGGTTGCAAATTTATTTATAATTTGGTCGTAAAAGTTTTGGTCTTCACTAAGTTCTAACAGTAATTCCTGCTCTATTGACATTGCTAAACCCGAAAGCCGTTCTTGTGTCATTGTGTTTCTTAGGTAGGTTTTGATCCGTTTAAGACATGAAAAATTTCGTTCGGCCGATACACTTGTTGCGGGAATAGTTAAAACTAAATTAAAAAGCTTATATGCTTCCGCAAAAATTGCTTTAAAATCTTTAAATAACAAAGCTAGACTTTTTTCGACATCTAAATTTGAAAATTGTTCATCCCTATACAATACAGAAAGCTCATTCTTTAATCTATCTCTGTCAAAAATGTTTGGATAATTTTTTAATAAATTATTTAATAAGTCGCTTTTAAAGCATTTAACATATTCCGAATATTTTGTGCAATCGACTAAAGCAAAGAAATTTAAATTATTTAAATTTTCAAACCGCGTCCCTAATTGAAGAATTATACAATCTATTGTTTCGAAATATAATATTTTATATTTAGTAAAAATATCAAAGTCGCTAGAACATTGCCCTCGACGTGTGTTAGTTGGCAAAATAGTGGCTTTTTTAGCAATATTGAAAAGTTCTTTGAAATGGCCCTCGTTTCTAAATTCAATAATTCGTTGCTTGGCAAGGTTTATTTGCGAAATGCAGTAATTTATATCTAAATGCTTTAACTGTAATATTTGAAACAGTACATCAGTGCAACTAAAAATTTGTTTATAAATATGCGTTAAAAGGCAAAATTCGAAATCATTAAAATGCTTTAGAAATCCTTTTGCACCATTAATAGATTCTGTTCCAGAACTTAAGTCATTAATAATAGTTTCAAATACTATAATTAAATTGTCCCATTCATTAGCCACTAAGTTTAAAATTTTAGACCGTGTATACCATCGCGTTTCTACAGCTCGCGGAATTCTTTTACCTACTATCTGATTAAGCACAAAAGACCGTTTTGGTGATTGGTGGAAATAATTTGGTATTTCTAATAAAGTTTGTTCCCTGTTGTAAAACTAGATTTAATCTGTGGGCGCAACAATGAGTAAACATAGCCAAAGGAGCAATAGATCTAACTTTTGTTTGAAGCCCATTTATTTCACCTGCCATAACACTAGCCCCATCGTAACACTGCGCGACCAATTTATTTTTAAAGTCGTAAGGCTCTAAGCTGTTTTGTATTAAATGAAAAAGGCTCTCTGCTGTTCTATTATCGCTAACGTCAAAAAATCCTAAAAATCTTTCTTTTAAAGATCCGTTGGTCACATACCTAACTGTTATCGAACACTGTGATTTTTCTGTTATATCAGTACTATCATCCGCAATTACGCCAAAAAAACAACAATCGGTGTCACTGATTTCTTTTTTTATATATTCTTGAATATAGTCATGTATGCAACCAATTAGTTCATTTTATATAGTCTTAGATTGTCCCGTAAAAATATTACTAAATTTAGCACAATGTTCAGTAAGTTCGGCATTTCTTTTTATTAAGCATGCAAATATTTCCTTAAAATTGCCACGGTTAAAAGAATCTGTTGTTTCATTATGACCTCGAAATGCCAAGTCCTGTTTACCCAAAGTAATAGTAACATTAATTAAATAATTTAATAATAAACGGTTTTTTCGAACATTTTCATTATAAACAATTTTATTAAGACTTGCATTTTCTTGTAGTGCATCCGCAATAGTCGCGCTATTTTGCTCCAGTCTTGTAAGTGCTACCGAATTTTTAATATGCTCTCTTGAACTTTCATGCGATTTTACTGCTCGTGAAAATTTTTTTAAATCCGAATATCCGCCCCCTGAACTCCAATTATTTTTGACGCAACCTAATAAAATACAAGGCCAACAATGTAAGCTTTCTTTATAAATACTTCCGCATAGCCACCTATAAGTTTCGTACCAAGATACTTGAAAAGTTCTTGAATATTTTTTACCTTGCCTCTTATCGTTAAATATTGCTAAAATTTTCGGCGTCGGACGGCTACCTAATATCTGTTTCTTTTCAGTTTCGCTTCTTCTTAAAAAAGGCGTTTCAATTAATGAAGCAATAATGTCGTGAATAGGATTCATTTCAAAAGCAAAAAGCAAATACAAAAAATGGAACGGTCCAACTTACCAAATCAAAACAAAACAAAAACTTACTCACGCGTATTTATTCACCTTAAAAGACAGAACGCCCTCAATCAGCGATTATCGCAATCTATTTCCTATTTCTTTCTCAGCCGCACGCACCACGTAAAAAGAAGCCGTTGGAATATTTCGCCAGTCATGTGATTTAAATAACCAATAAAAGCATATCCAAGCTACAGATTTATCGCCTCAAGAATGCAATAGAAAACGCGTGCATCGGCAATCGCCATCCCGCTCTGTCGTAATCAGGTGACTCGCCGGCATCGGCACCGGCCGGGCCGTTGATAAATAGGTCAGAAGTCGAAACTTTCCAAGCTAAAATTATTTCGCCTCATTCGAGAGCACTTTCTTTAGCAATGGGTTTGCACGGATTGCACGGTCGGTTTTTTGATGTGGTCAGAATTTATTTTCTAAAATATTTATTATGGGATTATATTTTGTTTTTTTTTAATGTTATTATGTTGTAAAACTGTTAAAAAGTATATTTCTAATTGGTAATAGATAAAAAGTTATATAAACAAATTCTTTTTTCCTTTATTTTGGGGGTGAGGCGCGGCCTCAGAGGCCTACCCTGACGAGCCGCCACTGTCCACTTGTCTGTCAGTTCCCGCCAGCGCTAAAAAACTCCTTACCCAATTGATTTCAAATTTTGGTAAACAATTATGGGTTATAATCAGGGTCGGACATATGGGGGAAGGGGGGGGGTTCATTTCTCAATAAATTGTTAAAAAAAATTTAAAATAATTTTATTTAAAGCTGAAGAGTCCAGACTTAGAAAATAAGTTATGAAGCTACATAAAAATGCGGATCTCAATTTACCTCCAATTTTGTACAAAAGTAATGCCTTACATAGGAACGAGCCTCTAACATTTTGGTATGAATTCAAGATAGCAAAACAATATGGCTGACTAATAACTAATAATAATTTTAAAAATCAGCCTGTATACAGTGTGTCCCAGATTCGCTTCTCGATACGGGGATCTACAGCAAAGGTTAAATGGGGAAAGTTTTAGAGGAAACTTATTGCATTCGATATCCGGCTTGCTAAAATCAACAGTACAGAGAGTTTTAAAAAAGAATAAGTGCCATCCATACAAACCCATAATAGTACAAGGACTTAAGGAAACTGATTTTCCAAGACGACTACAGTTCTGTGAGTGGTATACTAGGAGATGTAATGAAAATCCTGATTTTATAAATCATGTCTTGTGGTCCGATGAGAGCAGGTTCACGAATTGTGGAGTCTTTAATAGGCACAACCGTTCATCATTGGGTTGTGCAAAATCCTTACGAAGTGGCAGAGAGACGTCTACAGATCAGATTTGGAAGTAACGTTTGGTGTGGGATCATTGGTAAGTTAATCTAACCAATCATTTTTAAATAGGCACCAAATGATGGTCAAATAATAATCTTTTTAGTTTAGTTCCTTAATGATACTAAAAGAGTATAATCTAAAAAAAAAAAGTAAAACGTTCTACTCTATTCAGTCAACTTACTTTTTTGATATTGTATTACATTTTTATTCAATCATTTTATATTGTTGTTTCGAAGAACCTATAAAAATAGAATTGGGTTCTATAAATTTATTAACACTTTATCTAAATTTTCTGCAGATTTAGCTAATTCTCTAAAATTATTTTGATTGTATGAATTTAATGATTTATTATTACCCGGGAAGCCTAGTTCTTGCGTTATGAAAAAAATACCATATTAATCAAATGTCGAATTATTTTTCGATTTTCATTATGATTTGTAGAAAGGCGTTCAGCTGTATTTCCGAATAATTTAAATTTAAAGCGCAAGTGCTTTGTTATTAAGGCACGGTATACTTCTTTAAGATTATTATATCACTGAAATAAATTGATTTAGTATTTCCGAAATTAATATGCAATACCAACAAAATAATTAATTACGGCTATTACTTCCCGCTAACCAAATATGTTTTTCTTTTTTATAATAAAGCTGAATAGGTTTCAACTGTATACAAGCTCATTCATTACGGGATGTTCCGATAATTATTTTTGAAAAGAAAATATCTACTTTTTAATAAAGATAATTTTCCCTTTATAATTTATAGTTTCTAGAACCATCCGGCTGACCCTGCCGCCCTTGACTGTTGGGCACCTATTTATAAATTATAGGACTTATAGGACCATTTTTGTTTGACTACAACCTAAACGGGCAGAGGTACCTAGAGCTTTTGCGAAACCAGGTTGTACTAGCCTTACGAGCTATTCTAACGGAAGATGAATTAAGAAGAACTTGGTTTCAACAAGACGGATGTCCGACTCACAATACCGTTCAAGTCAGGAACTTCTTAATAAAGCAGTTTGACGAAAGAAAAATTTCTTTAAATGGTCCAATATCTTGGCCTCCTAGATCCCCTGACCTGTCGCCCTCGGATTTCTACCTCTGGGGTCACACGAAGAATGAAATCTATAAATTTGATCCCCCCGTGACCATAGAAATCCTGAAACAAAGAGTTCTGGACACTAGAAATATTAACCGATATACACTTACCAGGGTTGTACGAAAAACAGTCACCAATTGTCAAAAATGTCCCGATGCAAATGGACGTCATTTTGCAGATTTGTAAATTAATGTTACCCACTTACAAACTAGTTAAAGTTCATTTAGATTTTTTAAGTCGTTATTTACGTTCATGTTATACTGAAAATTCAATGCGTTCAATACATTACTTATTAATGTAATCGTGTGACAAATAGATCATGGCCTTCTTTAAAAACATTGAAACCTGATTATCGAAGTGTGATATTTTGATGACACTAAACTCTTTAATGCACTGGAAATTTTACGCTCTTTCCAAAAATCGAAAAATTCAATATGGCGGTCATAAGAAAAATGAAAGTTGAGGCGGGTTGAGGGTTAACAAAAACAATGAAGACGTGTCGTATACGCCATCTTATTTGTCTTAAAAATGTATCCGAATAATGTCACATTTTGACAGCTGTCAAATTTACCGTTCTGGATATACCGGCGAAAAACGAAATCTGCCATTTTCGGTTTTTTGCCGATATTTCCCAAACTTATTGATCGATCGTAAATCTGTAGCCAGATCGTAAATCTGTAGCCAGATATCGAATGCAATAAGTTTCCTCTAAAACTTTCCCCATTTAACCTTTGCTGTAGGTATAATATGAGCCCTATATAGAGAAGCGAATCTGGGACACACTGTATATTACTAATTAGGAAATTTTCAAATTTTCTGGTAGCATAAATATAAACTGGTAAAATTTTGGTACTAATTCAAAAATCAACGTACAAAAATTTACTTATTCAATTGAATTCAAAATTTTGCAAACTAAATGTGGTATAAGATTAAAATCGTACAAATTCAACATGACTGAACATAATGACGATAAAAAATAAATAGTGTAGAAACTACTTATTCAGTTTAGTTTAAAATCTGCCAAAAATTAAATGTGGCATAGGCTGGTGAAATATTAGTCTGAATCCAATATGATGGAACAAAAGTACCCAATAGAAGCGTTTGAAAGGACAATATATATATGTTACAAATGACTATGTGGTACAAATCTGAAAAAATTTCGTATGGTAATTTTTTCACGGTTACAATACTTTCTTCTTACGAGGAAAGCAAAACTATAAATTTGATTTGTTTTTGGAGATGACAAATATTTTTGGTTTTAAGGAACTGTTTTTGAATATACCTATCTTTTATAGAGCAAAAAATGTGTTTATAAACAAAGAGACAAAAGAAATTTAGGGTACTTCCCGTTTTCTTTAGACTAACCCTTTTAGAATAATGCCCTGCAAAGTGAAAACTAATTATATGGAAAACATAAAGAAAATTTAAGTTCGTAGAACTGAGCCAATGATAAAAAATTGCTGCATAAATAAGAATTTGTGTTTCATCATTTTTAAAATTTTTAATTTAATTCTTGTTTTAGGGATCTGCTTTGCCCCTCTAGGGAAACTCTAAATAGAAGAAAGATTTATTTTTTATGCGAAAATATAACAGAAATTTGACATGTTTTCACGTTTTCTAAAAAAGCAAACCATTTTGGGAATAAGAAATAATTCTGACTTTAAGTTCCGTATCCCTAGGTTCAACCTACATAGTAGAGGGAAAATATTTTTATTTACAAAGGATTAAACAAAATTTAACGTAAAACCGTTTTTTTTTGTGAGCTAAATAGTTTTGAATTAAAACGTGTTTTCGTGGGCCCGTTTTCATCACTTTAGAGCTACCTTGTAAAAAAAAATAAAAGAAGTTTGAGGCATTTTATCGTTTTCAGAAACAGTGTGTATTTTTTTTAATAAACATAATCGAAAAAAATTAAGTATCTCTTTGCGCCCATGACTTTTACAGTTAACTTGTTTGACATGCAACGTAAAAGCATTCCGTCACCTACAAGTATTTAAGATTGTTTGTTGCATTTAAAATTACCAATTAATAAAAACCTATAAAAGTTTAATACATATCTTCACACCATACCCAATAAAACTAATTTTTCTGATGACTACTACCCGTTAAATATTTGACTTTTTGTCTTATCAACAATTAAAGATGTTATCTAATATTAAGACTTATCGTAGAAGTCTGTTATACTATGGAATCATAATAAAACTTTATAAAATTTGAATTCAAAACGTTGTAGCAACAATACATTCTTTCTCCCCATATGACATATTTACAAGATCATGACTTGCTATAATTGACCTAATGCTTCCAATTCCTGCCTTGTAATTTATGAAACCACACATCAATTCCAGGCCTATCCAGACATGGCAGTTTAGAAATCAAATGGCCCCCATGGGAAATCGCCCGATTGCCTCTGTTCAATCAACTTTGGTGCGTTAATAATTAAACACCTTTTTATCTTTATCAGAATCTGATAAAATTGTGCAAATCTTTCAATGGACAAACGAAAATAACATTCTTTGTTCCATAATTTACAAACCTGGGTTAAATGGAAGCTTAAAATAGTAAAAAATATATTTGATTTAAAAAGCTTTTCGTACTTTCTTTGTCCTTATTTGCTGTTTATTCACAATATTTTTATCAGTGGTATCACACTCATTAGGAAGTTAACAAAGGTAATCATATTCTCATTAAAATCAGTGTGAAAGACATTCTTACATCCTTTACATCTCAAAAACTACTTTTTCGATGGGTTTTTAAATTTTGGTTATGGTGTTAGGGGATGAACTGATGAGATTTTGTTAAAAATCTTGCATGGCGAAACAAAATGGCGACTTAATAAAACATTTAAAAATTGTATAATATTAATTTTTCTAGAATAAAAACCTATTTTATTGAGAAAGATTGTATTGGGAATAATTTATGTTATCAAGCACTTATAAATAAAATTAAAAACATAATAAGATATTAAAGAAATAATAATAAATCTTCTGTACGAACTTCTTTTGTAACGCATTTTAACACAGTTTTTATGTAGGTTGTAGTTCGTTAGTAATTTATAAAAAAATATAAATTGGGATACTTTAACCTACTTTTTTTCTGCTAAAGTACCCGGAGCGTCTTTATAATAAAACATTTCTTTTAATAAGAATCATATCGAAACTTTTCTTCTTTAAGAAAACATTTTATCAAAAAACATTGCAAACATAATTAATTCTTTGAAATTCGAAGATTAAAAAAAAAGTTCTTAAACCTCTAAATGTTAAAAAAAAACCCCATTTTGTTCAATACAAAGATCAATTTTTCTTCTGACTTGACTTATTGCCCGTTTAATGGACCTCCTTCTTAAATTGTGAAAGGCATATCTGATTCGGAGCCTCAATTATTCGATTGTGTTAATTTCAACCTTATAAATTAGATTTTTTAATGCACCCCATAAAAAAAATCCAACGGGGAGAGATTTTTGTGAAATATGTAGCTTGAAGGGTTTGTATCTATTTTTAAAAGGCGTAGACTAGCCAGCGGAAGATCAATTCTTGCCTGCAATTTGCCGTGAAATTAACACTTTATCGTCATACATTCCAGCCCAAACATCTACGCATCATTGTGTTATTTATCTAAAACCAATTTTACAATTTGTACAACCGAATGACATTTTATAAGAATTTGTTGATATTTAATATCTACAAAAAAAACAAACCTGATCTAATACTGGCATTAAGCTGTTTCTTCTTCATTTGATATTTAATATCAAAAAAACAAACCTGATCTAACACCAAAGCTGTTTCTTCTTTAGTAATTTCGAAAATATTTTATTTTCAGGTTGTCGTCGTTAGGATATATCTTTAAATACATCTCACAAGCTCTACGAGTATTTAAATTACACAAATAATACATGTAATACATTTTCAGCGAATCTCGTTTTTCCTCGTTTGAATATTTTTATTTTTTCAATACAAATAAATTATAAAATAATGGTTTATTTAAGTTGACTCAATAAAGGATTGTGACAATCCGATATTTCAAGGCATTCTTGTTAAAATAATTTTAATATATTAACAGACAATAATTAAACTATCAATAGAACCTAGAACAACCATAATACAAATTATAGTCGGAGTAAATTCATTTAGAAATTTGGAATTTATTAAAAAGAAGTTAAAGTATCACAATTTATAATTTTAAATAAGTTATTAACGAACAACAACCTGCCTAAGAACTGTGTTAAAATGCGTTACCAAAGAAGATCCGGGTAAAGAAGATTTGTTATTATTATTTCTTTAATATCTTATTATGTTTTAAACTTTATTTATAAGTGCTTAATAACATAAATTATACCCTATACGATTTTTCTCAAAAAAAATAGAGTTTTATTGTAGAAAAATTAATTTTATACAAATTTTAAATATTTTATTAAGTCGACGTTCATCACCCACCGGACCTTGATTTTTTATCAAATATAAAAACCTATTGAAAAAGTAGTTTTTGTGAGGTGTGAGGGATGTAAGAACGTCCATCCTGATATTATTAACAGTTTAACACACTAATTTTAATGAAAATATGATTATCTTTCCTAATTAGCTAATGAGTTGAAATGACAAGTGTTTTAAAAAAATAACAAAAAAAATCCAGGTCCGTATTTAAAAAATGGAGTTGATTTTGAGGCCTGGAAAACGAAACATCGGATTTGACATCTGAGATAACCGTCTTATAGATTAAGAAAAGTGGCTATAAAGATGTAAAATTCAAATGCAGCCTGAAAAAAATTAAAAAGAAAATGAGGAATTTTTCAACTTTCTCAACGACATATTTTTCGACACCAAATTGCGCAACGTTATATATAATATATATATATATATATATATATATATATATATATATATATATATATATATATATATATATATATATATATATATATATATATATATATTTCTCCATCAGAAGTTCAATCTTAGGTTTGTAGCACAGATCTTTTCGAAGCCATATATTCCAAATTTAGTATTCCTCTTAGGCCCTTAAAGAGACCTCGTCATAAGGGCAGAATTTTCTCTGCCTCCAATTTTTCAGAATTTCATAATATTTGCTTAAATACCGACTGGAGTTTTGAATTTGATAATGTTAACTCAAATTTTAGAGCTTTCTTAAATAAAATTTTAAGTGCTTTTAATAAAACCGTGGACCACGAAAGGACTACGCATTTCTGCTAAAAATATGCGTTCTCTCTTATATATAAAAAAATTCACGGAATCCATTCTTATTCTCGACTATATCTTTAATTATAGGAGGATCTAAATTAAACTAATCAAGTCAACAAAAAAATATACTATGAAAAAAGTCTAAAAACGTTTCAAAGGAAACCTGGTCCATTATCAATGACCTTAGAAACAAATCAAACCCTGTGACTCAGATCTTGCCAATGCCAAATGACCTAAATGATTATTTTATTAATGTAAGCAAAAATGTTGCCTCGGTATCTCGCCAAGTTTGGATCCACAAAAAATGTTGCTGATGGTATTTTCTCAATCCCTGTTAGCAGCATGGAACTATTGAAAGAAATGAATAATATTACAAGTAAATCTTCGTGTAACACTGATGCTCTATCAATTAAAATATTCCTGAACCTGTCGCTCCCACTCATAGAGGCCCTTACAACACTAATAAATGAATCCCTTATAAATGGTATATTCCCTGAATTCATTATTATTAATTTAATTAATATTCCTGTTCATAAAGGGGGCGAAAAAACTAACTCTTGCGATTATCGCCCAATTGCTATCTATATTGCTACTACCAGTGGTATCAAAAATGATTTAAAAGTTACTGAAGAATCGTCTTATGCCATTTCTCCATAAACATCAGTTAATATTCCCGAATCAGTTTGGATTTTTACCCAACAAGTGTACCAGTGACGCCATGTTCTCGTTGCTTAGCGACGTCTACTTTTCCTTCAATAACCACCACCAAAGCCTTTGACTGTGTTAGTCATGAAATTTTGATAAGCAAGCTGAATTTTTATGGAATCCATAGTATTTCTTTAAATTGGTTTAAATCTTATTTCGGGATTAGACAACAATTTGTAAGGGCAAATGGTTCTGATTCTGATTGTAATTTGATTACAAGTGGAGTCTCTCAAGGTTCGGTCTTGGGACCAATTCTTTTTTTGTTATACATTAATGATATCACCAACCTAAAAATGAATGGCAAAATCTCTCTCTTTGCTGACGACACAAGCACAACATGGAGTGATTCTGATACAACGTCTTTACATTCTAATATTTCCAACGACCTTGTTATGACTAAGGCTTGGTCCGATTCCAATCTGCTTTGCTTCAATGTGGATAAAACGGTGGCCTTATCTTATAAGGGGACTTTACAACCACTTCTGCTACTTAACAGCAATATTAAGTCCATTCCTTCCACAGAATTAATAAAAAAACAATTATTTACAACGCGATAAAACTTTACAATCATTTTGAAAGATCTTTTTACTGCGATAATAATTTTTATAATAAATAAGTTTCATTTAAATGTTTTTTATTTGCTTGTTTACTTAAGTATTTTTGGGTGTCATATTGGTGTATTGCTTTTGAAAATATTTTATAAGGAATGAACTGTCTGATAGTTCGTTAATATTAATTATTTTTGTTGCATATTAGTTTAATTAAAGTTATACATTTTCTTTTTTTTTTAATACACTTAAATTACTATATTAGTTTAGCACACTCTTTGTTTAACTTATTTTGTTTGCATAATGATAACAAAACAGAGTTTAAGGTCGCGTAATTTTAATTTC
This sequence comes from Kuschelorhynchus macadamiae, assembly GCA_030620095.1. Lineage (NCBI taxonomy): Eukaryota > Metazoa > Arthropoda > Insecta > Coleoptera > Curculionidae > Kuschelorhynchus > Kuschelorhynchus macadamiae. Next base: position 1,944,007 of record JAUTXW010000642.1, read on the forward strand.
AATGTCATCGAAGTTATTCACCTCGCATATGTATTGTTTATTTTCTTTTGTTAAGGTCACCTTGATTCATTAACCACTTTACGGCAATATTAATGTTATATTTACAATTTATGATTTTGCATTGATCTATCGAAAAATATGATTTTTTTTCGATTAATATTTCGTTTTTACATTGTTCAATTTTTTTTAAGGTAAATTTCGCTTTGTCTATAAATTTGTAACAATCTTTCTTTGTAACAATAAAGCATACTTTTGTTTGTTTGTTGTTTGTTTGATATTGTCTAGTATAGAACAGCTCTTATGTTATTTAATTAGACAGTCATGGGAAAAACATATTATGCATAAGCTCTGTACCAACCGCGACGCGAGAAATCATATATTTTCCGTACCGTGCACGCTATATAACTATTAAATTAACTCTGATTGGCCTATAGGTTTTTTAAGCGCTATAAATTTATTTTCGAATTAGGAGAAGCGCTTTCATCCAATATGAAAGAGACGGGTACCAATTATACAATGTTAACCTAAATTATTTATTGCCACAATGGGTGTTTCAGCAGGCAGTTAAAATATTAAAACTCGTAATTAAATGTAAATGTAAATACTAAAAAGAAAAAACTGAAAACGAACGAGTTAGTATCGCCTGGGAGAGGCGCCAATTAAAACATGATTTATAATTTCTACTTTCGAAAATGTAAGCATGTGTTTAGGAACTACCATTAGCTAACACATGTTCATCAACAATAATTAGAGAGTACGCGTTATTTGTTTATACAACACATAATTTATCTTAAGTTCTAATTCTAAGACGCCACCAAAATGACTTTAAATGAACGGTTGACTACAAAATTCATATACAATAGCCTTAACGTCCTGTGAATTCTCTAATAGCAACTGTTTTAATATACAGGGATGTTTTGAAAAACGGTTTAAACTTTCATATTAGCTGCGTTCTTGTAAAAATTATTAAACGTTAATATTCAAAATAGGTATAAAAGAGTCCTCCGTAATATGATAATTTTAGCCAACCAAGATTACTAGACATTATAAACTCGTTTGGTTAGATCTGTGCTTTATTGAGCGTTTGTGGAGCCAAGAAAGATCGTTGAGGTCCGTTACATATTTGACAGTTTTTAAAATTCGAACATAAAACTGAGATTTTAGACATTATGATGTGTAGTAGATAATATAGTCGGCGTATATTATGTAGAAAGGTTCCTAACTTCTTAATTTCTCATCTTATTTCTTACGTCCTTCCACTTATCGAACTGCATTTTATCTAAAACAAGATCTTTTAAAGATCTTAAATATGGATATATAACAAATTAAAAAATATATACACAGAGTCTATCAGAGAACTATTTCGGCAATATTAAGTGTTTTCAAATTTATTGCAAAAATTAAGATTAAAAAAATAAAATTATTTATTTCTTCATAATATATAAACAAAAGTAAAAAGTTAATTTAGGAACTGTTGAATATGCTCGCCGCGAACGTCTTGGCAAATTCCTAATCTTAAATAGAAATTTCTTCTAACGTTATTTAGCATCTCAGGCGTGACCGATCTAATCGCAAGCGTTATTCGTCTTCTTAAGTCAGCTAAGTCGAGGGGTTTAGTTTTGTATACAACATTTTTAATATGTCCCCATAAGAAAAAGTCTAATGACGTCAGATCAAGGGATCGCGCTGGCCATTCTATCGATCCTCGTCTCCCTATCCACCGATTTGGAAATATTCTGTTGAGGTACTGCCGGACATTAATTTGGTAATGGGGCGGTGCTCCATCTTGCTGAAACCATATCATATTCGCTGGAACTTGTGGGTTTGCTGGATCCGGATACAAATTTGTCAAAGTTGGCACGACATTATTTTGGAGCAGTGCTAAATAATTATCGCCATTCAAATTGCCGTCAATGAAAAAGGGGCCTATGATATGATCCCTAACAATTCCTGCCCAAACATTAACCTTTTCAGGATATTGAGTATGTTCTTCGCTGATCCAGTGAGGATTTTCCCTAGACCAATAGCGGCAATTTTGACGATTTACATGACCGTGAAGTGTAAAGGTGCACTCATCCGAAAACAAAACATGTTCTAATTGAATAACATTGTTATCTAACATAGCCATCATTTGTTCACAAAAATAAGTTCTCCTATCATAATCGTCTTCCATGAGCTCCTGAGTTGGTATCACTTTATAGGGATGCATTTTATTTTCTTTTAATGTTCGAATAATCGACGAATGGCTAATATCGAACATTGCGGCGGCTTGTCGACTAGAAATATGTGGGTTTTCCTCAAACTCAAGCATAATATCCAATTTAGTATCATCATTTATTGAATTGGCAGCTGCTTTTTTTATCTGCCTCACATGTCCAAGCTCGCGAAACTGCTTTTCTATTTTACTAATTGTCCCTTGGGATATATGCGGCAAATTTGGAAATTTTTCATGAAATAAGCGAGCAACTTCCACTTGTGTTCGTGTGTTATCTCCATAACCAATCATTTGTAGAATTGTTATTTTATGCATTTCTGTTAAATGAACCATTTTTCTGATATTAGGTATTATGCAGTTAACGAAATTCAAAAGACTATGACACTGACACTGGCAACTACTGTCTTGCAAAGAGAAAGGCCAGGCATTTTACACAAAAGTAAACAAAACTTAAAAGTAAACAAAACTGGCTCTTTTTGTTCCATATCAATGAAAAGGAACGCTAAAATGGTTTTTGCTTACATTCTTAATATGAAGACCTAAATGGTAAATAAGTATTGAGTGTGTTGTAGCGAATTTTTGTAATCAAATAAATAGTTCAGTAACCAGAGCCACTTTCATGAATAATAATAAATTCGAAATAAATAAAATAAAAATAAATTTGAAAACACTTAATATTGCCGAAATAGTTGAAGATAGGTATAGGACATTGAACATAAAATATGTTTAGAATCTCCTAAAGAATCCAAAAATTAAATAATATCCGGGGTGTTGCATTTGAAATAAGAAAGTTGGCATTGACCACTGTTACAGGACACACCCTGTATAAAAAGTTTTTATTGGAGAAAATGAGCAACTAAAAATACCAATCGACAAGTCCAAGCGTTTTTCCGAACACGCCCCCATTTATTTATTATCGAATTTATTCCATTTGGCTGATACACACTGTATATTATTAAATTTCAAAAAGTTTTGTTCTAGCACAGTTTTTAGCAATAGAATGAGATCAGATATTAAGACAGCCGGTAAGTTTTTGTGTCTTAATAATTTTTCAGTCAAATCAATGCATTCAATTGGTGGAATGCTAGGGAAAAGGTTTTTAACATCTAAAGAGACAAGTCTAGCATTTGGTGGTAAGGATATGTTTTTTAAGTAGTTGGCGAAATCTATGGAATTTTTGGTTGAATATTCACTCTCAAACTCAGTGACCTTTCTTAGAATAGTATTTAGCCAAGAAGAAAGGTGATAACAGGGCGATTTTACGAAAGAAACCACTGGTCTAATTGAAGTACCCTCCATGTGAATTTTTGGCAAACCACATAACAGTGGTGTTGTGAAGTTCATAGGATAACGCTTATCTTTTGTTATGTTAAAATATTCAAACATGACAAGAGTCTTATCCAGAACTTGTTTCACTTTAGTAAAAAAGGAATTAGTGGGATCCCTTGACAAAGATTAAAACTCGTCGGTTATTTAAGAACTCTAATACTTTCTCAATGCAATCAAACCTTTTCATTATAACAAGACAGGAGCCTTTATCACCCTTAGTAATCAAAAGATCATTATCTTTTATTTTTGCCTTCAAACTGTTAAGTTTAGCTTTATTAAAATTTTGGTTTTTATTGTTAACCTCACTATTAGAGTTTAAGAAAGTTATTATTTTTGCCCTTAGAATGTTTTTGTTGTCAATGTCGGTAGATTGAATAACATTTTCAGCCTCTTCTTCACTTATGGATATATAAGTCAGGGATACAAAAGAAGAAAAAGTAGCCCCTGTATATTATTTGGACTTAGACCCTATTCTTCCCAAAACTAAAGATATCTACGATTCTTCTAAAGCTTTAACTCACTCGGGCACCCTAGCTATACAGAAAGTTTTTAGAGTTGGATCGTGAAAAAATCACCCTCTGAGATTTTTTCTTATCTTTGTGTTTCAGGGTTCAGAGATAACGAAAAACACGTTTTCTCAATTCCGTCGCTCAGTCTGTCTGTCTATTCGCGACGTAGCTAAAAACTACTTAGCCGATTAACTTCAAATTTTTGGTCAAAAATGTTACCCGGAATGAATGAAATCCAGTATGGCTACACAAAATAGCGTCCTAGTGAAATAAAAAAAAAATATTATTAAAACTACTTATCCAATCTATCTCAAATTTTGCAAAAACATCAAGTATTATGTTGGAATCAACTGGTAACATTTTGGTACGAATCCAAGATGGCGGAACAAGATGACGGCCTAATAAGATATTTAAAAATTTAGCCTGAAAAAACTGCTTAATGGTTTGACTTCAAATTGTGTGCCATAACTAATTGTGGTATAGAGATCAACTAGTAAAACTGTGTTACTAATTCACGATAGCGGAACAAAATGGTGGCCAAATAAAATGTTTGTAATGGTGGAAAAAGCACCCTCTCAAATTTTACATATCTTCACGTTTTAGCGTCCCAAGATGCCAAAAGCGTCTGTCTGTCAGTTCGCCTCATAGCTTAAATACTTCTTCGATTGACTTCAAATTCTGGTCAAAAATTAAGGGTCATATGGGGATGATCTGGTAACATTTTGGTAAAAATCCAATATGGCGAAACAAAATCGCAGCCTAGTGAAATGTTAAAAAATTATAAACCTCAAGTGTTATGTTGGAATCAACTGGTAAAATTTTGGTACGAATCCAAGATGGCAGAACAAAATGGTGGCCAAATAAAATGTTTGCCATCGTGAAAAAAGCACCCTCTCAGGTTTTGCACATCTTCAGGTTTTAGATACCAAAAAACATGTTTTATCAATTCCGTCAGTCCGTCTGTCGGTCTGTCTGTCTTCTTCTTACCCAATTGATTTCAAATTTTGGTAAAACGATTAGGGATTATAAACAGAGACGGACCGAGGAGGGGAAGGGTGGGGGTATTGGCTTCAAATTTTGACCAAAAGTTAAAGGTCATATGGGGATGATCTGGTAATATTTTGGTTAAAATCCAATATGGCGGAAGAATGTTAAAAAAATTGTTAGAGAGATATTATTTGGGGTTAAGATCCAGCAAAAAAAACAAAAATCTTTATCGTTGCATCCCCAGGGCACATATACAAATCCTATATCCTGGATGAAACCGATATTAGCAGTCTTTACCTAGTACGTTAGTCCGCAGATATTTCCCAGATATTAAGTTTCTACATGGTTTTCGTTAACGATGTTCTTGTTGTTATGTTAAAGTGGTGCAATATATGGGGCTAGGAAATATCTGCGGAGTAGGTAAAGACGATTAGTATGAGTTTCATGCCGGAAATGTATGTGTCCTGAGGATGTAACAATAAAGTTGCGAAACGTCGACAATTTAAAAAAAAACTTCTGTTTATTCTACTGGATCCTAACCCCCAAGTAATACACCTCTAACATGACAACAAGAGGATCATTAACGAAAAGCATTTAGAAACTTAATATCTGAAATCAGAACCTTACAAATATCTTCGCAAAAATTAGAATATATTTCATAGACCTTAGGCAAATTTTTTAAATTCCTATACGGTATTTCATGCCATGTTTATCAAATAAACGTAATTTTAAATTTAAATAACAAATGAGTCGTGTCAAATATTCTGCGGAGATTCAGCATTCTCACAATGTTTAATACACACAAAAAGACTGGGCAATGTTTAAGGTCACCAAAAAATGTAACTCCTTTGCAGTCAGAAGGAGTTTATAAAATTCCTTGTTCCTGCTGTAAAGTGTATAAAGGTGAAAATGAAAGGTTTGTGTCTCTACGAGACTTAAGAAACACGAAAGATATATAAATAAGAAACAAACTGTTCAATCCGCTGTCGCTAAACATCCCACACGCGACAGGACACATGGTTAATTCATATTCATATTTTTTATTCATGTAACAATTACATTGCAATATACGCACGTTATATACAGGCAAGTATAAAATTGTAAAAACATTGGACTTTAAAAGATATTAACAATAATACTAAAGCTACTAACAAAGAAACATTTAAACAATTAAAATTTAAAATTAAAATATTACAACAGATACAGTAAATTGAAGGGCAGTTACTTATTAAAAGTAAAAAACAGTTTTGGATTAATATTTTCTTTATAGTTCTTTTAAAACTCAAAAGTGGTAGAATTTTAATCTCTATGGGAAAAATATTGAAAAATTTTATTGCCCAGTAGTTCCGACCTCCTTGACACCTCCTTAATCACCAGTAAATAGGTACAACATCACCCCGATGCCTTCTCTCATACTGGTGTAGTTCTTGGTGAGTCACGAACAGATCTGTGTATTTCTTAATATACAGTAGATTCTCTAGTATGTACAAGGAAGGAACAGTGAGCACCTCGCAAGTCCAAAAATCTCCCTGCAGTCCTCTCTAAAGTCCAAACCATTCAGCACCCTATTGCCTTTCGCTGCAAACCAAAAAGTCGACAAGTATTAGCTGCACGCCCCCATGCAATTATTGCATACGAAAGGTGAGAGTGGAAGGTTGTATAATAAGCTGTTCTTAGTACATTACGAGAGACATTATGAGCCAAACGTCGAAGTAAATATAGGCTTTTAGATATCTTTTCCTTGTTCAGTTTGCCAGTTAAGCCTCAACACTATCAGCACACACAGCCACTGTCGTGTCATCAACAAAAAGAGTGAATTTTGACTTCTGATCTTGACTGAAGATCATTATATATATATATATATATATATATATATATATATATATATATATATATATATATATATAAGAGAGAGAGAGAGATAGTCGCAACTGACTAGTTAAAAAGAAAAATGAAAACCTTAGGTTAGTGGAGATGCAGTTTATGTATACAAAAGTCCAAATAACCCTTTGTTGTTTTATCAAACTGAACATAATATCATAAACAACTTTAGAGAGATTGATCCTCCAAATTCAATACTTTGTCAATCTAGCACTAATACGTCCTTGGACTTGTCCAGGCAATTATCAGTTACAGAAGACCATCCTCTCAATAAGTTGTTCTTTTGTTCTCTTCCACATATTGAGAACCTCACAAACAGACTTATTAATATTTTCAAAAATACTGAGATTAAGATAGCGAGAAAACAACCAAAAACTCTAGCTCTCTTCTTATTCACTAAAACTAAAACACCCCTATCACTGCTAGAAAATTACAATATGGTTTATAAAATTTCATGTAATGAATGTGAGTTCTCATATATAGGACAGACTTCTAGGAGCCTTAAAGGCAGAATTACATCACATAAGAGCGACTGTCGGAGAGGGGCTCCGTCCTGCGCACTGAGTGAATATTTCATTAAGAAAAACAACTCCCTTAACCGGGGGGGCGTTGAGATTTTGAATAAAGCGTCCTCTTATTATAAACGCATTTTTCTTGAAATGATACGTATAAATCTTCAACACCCAGTCATAAACAAAAAGAGTGACACCCAGAACCTCAGCTCCATATACAGTTATATTTCAACATTATAAAAAAAAATTTCAGTGTTTGGACGCTCCCGCCCCCGATGAGTAATTTATAAATGTCCATATTATGCATATCATATATACCAATGTAACTAATATTATTACATACATTATTCCCTATTTTATCTTTATATTGCTATTGTTTGGACAATTGATTATTTTTTCAAACTACTACATAAATTAGATCGAATTAGGTTTAACATTGTATACACACCATTGTAAGATAGGCAACTCGTCATCCTCCTGTGTTGAGCCTTCCAACCACCATTTAGTATCCTCTCTCTATTTCTTTTTTCTTGTTAAAAATAATATTGTATCTCTCTCACTTACGTCTCCTCTACTTTCGAGTTTAAAATTCCTCTCAAAAATGTGTTTGAGTTAACAAAATAAAGTCCCATGATGGAAGTTTTTAAATTCTTTTTTCGCTATTAACCTTTCAACTTTTAAATAAACAGAATAATCATTTGGTGCAACTAAATGTGTGTCTTTTTCGAAGTATATTTTTGTTTCAATAGCAAACCCACATTGGTGAGTATTATACTTACTAGTTAGTTTCTAACTTGTTTCTTTTTTTAAATTATTTGTAGAAAAGTCCTGAGGAAGGGATAAATTGATCCCGAAAGCTTGACAAAACAATAAAGGGTTCTACACTATTATTCCTGTAACAAATAAATATATATATATATATATATATATATATATATATATATATATATATATATATATATATATATATATATATATATATATATATATATATATATATATATATATATATATATATATATATATATATATATATATATATATATATATATATATATATATATATATATATATATATATATATATATATATATATATATATATATATATATATATATATATATATATATATATATATATATATATATATATATATATATATATATATATATATATATATATATATATGTTACAGGAATAATATTGAGCCCAAAACGGAGATTTGTGGTACCCCTAGAGTTAATTCACGACGGACAGCCTGACACCTTCTTTCCAAATATGACTCGATACGTCTTACGCTATTAGCGCAAAATCCATCTGCCTTCAGCTTCTGCAGGAGGATTCCATGGACAAAGTCTCAGTCAAAGGCCTTACTCAGGTCACAAAATAATACTGTGGGGTATTGCATGTTATGACATGCATCTGTGATTTCTGAAATTAAATTAAGAACACCCAGGATAGTGCTTTTAGAATCTATTGCAATTATCAAGCACCCTCAAAATTCCAATTTAAATAGAGACGCGGGCTACGTACCTACTAGATCATGCATGTGAACCAATCGTAAGAGTTAGTTACGCGTCGATGAACGCAGGTCATCGGAGCTCATTCAGTGTTTTGATCTTGTGAATACCCCCTGAAGATCCCTGAAGGTGACTCGTGCAATCGCAGGCGAAACGTCGGAAAGTAATTCCAATTCTACACGGTTTAAACCGAAGAACTAGAATTTCCTAAATTGGAAATATTTTAGTTCTTTAGTGCAATTTTCATCTAATTACAAGGTAAGTTTCAGCTAAGTTTAATTAACTTTTTTTTTAAACTCTAATAATATTTCAAATTGCCTCCGGAAAACGTAACAGACTAGAAAGTAATTCGTTAAATTTTACCTCTACGTGAACTAAATATACAAAATGGATGTACCTTGTAGTTTCCCTATTTTAGATATGAAACACGTTTAATTTAATACTTGACGTAACTCACACTGGACGTAGCGTTAAATCCGAAGCAATTAGACAACTCGAACAATACCAGATTTTATGCTAATTAAATTAATAATTAAAAGTTACGTCTCGGGTCGTCGAATAAAATATAACAACCCTGTTTTGGAGAAATTCAAATTTTCTAAATATTTGTTCCGTGAACTGTGCATAACGTACAATTTAACGAACTTTAATAATTTCACATCGCGACGAGTGTCCTTTTTTTGGTTTTCTAAAAGAGATATATTTAATTTCGAAATTTGTGTTGGTGATATATGCCCTGGAGTATAAAAATAATTAGATATTTTTAAATTAAATATTTGAATATGCGTTTTTTTTTTCGGATGACTTAAACATGTCGTTTACCTCATCTCTTTTCTTCTATTTTATTGTGTGCAACATTAAATAATTAAATTTTTCTTATGCTTGCTTAAATAATATTGTTTATATTATGTATCGAAACATTCCGTAGACAGACTAGTCTACATGTTGAGGTATGTAATTATAATAAATATTGGTTTTAATTAATTTAAAGTTAAATATTTTTATTCAGTTGCGAAAAAGCCAAAAAAGATTTTTGTCAATCTATACGCAACAAATAATCTGAACACATTTAAAAATGACATTATAGATGGCTGCAAACTATCATTTTTTTCATATCTAGGTTACATGTCAAACAAACTGACACACTTTAAAATTTTGAAATCAATTCTTTTCTATTATTTAATGTTTTTCTCTTACGATCGGCGCACTGATGAGTCCCGATAGGATGAAAGTATTTGTACAATTACGATGTGCCTATAAAAACTTAAGGTAAATGATATAATTTCTTATGCTTGCTTAAATAATATTGTTTATATTATGTATCGAAGCATTCCGTAGACAGACTAGTTTACATGTTGAGGTATGTAATTATATTAAATATTTGTTTCAATTAATTTAAAGTTAAATATTTTTATTCAGTTGCGAAAAAGGCAAAAAAGATTTTTGTCATTAAATAAGGCGATAGAGAGCTCTACAAGAATTCATTTAAGTCGCACTGACTGGTACTATAATTGTGAATTGATTGTAGTATAAAAACTTGCCAAAAAGAGCATTAAAAATAGCGTCAAAAACGAATGACGCGCAAACCTCTCAATATGGTGTACACCTCCCTCTTAAATACCTTCTAAATACTATTAGATACATATATACTCTTTCAAATGTGCTTTATTTTTTTAAATACCTTTCAATATGTTTTTAATATCTTTTAATACCTTTCAATACATCTTAAATACTTTTCAGTTTTTTTTAGTTCCTTTAAATATCCTTGAGTATCCATTTTTGTCTCTTCGGAACCAGATGAGCAACGCACTTTTTTTATAGGAGATCAAAGAGTGCCCTATACTCGTAAAAATACTGTTTAGCATTGAGAGGGAAGTTGTTTTTTTGCGGTATATATCTCTAAAGTAACAGGTCATTATAATCGTCTTCATGTCAACTAGAGACAATTATTATATATATATATATATATATATATATATATATATATATATATATAACTTTTTTAATAAAAAAAGTCCAACCACAAATTTCCATACGTACAATACCCAAAATAAATATGTATTCAAACAAAACAAAAAATATTTTGTATCACAAACACATAAGCTTATTAAGAAGTATGTAGTAAACTCCATTAAAAAATCACAGGAAAATTAAATAACATTTAGTCGCATTGTCTGATTTAGATCTTTCTTAAAACAAGAGATGCTGGTTATTGTATATTATTTGTTATGCCTTTAAAATCTTTTTAAATACATATAAAAAGATCTAAAATTTTTCAAAAATATTTTCTCAAAAAAAATTATTTTAAATAATAAACCAAATAACGTTCGGAAAAATAGGGAAACCTATATGTATTTTATGCTTTAACAGGTCTAAAAAGTTTTTTTTGCGTTGCATGGATGCTTTTGAAAGTATATGAAAAGCACTAAATAAAGACAGTGGCTAGGTTTAGAAATTAAAAATCTATATAGCAAACGAAGTATGCTTGAAATTGAAGAATACGGATTATTTAAAAAACTCACTTATGAGCTTAGTAATTTAGGATTTGAACAATGGTTAGATTTCCAAAGAAAATTGTTCAAATTTTTGAACAAAATGTGTTCACTTAAAAACAAACTGAGAAAGTTGAAACCACAAAAGCAACGTTCTTCGGAAGTCGAGCACATTATAGAAAACTTTTCTTCTGAGCCCTTTAATAATAAAGAAATCGCCCTTTTGAATATATATTTGAATTTTGTAGTAAAGAATAGTTTACAAAACTATTATAGCGAATATTGAAAGTTCCATTCAATACGTGCCAGAGTCAACTAAGGGATTCATTAGAGAGGCTTGCAGAAATCAAATCGCAAAAAACGTTGTTAACAAGTCAAAATATGTTTCTCGTACAATACTGAAGTTATCCAGGGACTGAAGAAAAAATTATGTTTTTATTTAGAAGCTGACAAAGGAAATAAGGATGGTATACTAGACAAAACCGATTATTTTGAAAGAGTAGACAATTTGATTCAAACTGGTTCTTACTATTTAATTCACAAAAACTCGTTATCAAAAATGATAACAGAAGTAAAAAGTACCTTAAAGCAGTGTAAAAACCTTGTGTCCGATAAACTAAAATTCAAACAAACACATAGTAACCCACAGTAATCTACACTGTATTACCTTCCCAAAATCCATAAACCTCCATGTCCATGAGACCTATTGTTTCAGCTGTTGGATTACCATCGAATAATATTTCAAAATGGTTAGTAGAAGAATTCAGCAAATTAAATATCTCGTACGATAACTTTGCGGTTACTGACTCGTTAGAATTCTAATTTCTATTCTAGAAATAAACATAAGCAGAAGAAAATGTTAAAAATCTTCAAGCAGCTGAGGCTCCCAATAAGTTCATAGTAATCCCATATTATCCCCATATATATATATACGAGAGGTCTAGAAAAAGTATTTAAAAACGTAGGTTTTAGAGTAGCCTACAAAACGGAGAACAGTTCGAAAAATCTCCTCGGAAACCCTAAAGACAATTACGACGTGAAGGATGGCATCTATGAAATTAGCTGTAATGACTGCGATCTAAAATATGTTGGGAAATTAAACGCTCCATAAACATTTGTTTTAAAGAACACATAGCACATTTAAGATACGGAAGAACAGAAAATTCAAGCGTTGCCCAACATGCTTTAGAAAACAATCACCAAATAGGAATTAATAATCTTAAGTTAATTAAAAATATATCTAATAACAGACTATTGGAGGCATTTGAGACTATAGAAATAGTTAAATGTGGTAAGAAAGCACTAAATAAAGACACAGGTCCCTATAGTCCCCTCTATAGCTTACTTGACAATGATGCAGACGGGTGCAACCAAGCGTGACCACATTTATCTATAAATAGTCTCGGTTAGGATAAGTGAAGTCCCTTTTTGATACTTTATAGGGTTCTGCCCCACCATCATATATTTCTAAATCTTCCTGGCAATTTGCAGGGGGCGCTGGAACTGGTAAACCTTATATTATATTTAATATTATGTTTTTTCTTAAAAAAACAGACATTTTTGTTATACAGAAGTAACTGTCTTTCAAACGATTTGTTGGTTGTCGCCAAATCATTGTGACTAGAAATGAAATAGAAGAACGTTTGCTCTTTAACCGGTTACTTAGATTTACTGCACAGGTTTGTCAACGTATGTGAGGAGTCCAGTCTCGATCTTGATCGCCTGCAACACATCCAAAATACTTATGATAGCTGCTTTTGTCATCTTGTTAATAGTCCTTTTCTGCGATTTAGGAGTAAACTGATCAAAAATAGAACAAAAACTATCCACGGGGTTCACACAGCCACGTTTCTATACTTTCTGTAATGGGATTTACTAGAAACATCGGGTATCGAGCGTACTAGAAGCGAAGCGATTAAAAATTAACAAACACCACACCACAATCGGAAAAAGGCTGAGAACTAGCGTAATTGGACCAATCTATTTTAATGAAGAAAGAAGCAATGAATAGTGGATACTTTATTCAGTAGTTTGTATATTATCCGATTATTATTTGGATGTTAAAAAAATAACATTCTTAAGATACACTTAAACAATTCGCTAAGTCAAATTTCTTATAGACGCCTACGAAAAATTCCATCTTTTATGTACTAGTGTCCTGCCTTTTATATGAATCCAGTAGATAATTATAATAGTGCTGATAATTGAATTTATTAACTAATAAATATTACTTAAAAAACATAGTTGAATAACTTTAGGTAAAGACAGATCACGTAGATACGTACAGTCGAGGAACGGCTTGGACGCTAAAAATAACCTAAATATAAACACCACAACTGTACAGTTTTATTAGGGTGCTTACATCCTCGGCATAAATGGATAATTTATAATGGATTTATGTGACAGATTATTAAATCCAAACGCGCGTTTTACTATAATCTGAGGATTTATATCAGGCCACATTATGTTCTTATTGATTTGCCCGATAGAGATTACCGTATTAAAATAACGAGTCCGGCCGTACGACTGCCACAAAGAGCTTGATGTTGGGTTTTATACTATAAGTTATGGGACACATTTGCATGGCATTTTCTTTGATTTTTCAGTTCAGGGTGCATATTACGCTTAAGCCAAAGCGTAAACCATTCGGTTTTTTTAGTTCTCGCTATTCGCCTAGAATCGAATTGTGGGTATATCTGTTTTTTGTTTTTATTTATTGGCAGACCACAAATGCCGGGAGTGTACTGCATATCTGCTAGAGGCGTTAAACTTAAATAAAATAAATGTCAAGAAATATTAAAAAAAATCTCTTCATAAACTATCGGACTGAAAGGTAAAAAATAATTAAACTTAACGTAAACATAGAACTTTTAAAACTTTGAATATTTTCTTAAAAGCTTGAGGCTTTATTTCAAGTTTGATGACATCTCACGTATATATAAAACCAAATAAATACTTTTTTTACTAAACGAGTATGCTTAGAGTAAGTTCTTACTCTAAGCCTATATCTAATGGGAAAAAAAGCCTCATATAGCATTTATTGGTGTTGAGACATAGATATGTTTACACACATCAAAGTATTATTAAACATAAAGAAAAATATATCTTATGTTCTAGGGACTCTATAATATTTCCCCAATAGCCCATATTATATAATTTTGTAGAAATAAATGAAAATCGGGTCTTTTTTCGTTAACGAACCCATGCATTTCTCGTTTTTTTTTAAAATTTTAAATGATAGCCTAGGTGTATAGACTAGGACTAGGAAAATCTCTATTATGATGGTTTGGACAAAATCAAGACTCAAAGTTATGTGCAGTGTTGCCAAACTCATTAGATTTTCTGTAAATATATTCCACAGGCTTTAATGATGGGTTTATTGATTAGCCTAACCTAACGCTAATGCGGCAGATTCATCTAACAATAGGTTTTGTTAAAGAAAATCCTTGCTTTAATATAAACCCAACATTTTGTTGGGGAGCTACTGCGCGCTATCTTTACAGAAAACCTAACCTAACCTAATTAAACTATTGAAAATCTGCTTCCAACATGGCAACACTGTCCACATATGTTATTTTTGACATTTAAGACTTGACAATTCCCCTGTGAAATAAATTGGCATGTTTAAAAGTGATTTAGAAATATAATAAACAAAGTATATAAATTATTTATGTTTTGTTGTTAATGAATGGCAGTGAAAACTGTTTTTTAGTAATTTGTAAAGGCACACAGCATAAAACTTCCTCAAACTACGGTACATTTTAAATAAATCCGATCGGAAGAAGGAGAATAAAATAATTCTTTTTGGCGATTATTGGTAGAAAAAAAGTGAGAAATGTTACGAGTTTTCACTTTTAATCTACTCTATAGACCATAGGCTACCATTTAAAATTTAAAAAAAACTACAAATACGTAAGATACAAGAACCACTGCGCAACATTTCTTCTTGGCCATTTTTTTTCACCACAGTTTACCGACATTGTTTTAATTTGGAGTTCATATAAAGGCACACAAATCCACATAATTCAAATTACAAAGTACTAGGAAACCATTGAAAAACACTACAGTACCCAAAAAAAAAATCAGATCAACAATAACGTAGTCAAAAATACCCGCGTCATTTTATGAATTTCAAATATATTTCAACAATTATACGCTTGACGCGCCTCTAGCGACTGACCACATAAGCTTTAAAACCATCCTCTTATTTGCCATTTAAGCTTAATTTTCTGTCTTGTGAAGATAAATAAACGGAGAATTCATGTGTTGGCGATGCGAGGTTGGCAATTTTTTCTTTATTGTCTATATAAATTATGTAAGAAAAAAGGGAATAAAACTTTAATATCTATTGACACTAAAAGCGATTTTGACGATTTTTTGTATTTAGGTGTTGTTATCATGAATTTGAAGTCAATTTTAATTTGGTCATGTTTCGTTTTTAATTATTCATCCTCAAAGTTCATAAATATCCTAAATTCGATTTGTTCTTTCTCTTTTTTTTTATGAAAATAGCGTATTTTCTGCATGAAACTACTACAAACAACTATAAAAAGACGAAAAATAAACTCTCTTTTTGTTTTTCTTGCCATTGTTATCAAAAAAAATTGGGAACACTCAAGAATCAGCCGTACTTCATTATTTTTTGGACTAGTAACTTTTCCTTCCAATTTAAAGAGAAACATTAATTGATACAAATTAATTATGGATACTTTTGTTACATACATAGGCGAATCGGTTCAAGCAGAGGGCACAAACGCACTAAATGGATTGGTACCGGGTTAGCACCAGGTTATACGTCGGACGCATCATCGCTAAAGCCCTAACAGAGAAAGCGAACAGCAAAGTGTATCACCCCCATGGGCCGATGCTGACTTCCGCCAATGATGCACTTGCGCTGTTGATTAGTGTCGATCGTAATTGTGTTAGTGCTCTATTATGCCTACGGCGCCTTACCTGATGCTAACCCGGTATCAACTCACCTAGTGTTTCCGCGCTCCAGTGGCGTAGCTAGGTGGAGGCAAGGAGGGGCGAACGCCGTTTTGATAGTTTAAATAGTTCAAAGAAGTTTTATATTCTAAATTAAAAAATTATCAAATTTAGTGAGTATAAATGTTTACAAGACCCCTAAGTCCCTTTTTATAAAATAAATACAGTAGTTTCCATTTTTTTTGACAGTCTACCTATTTTATTGAAGACTTAAATTACAGTTAATACACCATTTGCTAACGCCACAGCATATTCATAAAGGAAATTTAATATTTTTCAAGGCGACTAAAGAAAATATATAAATTCCATTTTAACAATAGTTTTAACATGCAATGCATAAATTGATATGGTGGTAGCAACGGCGGTAGTTAGGTATATTATAAAATATTGATAATCATGCCTGTGCAGTTAACACGCAAATAGTATATAAATTGTAATATATAAAAGACGATAAATTTTCCACAATGAGACTAAGAATGTGACTGCAATGTTTTCTAAAGAGGGAAAATTTCACACGGAAGCAACATATATTAAACAATGTAGAGTTATGTATTTAAAAAAAATATTTTTCCAGTAGAATTCGAAAGTCATTTTTTTAGCTATATTGCATTTTTGCCAAAATGTTACTATGTCATCCTCATATGACCTTTAATTTTTGAGCAACATTTGAAGTTGGAATTGAGGAGACATGTTTTTTTTTTGTCATCTATAAACCCTAAACCGTGAATATCAGTAAAAACCTGGGAGTGTGATTTATAATATTTCCCTTTTATGAGTAAGTAAAAACGATTTAACGTGTTTCGCTAAAGAGATAGGCATCATCAGATCCGAAGCATATTAAAGAAGCTAATAGCAGTCTATTATTAAATTAGAAAAAAATAGTTTAAACAGGCAACAAAGATGATACCGATGTTGCTTCGAGAACACGATTTCCTTTCCGGTCATGTAAAGGCTATAAGTTTCTTCAAGTAGGGTTTTTTAACCTTAAATTTGTATTTACTAATAGCTTTTGCTTCTTTTGCATTTTCTTGACTTTTGTAGTATAGAGTAATGACTTACAATATCTCGTCTAACGAATATTTCAATGTGACAAAATAATACATTTGTCTTGCATTTTAAACCAATAGTTATTAGAAGTAAGGTAATGATACCTTTATAACCTACGAAACAGACGCAAAAAACAGTTTTCTCAACAGACATATCTTCAGATTTTCATGGAATACTCGTGCCATCCATCCCTCTATATTTTCTCAAAAGTTATAGAATCTCTATGGTTATTTAAAAGAGTTGTATCATCTAGACATTATGTATACCGGATGACAACGAAATCATAGGCCAAGGCGTCATTCAGCTATTTTCTAAGTTAGACTTTTGATATTTGGATCAAAGATATAGGTCCTTATAACCCATACATTCCGTCGAAAAACAATTGAATATCGTTTTCAGTGTAACCGAAAGTAGACCTAGGTCGAGAATTTTAAAGGGAACCCTGTATATATTTTTACGCCATTCGCATTTTAATGGCATTTCACAAGTAAGCCTTTGTTTACAAAATGTAGGAGCAGGAGACATTGTTTCAAAAATCAATATGGCGGCACTGTGACGTCACCGATCGAGTTTTCGTCAAGCAACCTAATTAAACGGCAAATAAAGGAAGAACTTTGATTTTTTTTTGATAAAATATGTCAAATTTTTAACTCATCTCCTATTAGGATACGTTTTAGTAGTTCTTTCAAATGACATTTTGAGTTTTATCTAAATTTTAAATAGGTAACGGTACTTTTTTTAAATTAGCACTAAATCATAAGTCAGTACCTGTAGATAAATGCAAGTTACTGGAACAACTAATGCTTGCGAGTCATTTCACGCCAAATTTATTTCTTTATTTTACTCTACCCACATATTTTTTTCTTGAAAATCTTAAAAAATTCCAAATTGATACACATGTTAAAATTCAAATTTTGCATTTTGCATGTTCCGATGAAACTTAAAGGTAAAAACTTTAAAAGCGAAACTGGTGTCACTTTAAAAACTTGTTCGTAACTCTAATTTAGGCGAAATAAGTAGGTTTGATTATGTTACATGTACAGGGTGTTCCATTATATATAGAACCCCACTTTAACTTTTTTGTCTGGTACTATAGAGACAAATGTCTTATATAAAAGTTGTAGGGTACTATAAGTAGTTTTTAGGCAAGTAATATTAATGTATACAGGGTGGTGTGGACAAGCGCTACGAAGAAGATTGTGTTTTTTCTTATGGAACACCCTATATGTTGTAGGCTTAATCAATAGACTTCGTCTTCCTGATTACGAATATATATAATTTGTAACATTTATTTTAAATATTACCATCAGAAAAACGATTTTTTACAATAAACTCGGCTGGCGCGGCAGTAGGCCATGGATCGTCGACGCGCTTGTTTTGAATGATACATAATAGGTATATCTGACAAAAATTTTGCCAAACGCGTCCTTAGGAGTTTAAAATGAGTTATTCGGAGCAAGAAAAATTTGATATATTATTTTTATACGTTAAAAATAACAAAAATAGATGTGCAGCTAGACGGGAATATATAACTATTAATCGAAATGGGCGAATACCTGCTTTAAACACATTAAGGCGAAACATGAACAATTTAGTGAGAGTAAACTTTCACCCATTCAAGCCCAGAAAAGTTAAATAAACAAAGTATATAAATTATTTATGTTTTATTGTTGATTAATAATAGTGAAAACTGTTTTATAGTAATTTGTAAAGACAAGCATATAAATTCATTAAACTACGGTAAATTTTAAATAAATCGGATCGGAAGAAGGAGAATAAAACAATTCTTTTTGGCGATTATTGGTAAAAAAAAAGTGAGAAATGTTACGAGTTTTCACTTTTAATCTACTCTATAGACCATGGGGTACCATTTAAAATTTAAAAAAAACTACAAATACGTAAGATACAAGAACCACTGCGCAACATTTCTTCTTGGCCATTTTTTTTTTCACCAAAGTTGACCGACATTGTTTTAATTTGGAGTTAATATAAATGCACAAAAGCCCACATAATCCAAATCACAAAGTACTGGGAAACCACTGAAAAACACTACAGTACCCAAAAAAAATCAGATCAACAATAACGTAGTCGAAAATACCCGCGTCATTTTACGAATTTCAAATATA
Organism: Kuschelorhynchus macadamiae; assembly: GCA_030620095.1. Classification (NCBI taxonomy): domain Eukaryota; kingdom Metazoa; phylum Arthropoda; class Insecta; order Coleoptera; family Curculionidae; genus Kuschelorhynchus; species Kuschelorhynchus macadamiae. The sequence continues at coordinate 1,963,611 of JAUTXW010000642.1, forward strand.
CTTCAACATTTATACGCTTGACGCGCCTCTAGCGATTGACCACATAAGCTTTAAAACCATCCTCTTATTTGCCATTTAAGTTTAATTTTCTGTCTTGTGGTGATAAATAAACGGAGAATTCATGTGTTGGCGATTCGAGGTTGGCAAGTTTTTCTTTATTGTCTATATAAATTATGTAAGAAAAAAGGGAATAAAACTTTAATAACTATTGACACTATCAGCGATTTTGATGATTTTTTGTATTTAGGTGTTGTTATTATGAATTTGAAGTCAATTTTAGTTTGGTCACGTTTCGCTTTTGAGTTATTCATCCTCAAAGTTCATAAATATCCTAAACTCAATTTCTTCTTTCTCTTTCTTTTTTTTTATGAAAATAGGGTATTTTCTGCATGAAACTACTACAAACAACTATAAAAAGACGTAAAATAAACTCTCTTTTTGTTTTTCTTGCCATTGTTATCAAAAAAAAATTGGGAACACTCAAGAATCAGCCGTACCAACTTTAAAGAGAAACATTAATTGATACAAATTAATTATGGATACTTTTGTTACATACATAGGCGAATCGGTCCGAGCAGAGGGCGCAAACGCACTAAATGGATTGGTACCGGGTTAGCACCAGGTTAGACGTCGGAGGCATCATCGTTAAAGCCCTAACAGAGAAAGCGAACAGCAAAGTGTATCACCCCCGGGGGCCGATGCTGACTTCCGCCAATGATGCACTTAGATGTTGATTACTGTCGATCGTAATTGTCTAAGGGCTTTATTATGCCTACGACGCCTTACCTGAGGCTAAACCGGTATCAATTCACCTAGTGTTTTCGCGATCCAGTGGTGGAGCTAGGTGGAGGCAAGGCAAGGCAAGTTTAAATAGTTCAAAGAAGTTTTATATTTTAATTTAAAAAATTATCAAATCAGTGGGTATAAATGTTTACAAGACCCCTAAGTCCCTTTTTATAAAATAAATACAGTAGTTTCCATTTTTTTTTGACAGTCTACCTATTTTATTGAAGACTTAAATTACAGTTAATACACCATTTGCTAACGCCACAGCATATTAATAAAGAAAATTTAATATTTTTCAAGGCGACTAAAGAAAATATATAAATTCCATTTTAACAATAGTTTTAACATGCAATGCATAAATTGATATGGTGGTAGCAACGGCGGTAGTTAGGTATATTATAAAATATTGATAATTATGCCTTTACTGTGCAGTTAACACGCAAATAGGATATAAATTGTAATATATAAAAGACGATAAATTTTCCACAATGAGACTAAGAATGTGACTGCAATCTTCAAGTTCTCTAAAGAGGGAAAATTTTACACGGAAGCAACATATATTAAACAATGTAGAGTTATGTATTTAAAAAAATGATTTTTCCAGTAGAATTCGAAAGTCAGTTTTTTAGCTATATTGCATGTTTGCCAAAATGTTACATGTCATCCTCATATGATCTTTAATTTTTGAGCAACATCTGAAGTTGGAATTGAGGAGACATGTTTTTTTTGTCATCTATAAACCCTAAACCGTGAATATCAGTAAAAACCTGGGAGTGTGATTTATAATATTTCCCTTTTATGAGTAAGTAAAAACGATTTAACGTGTTTCGCTAAAGAGATAGGCATCATCAGATCCGAAGCATATTAAAGAAGCTAATAGTAGCCTATTATTAAATTAGAAAAAAATAGTTTAAACAGGCAACAAAGATGATACCGATGTTGCTTCGAGAACACGATTTCCTTTCCGGCCATGTAAAGGCTATAAGTTTCTTCAAGTAAGGTTTTTTAACCTTAAATTTGTATTTACTAATAGTTTTTGCTTCTTTTGCATTTTTTTGACTTTTGTAGTATAGAGTAATGACTTACTATATCTCGTCTAACGAATATTTCATTGTGACAAAATAATACATTTGTCTTGCATTTTAAACCAATGGTTATTAGAAGTAAGGTAATGATACCTTTATAACCTACGAAACAGACGCAAAAAACAGTTTTCTCAACAGACATATCTTCAGATTTTCATGGAATACTCGTGCCATCCATCCCTCTATATTTTCTCAAAAGTTATAGAATCTCTATGGTTATTTAAAAGAGTTGTATCATCTAGACATTATGTATACCGGATGACAACGAAATCATAGGCTAAGGCGTCATTCAGCTATTTTCTAAGTTAGACTTTTGATATTTGGATCAAAGATATAGGTCCTTATAACCCATACATTCCGTCGAAAAACAATTGAATATCGTTTTCAGTGTAACCGAAAGTAGACCTAGGTCGAGAATTTTAAAGGGAACCCTGTATATATTTTTACGCCATTCGCATTTTAATGGCATAACACAAGTAAGCCTTTGTTTACAAAATGTAGGAGCAGGAGACATTGTTTCAAAAATCAATATGGCGGCACTGTGACGTCACCGATCGAGTTTTCGTCAAGCAACCTAATTAAACGGCAAAAAAAGGAAGAACTTTGATTTTTTTTTGATAAAATATGTCAAAATTTTAACTCATCTCCTATTAGGATACGTTTTAGTTAGTTCTTTCAAATGACATTTTGAGTTTTATCTAAATTTTAAATAGGTAACGGTACTTTTTTTAAATTAGCACTAAATCATAAGTCAGTACCTGTAGATAAATGCAAGTTACTGGAACAACTAATGCTTGCGAGTCATTTCACGCCAAATTTATTTCTTTATTTTACTCTACCCACATATTTTTTTCTTGAAAATCTTAAAAAATTCCAAATTGATACACATGTTAAAATTCAAATTTTGCATTTTGCATGTTCTGATGAAACTTAAAGGTAAAAACTTTAAAAGCGAAACTGGTGTCACTTTAAAAACTTGTTCGTAACTCTAATTTAGGCGAAATAAGTAGGTTTGATTATGTTACATGTACAGGGTGTTCCATTATATATAGAACCCCACTTTAACTTTTTTGTCTGGTACTATAGAGACAAATGTCTTATATAAAAGTTGTAGGGTACTATAAGTAGTTTTTAGGCAAGTAATATTAATGTATACAGGGTGGTGTGGACAAGCGCTACGAAGAAGATTGTGTTTTTTCTTATGGAACACCCTATATGTTGTAGGCTTAATCAATAGACTTCGTCTTCCTGATTACGAATATATATAATTTGTAACATTTATTTTAAATATTACCATCAGAAAAACGATTTTTTTACAATAAACTCGGCTGGCGCGGCAGTAGGCCATGGATCGTCGACGCGCTTGTTTTGAATGATACATAATAGGTATATCTGACAAAAATTTTGCCAAACGCGTCCTTAGGAGTTTAAAATGAGTTATTCGGAGCAAGAAAAATTTGATATATTATTTTTATACGTTAAAAATAACAAAAATAGATGTGCAGCTAGACGGGAATATATAACTATTAATCGAAATGGGCGAATACCTGCTTTAAACACATTAAGGCGAAACATGAACGATTTAGTGAAAGCAAACAAACTTGAACGTTTGCGATTCTGTAGAGATATATTGGAACAATCCAAAACGAATCCACCCATCTTTAACAAAATTCTGTGGGCTGATGAGTCCTGTTTCAGCACTGCAGGTATTCCAAACAGGAAAAACATACATTTCTGGTCCGTGGAAAATCCTGAACGGAGATGCGACGCATGATATTTCAGCAAGATGGGGCACCAGCTCATAATATTGTCCAGGTAACAAATTTTTTAAATGAAAACTATGAAACTTGGATTGGTAAGCATGGAACGAGTAAATGGCCACCGAACAGCCCGGATTTAACTCCCCTTGATTCTGTTTTATGGGGTTATTTAAAAAATAATATTTACTTTAAAGAACACATCAGCATAAATATACTAACTATATAAGAACTATAAATCAAAATCAATTTTGGATAGTAAAAGCGTTTGATAAATTGAAAAAAGCATATCGTCTTTGCTTAGAAAAGAACGGTGGCTATTTCAGCAGCTCAAAGCATTTGAATAATTGAATGTGAGTTTCTTTTTATTTATAAATATTATTATAATAATATATTATTCCAATTTTTAAATTACTGTTCTAAATAAAACTTTTCTTTCGTTAACGAAATATGAGTTTTTATTTTATGTATAATAAATCTGAAAGAGCACAAATCTTATTATTTAACATGTTTTGCTAAAAACCAATGGCTAAATTCAATAAGTTCCTCGTATAATAAATATTACATTAATCCAAATGATCGTAAACACGATCTTGGCGCCATGTTCTGCTGCGCTTTATAATTAAAATTTTTTCCTGCTCCGAATAACTCACTTTAAACTTCTAAAGACACGTTTGGCAAAAGTGTTGTCAGATATAATACGTGGCATTCAAAACAAGCGCGTCGACGATTCATCGCCTACTGCCTCGCCAGCCGAGTGTATTGTAAAAATAGTTTTTCTGATGTTAAAATTTAAAATAAATGTAACAATCTATATATATATATTCGTAATCAGGAAAACGAGGTGTATCAACTAGGCTTACAAGATACAGGGTGTTCCATAAGAAAAAAACAATCTTCTTCGCAGCGTTTCTCCACACCACCCTGTATACATTATTATTTGCCTAAAAACTACTTATGGTACCCTATAACTTTTGTATAAGACATTTGTCTCTATAATACGAGATAAAAAAGTTATAGGCGGGTTCCATTTATAATTCCTAATTCTTCTTGGTTAAAAGAAAATGAGTCAAAAATAGGAAGAGCAGCAGCAGTGTCGAATTTGGTAAAAAATGGTTTTCAGAGACAACAACTTATCAAGATTATGGGTCACAATAATTCCCAGTCCATAAAACCATACCTTCAGTTGGAAGTGGATCATCATCAAAATATAATTGGTGCCATGAAAAGTGAGCATATTTTGGGAAATAGCCACAGTCTAAACACATCTAGAACCGTTCAACGTCAAGAATCAAGAACACATCCAGTTATAATAGTCAAATCAATACTACCTGTTAAATGAAATTACGTTCCACTTTTAAATTTAATTTACTATAATTAATTATGTTAATGTTATTAAACTTTGCAGTACTCAGTTACATTTCCGTTATTGTATAAACATAATATTATACTACAGTAAGAGGAAATCGTTGATTATTCGTAAATATCCGTCTACTAAAAACAATCTTCATACTACAGTAAAGGGACATCGTTGTATATTATATTCTATTATGAGTAGATATCCCTTTAGACGCCACTGCGTAAATTGGCGACAAATATGGCAAAAAAATATTGTTCAAAGTTAGCCATGGAATCCATGACAAGTTTCTTGGCACACGTCATTAAATTTTTTTGTCGCGTCGCTCGCATAACGTAACAAGTAAGTAGTATAACAGTGAATCAAAAAAGATTAACCGGAAATAGTATAGTCTATGTTCCTTTTGAGAATAATCTAAGCACATTAAAGGCCATCATAAAAATATAAAGTATTTAACATATCTAGTGGAAGAGTTTGTATTGGATTGCGAGCAACAAAGTTTGTTTTAGGAGATAAACAATGTTCTTCGTGACATTGTGCTTTGTTTTGACCACAAATCTAGTAAACAAAAGAATAAACTGGTGTCGCCGTACTAGTTGTATTTTATGAAGCACAGATAAGAAAAAGCTCAAAAATGTTTTGCTTTATTCGCTTATAAGGAAAGAAGATGTACAGGCGGAATTTTTAAAGCATTTAGAATTAGTTGAGGATATTTTCAAATAAAAGTCGAAAACTGTAATAATTTAAGTTAAAATTAAACATAAAACATATGTTTCCGAGTACAGTTCATTTTGTCTGAACATATGATTGCTGTCAAAGTAGGGAAATTTCCGCTTAATAATTATACTGGTAGGCGTTCAAAATTTTCACTAATTTTTGACCATTGTTCCTAAAATATTCTTCCAAGCCCAAGCTATGTGATAAATTAAAAATGAAATTACCTAATTAATGCTTTCAGCACTGCCATATATTTTGCGCTCAAAATACCTATAGGATTAAGTTGAAAAAAGTCTTTTTATGGACTATACTTCGCCTCTCAAATGTAATAGTTTAAATAAAATCGTTTATTATTATTATTATTATCATGACTTGTTGTCTCACAGTATTCCTGTGGTTGTATTTTATACTGACGGGTTATACCAAGTCAGTACAAAAAATAAAAATAAAAAAAAAGTAATGGAAAAAAAACAACTCTTGTGTATTAAGAAATGATCTAACTATGCTACATGTTTTCAAAATGACCGATTTCTGGATGTTCTTGTGAATGTCTGTATTCAGTCCTAATTGAGCCAAATGCGGTGTAAACGTTGTTGGGGTGAGACCTGTTACTGATATGACGAGAGGAACAATGATGTTTCCTTCCATTGCCAAGTCGGTGCATTTGACGATCATCTCACTGTATTTCGCTTGGATGTTCTCGTCGTTGGGGACAGCCATGTCAATTAAATAAGTGATTTTCTCTTTTTTGGATTGAAAGGTCCTAGTAGAGCCTGTAGTCTTCGTTTTCAAGTACAGATGTTGGTGTATAATGGTAGTAAGGGTCTGTGTTCTCCGTTAGTTTGTATGTTGTGGCTAATGCTTGATGAACGACCTTCGCTGCTGAGTTGTGTCTCGCGGTGTATTCAGTTCCGGCCATTATTCTACATCCACTCGTTATGTGATCGATCGTTTCCCTCTGCTGGTGACATCTCCTACACCGCTCGTCTTCAATGGTTGTGTCCTTCGGGGAACAGCTGCCCTTCTTGTAACCACGTATATGAAAACTTTTTATTTATACGGTCTTGATTTATGTGGTATCTGTGTCTTCCGTGAAGTGTTTGAGACCAGGTTTCATCTTTTCTAGTCGTGATTGGATGTGACTGTGTGCGTCTGCTGCGTGGCTCGTTTAAGCCAGGTCGAGGGGTGTGTAATTCTTGTCTGCCTTCACTATTGCCTGGTGGAGGTTAGTTTGTTTGTTGTGGAAGAATTTTCTGAGTTCGTAAATTTGTTTTTTATTTAGCGATTGTATATCTATAATTCCCCTTCCTCCTTCTTTTCTCTCGATGGTAAGTCTTTCCTTGCATGCGTTGGGATGTAACTTCCTGTGTTTAGTAAATTCAGAGCGTATGAGAATGTGAATGTTTTCTATGTCTGTGTGTGACCATTTAATGATACCAAACGAATACGTAAGAATAGGTATGGCGAAGGTGTTAATATCTTTCGTTAGATTTCTGGAATTCAGTTTTGTTTTTAGTAGCTTTGTGAGTCTGGTTTTAAATTTCGTCTTGAGCTCTGATTTGATATGAGTGTGGTTAATTTTGGTGCTTTGATGGAAGTCTAGGCATCTCTACGTTTCTTCTTTGAGCATGTTATCTATAGTTTCATTGTTGATTGTTTCCCCCGTAGGGTGGTCTTTCCACTGTCCCTTGTTGATATGAAGTAGCTTGCATTTACTTATACCAAATTCCATGTTGATGTCCAGGGTAAACGTTTCTGTGATTTTAAGGAGTTCCTTTAGCTGTGCCTTTGTGTTCATAGATTGCATTCGTTATGTACTCGGGAATTATGTATTGATGGTCTTTAGGAATTTATGTGTGTCCCGTTTGAAGATTACACGAGGAATAGGATCGGAGCCTGACCATTTGTTTAGATGTGACTTCATTTCTACTTGCATTGCTTGTATGAGAGACGGTCCGAGGTGTAGCTGTGTGTATGGTGCTTTGGAAGAATGATTCACTTGTCCTGTGTGCTGTATGGTGCTTGTCATCTGTCGTGGGGTGTTTCTGGGTGCTTCGCCCCTACTGAGCATTGAGTGAGGTTGCAGATCGTCTTGCACAAATTTGGGCTGGTTTGTATGTGGGATCGGTTCCGCATCTGCCCCACTGTCCTCAATGTTTGGTTGATGAATGTTTAGTTCAGCAACTACCATAGCTTTGATGTTTTTCAATGCGAGTGGGGTGAGCTTACTGGTCTTAGTGATGACTCTTTTTTGATCTATTACTCTCTGTTCTGAGATAAGTTATTTGCATTCTGGATATTGTGGTATGAAAAGTGTATGCAGTTTATGTCCGTATCCTAATAAAATTGTCTCAAGTTTGATAGCGGTGTAGTAGGAATGCATCACCGTTCGATTCGTTTCATCTGTCCATTTTAACCTCTTCCTTGATGTACCTGCCTTGGTATTTGCAGGTAGTCGTTGCGATATATCCGCTGTTGTAATGGGCTCAAGTTGTTGTGTTTGGTTAGCATCTGTGTCAGATGTATTTGTATATACATTTGGGCAGCGCATGATCGGTTCGCTCGATTCTGTAATGCGGCTCATGCGTTGCCCTGTGTTTCCCGCCTTGCTGGGGCCAGCTTAGTAGGCAAAACACTTTCGGTGGGTCTATTTTCCTTTGCCTGGTCGTGATCGTTTCGGTCGAGCTGTCCTTTCCCGCAGCGTCCTCGACCGTTACGCTGCTCGCCCGATGCTTTGTTGTTTGGGTTGATGTTTTGTGGTGTTAGAAGCTCAAAGTGTCCCGACATTGGATCGCCTGTTAGTAGAAGGTAGATCATTTTATTGTGTGTTTGTTTGCCTATTATTGTTGGTCTCTCTTTAATGCACATCCGTTTTGTTCTTGTTGTTCTTGGTTTTGAGAAAATATGGAAGATGTGCTTCAGGGTTTCCCAGATAGCAAATATTTCTAGGCTCGTTCTATATGTAGTGGTTTTGCTTATGAACTTATAATAGTTGTCAAAGTCCTTCATGTCGTCGTCGTGAAATAACGAAAATATCTGGAGTTCCGACCAGTTTTGTCGTAGGTATTTCAATGCGTCTTCTCGAAGTTTGGTATGATTGTTTTGATGGCCGTATATGTGCAAGCTGACTGATCGGAACAGACAACTTCCGTCTCCATCAATGTCGGCTCTGATGAAATTCTCGGGAATAGGTTCGGCTGTAGCAGTTTTTTAGGCAAAGGCCCGCCTGTTCAGCCTTTCGCCGCCACCGTCCCGCATGCTGTCACCTTCAGCAGTGGCTCCAAAGGTGCCCTGGCGATCCCCAGGTAGCGGCTCTTTTCCGAGGCTCGATGCTTTCTCCATTTTCATGGGTGTGCCAACATTTGACCCTGGTGGTCCAGGTAACTCGTGTCCGTGGAGGCGTCACTCCCCAAGCAACTTAACCGAGGTTAGTTACTCCGTGCGGTTTTAAAGGTTAGGTGAGGTTTAGGGTGGCTAGGGTGTGGGAAGGGCATAGATATTGGGTATTAGGACAGCGGACAGCTGGACGTCGCTGACAGTGCGGACTACGAAATTACCGTAGCGTTCCCAATACTGCTGGATGCAGTACCCAGACGGTCAGACTTATCCCCTTATTATTATTATTATTAATAATATTATTATTATTTTCTCGACTTGTTGTCTTACAGTATTCCTGTGGTTGTATTTTATACTGACGGGATTATACCAAGCCAGTACAAAAAAAAATATATAAAAAAAAAAGAAAATGGAAAAAAAACAACTATTGTGTATTAAGAAATGATCTAACGATGCTACATGTTTTCAAAATGATGGATTTCTGGATGTTCCTGTGAATGTCTGTACTAAGTCCTAATTGAGCCAAATGCGGTGTAAACGTTGTTGGGATGAGACCTGTTACTGATATGACGAGAGGAACAATGATGACTTTTTCCTGTTTCCACAGCCTTTTTAATTCCATTGCCAAGTCGGTGTATTTGGCGATCTTCTCACTGTATTTCGCTTGGATGTTCTCGTCGTTGGAGACAGCCATGTCAATTAAATAAGTGATTTTCTCTTTTTTGGATTAAAATGTGATATCGGGTCTATTTGCGGGGATTCTTTTATCTGTGTGGATGTCAATGTCCCAGTAGAGCTTGTAGTCTTCATTTTTAAGTATGGATGTTGGTGTGTAATGGTAGTAAGGTTCTGCGTTAGTTTGTATGTTGTGGCTAATGCTTGATGAACGACCTTCACTGCTGAGTTGTGTCTCGCGGTGTATCGTTTCTCTCTGCTGGTGACATCTCCTACACCTCTCGTCTTCAATGGTTGTGTCCTTGATGATGTGCTTTCGGTAGTTCCTGGTTGCTATGACTTTGTCCTGGATGGCAAGCAGGAAGCCTTCTGTTTCAGGGAACAGCTGCCCTTCTGTGTCTTCCGTGAAGTGTTTTTTCAGACCAGGTGTTCATCTTTTCTAGTCGTGATTAGATGTGACTGTGTGCGACTGCTGCGTGGCTCGTTTGAGACAGGTCGAGCGGTGTATAATTCTTGTCTGCTTCACTATTGCCTTGTGGAGGTTAGTTTGTTTGTTTTGGAAGAATTTTCTGAGTTCGTAAATTTGTTTTTTATTTAGCGACTGTATATCTATAATTCCAATCCCTCCTTCTTTTCTCTCGATGATGAGTTTCTCTTTGCATGCGTTGGGAAGTAACTTCCTGTGTTTAGTGAATTCAGAGCGTATGAGAATGTCAATGTTTTCTATGTCTGTGTGTGACCATTTAATGATACCAAATGAATACGTAAGAATAGCTATGGCGAAGGTGTTAATAGCTTTCGTTAGATTTCTGGAATTCAGTTTTGGTTTATTTTGTGTAGGTTATTTTTTTGGTGTTTAGTTTGGAATCCGAAGTTTGTGTTATTCAGTGTATTTGAGAGTGGATTGAGAGAGAGGCAGAACCCCAAAGCGCTGAGTGAATCTCCCTGGAATATACCTCGGCTGATGTAGATCTCTTCTGTTTTGATGTGCTCTCTTGTGTTCTCAGATTGATTTTAGTTTTCCACGTACTCTGGTTAGCCAACTGTGGGGTATCGAATCAAAAGCTTTTTTATAATCTATGTAACCAGTGTGAAGGTTTCTATAATTTTTCCTGGTTTGTTCCATGATGACGCTGTCTATAATGAGCTGCTCCTTGCATCCTCGGCTGTTTTTCCTGCACTGTAATTGTGGCCGTGATGATCTTATATAGGGTTGGAAGGCACGTAATAGGTCGGTAATTTGACGGGTCCTTATTGTCTGAATTTTTGGATTTAAGGTATGTTATTCCTTGGGTGAGAAAACTGGGGAGTGTGCTAGGTTTTAAAATAATTTCAGGGTAAACTGTTTGTACCAGAAGTTATGAATGTTATCTATTCCAGGACATCTCCAGTTATGCGTGTATTTGATTATTTCTGCAACTTCTTGTGTTGTCATTGCAAAGTCCTCTTGTTGTATTATTATTATTATTATTATTATTATTATTATTATTATTTTAGCATTATGGTGTCTCTTAACTCTCTGCGCTGAATTTAAGTTTGAAACATTTTTCAAGGTAATTAGTACCTCGTTCTTTGTTTTTTGCTTTATTCATTAATTAATATTTACTAATTACATTAATATTATCGCAAATAAACAGACCTTGTAATTTTTTTATATAAAAACCCTTCAGTAATACCGTAACTCTTAATTCTCAGTAGTATACTTCATTTGGTACACTATTTTTAACATCATGAACATACAGCTCTTTGTTAGGGTATTTGCCCTGTATATAAACTTTAAACAAAACACATTTTCACATGAGTCTCCCTATACATTCATCGTATATTAACCAGCTGTCAGGGATTAAAAAACTTTGCAAGAGGGAAAATGAGGTTTAAATTTTAATGAACGGAACACGGGAAGCCGTGAATAAAAAGCCGTTTGTATGGAATTATAAATAATATTTTGGAACGAGCGTCACTCCGAATTACAGAAATGAAAACGTAAATATATGGGAGTGTGTACCTGTGTAATAAGCTTCTTAAAGAAGCTAGTTAAGCCTATTTCGGGCTTTTAAATTGGACTCATTTTATAGGATTGGCAGGCTCTTGAACATTAACGTGAGGGATTTCAAAAACTTTCAAAACTGAATTAGATTCCAGTAGTTCTTACATTGGGCTTGGTAACATTATTGTCCTATGGTATCTGTTGATTTTGTTATATAGTAACTGGCAAGATCTTAAAAACCCGTAATTCCTCCTCTCTCTGCTCCGATAATTCAAATAAGATCGAAAAAGTAAATTACATCCTATAACATAAGAACAAGACTTTTGCTGTTGTAAGTCGGCAGTAAGGACATTCTGACCATTAGGTTGCAGATACGGAAGTGAGCGTTTTATTTAGTAATGCCCATAAGCCAAATTAAATTAGTAAGTGTTTTAAATGTAAAATTAAGAATAAATATTTAGTATATTCTCGGATGAAGTTTGTAAGAAGAGAACTAGGGGCATATTTTATAAGCAAAACTCTATTTTAACTAAAAAGTTATTCAATTTTGCTATCACTGTCATCAGCTGAAGTAATTAACAGTGGTTCTATATTATTTGCATACATGTACGAACTTTCAAATTTTACAACATCCTGAATGGCAGTCTCCCAGATATGTCATTTATAACTTTTTTATTACTTTAACCATTGACACATCGAAAGTAGGGAAAATGTTTTGTGATCTTTCCCTTGATTTAATTTTTTCAACACACAAAAATATGGAGGAAATCGCAAAAACTGTTTCCCTTTTTCTCAGTCATACTATCACAAACATATTCCTTTTTCAATTTATATATTTTAAAACTTTCAAAAGATTTCTTTAATTAACAAACTAACATATATTCTTGTATATCAGATTTGGTGTGTTGGCAGCATTGTTTAGTAGACGCTATGGTAACTTGCATTGTCCAGAACACTACGTTCGGGTACACTTGATAAAAATGAATTTTGTGTCTTCATGAAAAACTTGGTTCTTTGATATTTTTTCGCAGATAATAGTAGACAATTGGAAACCCAGCCATTTTCCGATCCATAATGCCAAGTGGGAATTCGTTTACCTTTATTATTTAGGGTGTTTTGATTTGACATTTTGTACTGCTGTCAGCCCACTCTTTTGGGATATTATTTATTTATTAATAAACGGGAAAACCCCATTGAAAAAAAATATATTAATAATTTACTAAACATCCTAGAAGAAGAGACATGATCAAACTAGCAATTGCTCACAGTTGAAAAAGGATTACAAACAATTACAATATGATATTTTAAGAACTAATATATTGTAATAGTAATCAAATACCCGGGTAATAATAGTTGATGCAACACATTCATAAACACAAATTCGAAAGACATTTCTTAAAATTATGAAGTGGGTCCCCAAATGGATCGAGAGATGGGGGACATTTAGACAATTTAAGGACCTAAACAGAGGACTATGCATCCTATAGTTGGTTGTGTGACTCGTAACTTTGAAAGTTTCATTCCTCTTCAAGATTCGCCTTTTACAGAAATCTGCTCCAACAGCGGTGGGCAATCTATAGCACCATTTAGAATTTTAAAAGCAAAACAGATATCATTAACTACTCTTTTAATTTATTAGGGTATTTGGGGGTATTTAAGACTCGGGGTTGCAGAAAGCTCAATTAAAGTTTAGAATGTTTAACGGAATGTCAAATCTGACAGGGAATTCGTAGATTTCTGTAAGCAGCTTGTCAAATCCGAAAGCTCGGTTAAATCTTCTAAACAGCAATTAAGTTTTGTGCAACCACGGGTAAGTATTTAAATTTAAAATTACAGAATCTTAAGAATTTATTTTGAACTCACTCAACGCTGTCAATATATACATGAGCCTTTAGGCAAGGATAAGATAAGTTACGAGCAAATCTCAGGACAAATCCCAGCATGCTCAGTACCTTGGCTGTAACCAAGATGTAATGATCGCAAAAAGTGGCCCTATTGTCAAAAATGAGCCCAAGGACCTCAACTCCTGCAACTAATCCTACTTCAATTTCTGTAGAAGCTGATAAAGTGGCACTTTTTGATATTATGTGATACACAATTCATCTCTAAACATTAGTCACAGCGGTTCAGACAATTTTGTAGCAATAAGCTATAGTATTTTGATTTTGTAACCCTAAACTGCTTCATATCATCAGCAAACAGTAGATAGTTACAAGAATCGAGATACTGACCTAGGTCATTACTCAAAATATTGAAGAGAAGAGCCGCGGAGTGACCACCTTGAGGCACATCAGATGTAACCTTAATAGGTTTAGAAATGAAGTTTCCAATTTTGACCTTCTGGGTTCGACTAATGAACATGCTTGCCAACCATCTCAAAGATGACTCATTAAAACATGTAGCTCTTAGTTTGGCCGAAAGAAGTTGGTGATTTACCTTGTCAAACGCCTTGGAGAAGTCTGTGTAAGTGGCTTCAACCTGACAGCCATCTTCCAAGGCGGATAACAAAACGATTTCGTAAAGAACTAAATTTGTGGTTGTTAAACGACGTCTGGCAAATCCATGCTGTTCACTTACTTAACCAGCTCATCTGAACATAAATCAGTGAGTCTAAAAGCTTTGAGATGATAAAACTAACATCACACTTTCTACTAATAACAATCAGGTACTTGTACATTAACATCAGGAATAGATACAGTAGTAAAAAAATTTGCAAAAGAATCGACTATAGACTGTCCGCAATCTAACATTTTATTATTATGAAATATGCATTCTGGAACTACAAAAGATTTTCTTTGTTCATTACCAATTTCCTCGCAAATTTCCAAAGTTATCGAGGGCTCTGAAAAACATTACCATATAACATTCTCAAATACAGTGAAAAGTCACGTTTAACTGATTCCTTACATTGAGCACGTAAGTTAAAAAATCTAATGTAATCTTCTTGAGAGCCTCTTTGCATGTATAATTTATTTATGAGCTGTTTTCTTTTTGATTATAAGATTTCTTACTTAAATATTTTGGAAAATTAGAACTTTTGCAATATTTTAGTGATACATAGGTTGAGACTCCATGGTTCAGGATATCATAGAATAGTTCGTTGATTCGTGTTTATTAAGATCAGCCAGCATCAGCTGTCAATTAAATGAGCCCGAAAAACAGTTAAATCCTGAGTAATCCGCGTCTTTAAAGTCATAAAAACCTTTTTGATGCCATAAGTTTTTGTTGTTATTAGTCTGTATCTAAGAATAAGCATTGTGATGTTGACTGAGTGGCAAGAGGCCGAGATAACAGATACATCCTTAAAATGACTAAATACTAGATTTAAATATACATTTCGGGAATTAGGAGAAACGAAGTTAATGCATGTCCAGGAACAAGAAATAATATGAAATAGTTTCAGCACTGTAAACTGGGGGATACTTAATGACAAGTCCATTTTCAGAGTTGTTCCAAGTTGCCAGTTGTAGACTGTAATCTGCAAAAATAAACATTTTAGCTGTCACATAACTGTAACAGATAGTGTCAACTGCATCGCAGTGAGACTGATATATAGCTATTTCAGAATTAGGGGGGATATACACTCTACCAAACCAAATTTGGAAAAACGATACTTAGCAAATACTATCAGAAAAAGGACCACAGTATGTCAGTATGAAAACACAGAATCCGCTAAAACCACACCTTCGCTAGCAAATAAGGTCAATATGAGAATCCACCTTCTTGTAGACAAAAAGGATAAACAAATGAGGATAAGAGACTGGTATTTTCATCTTACTAAGGGAGAAGTTAAGTCTAGTCCCTAGCAAATAAAGTCAATATGAAAATCCATTTGCTTGTAGACAAAAATGATAAACAGATGAGGCTAAGAGACTGGCATTTTGATCTCACTAAGAGAGAAGTTAAGTCTCTGACAGGTCTACTATTATTTTTTCTGAGAAAGAGAATTGGCGACATTCCTTCCTTAACCCGGCTGCGATTTTACGAAATATAAACTGTTGCGACACTAAGACTCGAAATTTTGCTTTCTTTACAAAAACTTAACCACTCCTAACCTAATTTAATCCGCATTTTTATTAATTATAAGTTTTGTTAAAAAAGACTAAATAAAATTATTCGCTTGAACTAGGCTTTGAACACATATGCTTTGGTGAGCTAGAAAGCTCACACCGAACGTTTTGTAAAACTTGTATATATAAAGTGGTTGATTGCTGCACTGTATACCATTAGATTTTTCGATGGTGAGCGGTGTAATGAATCAGAATATATATTGAAATTACGTTTATATTTATAAAATCGCAACCCGGTACATTGCTGATAAAGAGACCTGTGGCCTAAGTCTATAAGGAAAGATCTAGAGCCAGTAAGTGATTCGTTGTTAAAGCTCAGTAATATGATGTAGACAAATAATATTGTAATTGACAGTGTGCTACAGATTTTCAAATTATATTAAATGCTATCCAAATCATGTATTATATTTCACTGACATACAGATAACGAAGCAGGCAAAGTAAGATGTGATAACTTTTATAAGCTTACCACATTAAAAAGCTAAAATAATATTCGAAATACTTAATTTGTATTGGCGCTTTTATTTTTCCAATCAACCGTGTATCATCGCCGGTCGCATTTTGAATTTTTTACATACGTAAAGAACTAGAGATCTGTGATCACCATAAATAAGATTCGACCCCTTCGGGAGTGGCTTTAGGCATTAAAAAGGGAGGGCTGGTTCATATAGCATACGGCCACTGTACCGAGACCACCCTTGTTGAGCAGCATCTACAGCGCTTGTTGCATTAATAGTTTAGTCCGGAGTCAGAGGGATACGTCTTGATTATTCCGGCGTGTGTTAAAGGCAAAGCTCCAGGGAATTCGATCAGAGTTGCCTTATCTAGTACATGCGAACAACTGTGTAGCTGCTTAACTGCATTCTAGTTAACACGGCAGTATAATGTGGCATCTATATATTTAAAACACTAAGCACGATATTTCAGTTCAGGTTATGGAATAGTTGTACTGCACCAATTTATATGATTTTTTTTAACTGATCATCTGGTTAACGAGACCTTTCAACACTATGTTTTGTATTGTGTTATTGCGTATTTTTTCTATAAAACCAATATGTTTTTCTTCAATAAAATATATAGACGATGTAGTGAATACCCCCCTATTCTTATCATTTCACTGGAAATTTAATGGAAAAGGCAGAACAAGATCTGTCGGGCCAGCTAGTTATCTATGATATATGTAACAAATTAGTATTATTAAGTGAAACTTTCTAGCTATAAAGCGCAATTAATAAAAAAAAAATATCGTAGCAAAACTGGGAATCGAAAATCGAAAGAAAAATTTTAGACCTTGAGCCTTCCCCTGACAATAAAAATGCTGCAAAATCATCATACTTTGATACATAATAATAATATATCACAAATTAGTCTAGTCTGTTTACCATAGTTTACAACCCAAGATGTTGAAAGCTAAATCAATCACCTTAACTTCAATATTTAAGTTTTTGGGCCTTCGTCATGGGAAAAAAGCATTTATAACAGAAATGATCTCACTGAAAACTGAAGTTTGGCAATAAGTTTTATTATCTAACTTAAACTAATTAAAAAAAATGAAAATGCAGCCAGCTGCAGGGATGTTCAGATTCTATTTATGCTTCAATATAGACAAATGTATTAAACAATTGAAATTACCCACATTACCACCAATATTTAGAAGGTCAAACTTTTATAGAAATATATTCATGACCATGACCCTAAAAGCAGGCATCACTTTCCCATGGTAGAGTAATAAAAATGCCAACTCTTTTTTGAAAGGAGTATAAAAACAACAAAATGTATGTTCATAAAACGGCATATTTTGCAACTGAGGAATATTTGAACAGTTATTTTGAGCAACATTAACAAGTATTTATTTATTTATTTATTATTTGTTGCTTTATTGTTACAGAATAGCATCTAATAATTACAATGATATTATATTAAAAAATAAAATACTACCACTATCTATAACGAATGCAGGGTTCGCACTCACCGCTTTCACGAAGAGCAACAATTAACCCAAATCCGCGATGTAACGATCCATTCGATGTCCTGTTGCTCCCAGAGGTTAATCACGAACACTACCTGACCAATGTCGAAAGTAAATGGAATATGATGGGCTGCCATAGATCTTTACTCGTGATAAGATAAATGTACTAAACAACACCCTAGAAGCTCTATACCTAAATATAGCATAAAAGTACGCGTAAACCTAATGTAACTGTAGTAATGTACAATTTATATAGAAAAAAACAATGATTGTAAAAGAAATCAGGAAAAAAAAGCAAATGCCAGCAAACAGCGAGAAAAGCATATAAGCAAGAAAGATGTACTCCATTCATCGAAAGGTCGATGCTGAGTAGGCATCTTAAGCGGGCAGCAGACTCTCCAAACAGCATCATGCACGACTTAGAAGCATTCAAACTCAAGCAGTATTGTCGAGAGAGGTAACAATGAGATGACAGATCATGTTTAATTTTGTTGCATGCTTCAGTCGAGAAAATAAAAAATAGACCTGCGTGTCATTGGCATACAAAGTATACATATGATATCTACAAAATTGCAGAACTTTAGAGAACTGAGAAGTATACAGAGAGAAGAGCCAAGGGCCTTGTACGGAACCCTGAGGTAACCCACAAGTAATGTAGGGGGTTTAGATATTTTTCCACACATCTTAACCCATTGAGATCTGTTGTGTAAGTATGAATGTAAAAGATCTGATTAACCCCTCGAGAAACCCAATACAAAGGAGACAGCAGCAAGCTACAATTTATGCGATCAAACGCTTTCGAGCAATCAAGCTCGACTAATAATGTCAGTCTGCCATTATCTGATTCAATCTGGATGTCATCTGTGACCTTAGTTAATGACGAAATACAGCTGTGATTACTGCGTAATCCTGATTGAAACTCAGGGAGTATGGAGTTTTTCTCCAGGAATCTCTTGATTTGACAATCTCAAATTTTTTCTAGTACTTTAGAGAGCAAGCATAATAAACTAATGGTCTCAGGTCTTGAAAAATCTTAGGATTGGCTTTTTTAGCTAAAGGAAAAACGTGTGTTGCCTTCCAAAGCCCCAGAAACGTGTTATGAGCTGTGAAAAAATTAAATATGTATTCAATCACTGGATCACTGGAAGGATACGAAGGCAACAGTAAAGGAGCATATTCGTGCTTATACCATCCAACGGATTTGGACTTTATTAAGAGGAGAGTGCGATTCATTTCTAGTTCACTTATTGGTTCAAATGAAAATTGATTTTCTGTTAACTTGTTATTTGCCAGATAATCCGAATTCAGGTTGGAAAGGGCACTTAAAAAATAATTATTTATCTTCTGTGGCTCAGACAGATGCTCAGGCAGTTCATTATTAGGTCTCATAGTAACCATGTTTAGCTTCTTTACCTCTCTCCAGAACACCTTGCGATCTCCCGAAGTGATCTTATATCCAAAATAGGCCTTTTTTCTCTCTTAACTGCGTGGTTGATCTCATTTTTCAAAGACTTATAGAAATTCCAGTCCTCAGGTCTTTTATGCTGCTTAAATTTGAGTAAGGATTTATCGTGTCTGCGCATATCTTCTTTTAGAAATCGATGTTTGTATCCCCCCATATAATAACTAAATTTATTAGGCAGCATTCCTCTTAAGATAATTATTGACAGATCCTGCAGAATGCAAACAAATGATAAAAATAACCGCTGAAGAAGAAACTATGCATGAGTTTGTAGATGTTTATTAGCAGAGCCCGCAAAATTTACAGGGATTCAAAAGATAAATATACAACCGCTATTTAAGCTGAACTAACTGGTATGTCACAGGTAGCAGGAATATGTAACTTACGGCAGGTTTGCCTCTGATGCCTACTCGGCCACCCCTGGGGTGCCCTAGGGGTCGATTTTGGGACCATTATTTTTCACACTGTTTATCAATGTTATTGCGGATGATTTCACAGTGCTTTGCTTGATATAAGTAAATGATTGCATCAAACTTCAGCATAACATAAATCGTTTGTGTGATTGGTTGTCCAGAAATCGAATTGACCTTAATGCTTCAAAATGCAAAGTAGTGACACTTTCGACAAAAGGTCGCATCATTGAATATAATTATGGTATTAATCATGTAGTTCATGCAAGACCGGTAGAAATTAAGGATTAGGGTGTTATTTACGATAGAGACCTATCCTACACAAATCATACATTGACCATAGTTCAGCGGAAATGCTATGGTTTAGAACTGATGTGATTTACCCTTATAGAGGTATTCCTAGGGATCAACATTTGGGAAGGTTTCTTATTGCTCACCTAGAGGCCAGACGTAACTATCTGTCTCAAGTTTTTCTTTCTAAATTGGTAAACCATAAAATCAGCTGCGATTCCTCTCACACTCGAATCAGGGGACACTTTTTATCTATTCCCTACTCGTACGAATGTCTGTAAGTATTCTCCTATAAACAAATCCTGTAGTGTGTATAACGAGCGCGCTGAAACTTATGACATCTTTAATTGTGCCCTGGCAGCCCTCAAAAAACATTGGGTCTCTTTATAGTTCCTAAATGTTTTCTTGTAAATAATAGAAATGTGTGTTTTTGTTTTCTTTTTTGTGAACATATATTCATATTGTTATACTATTTTTTTAGAGTACACCACCTATAATAATCTGTACCTTCCTGTGCTGTAATTGGTTAAGTTACTCTTAATTATATTGCCTGTTGTACAGTGTATATAAATAAATAAATAGTCCTGGCAATACTTGCAATGAATTTGAAAAGTTGTTAGATAAAACTAATAATTGCGATTGTTGCAGAGATCTTAACATACTTGATTAAGGAACACTCTCTGCTGAGAGAAAAACGTTACAAATAATAGCTAGAATCATTTTAGAAGCTGCAAACAGGAATTTAACGCAGTTTCGTTCCGCTATCTCACCAATCAGAGAATCTACTATAGGAGACTTCTGGCCTACCATAACTAATTTAAGTCGCCCATGTAGGAGACACTGATCTCCTTCAATCATTACAAACTTTCTAACGCTCCACAATTACAGATTATAGATCTTAACTTATGCGACGACATAAAGAACCAGACAGAATGCAGCAATGGAAAAAAAAATTAAATAAATACAAATACTTCTCAAATCCTTTACCTTTGTAAAAAAATCGTTATTTTGGGATATCGTGAGATATTATCTTTGACAGCCAGTTAACTTCTCATCTTTAAACTATTTGTGAGCTGAGTATGGTAAGGAATTTTCTAAGTTTTGTCTAGATTTGGGTTAACTTTCGTTATAGTCATGTTCAGTGCATTCACATACCCCATTTTTTTCATTTCTAATTATCTTTTTATTGTTAAGGATAACTTATGCTTTCTTCTTATGTAACAACGCTTATATAAAGATATCTAAATTTGTTCAGGTGTAAATAAACGCATTAATACTTAGGAGTCATCAGTTTTACGTTACGACAATTAAAGGTTGCTCCCTCACAAGTCTAAGTTGCACGTTTTAAAATTTGGGTCTCCGAAAAAAAATACTAGTTGAATAAATTCGATGAAGAGTAGTATAAACATTAGTAATATTGTGCAGCCAAAGTTGACTTTTTTTATTCTATAGTTAGATATGTTAGTTATTATTGATGTTGGACACTAATAAATGTATATAATGAAAGCATAATCAGTATGCAGCTTTATAAATATCATTAGAGTCCACTCGAAACATTAGTAAACATAAGTTTTCTGGTAGCAAAGCTTACTATTGAGTTTTTATTGAATGTAATTATTCTAATAGCAATAGCAATAATATGCATTATTTTAAAAAGCATATACTTGAATTAAAGTGAAAGTGGCAAATCCTACCTCAAATTTGCTAGAGGATTTGCAGAGCTGTAATAATGGGAATTCTCTGGGCCGAAGTTAATCGACCAAGTATACAATTTTTTTTATTTGTTGTACTATGTAACTGCAATGTATTGTATCAAAATAAATAAGTAAAAAAAAAATCGGTAAATTTCCTTTACTCGAAACTTCCCTCGTTATGAATCTTTTGTTTTTTAAAAAATACTGAAGTGTGATCCAATTTATTTTCGCACTTTTAATTAGTCGCCATTTTGTTCCGCCATTTAGAATTCGTAATACAATTTTACTAGTTTATCTCTATATCGCACTAAATGCTTTCACAAAATTTGACATTAATCTTATAAGTAGTTTTATCAGGCTTTTTTAACTATTTTATTGGGCCGCCATATTGGATTCAGACCAAAGTGTTACCGGTTCATTTGTAGGTAAGACATGATTTTTGTCCTACATTTGAGGTAATTTGGATAATTAGTTTTTCAGTGATAATTTTTTTAACATTTCACTAGGCCGCCATTTTTTCCGACATATTGGATATTTACCAAAATGTTACCAAGTCATTCCCATACGACCTTTAATTTAAAACCAAAATTTGAAGCAATCGGTTAAGTAGTCTTTAAGCTTTTATTTTTTTATATTTATTTATTTACTATATTTAAGACACAAACCGGTGCAGCCACCCAAAACGTATCCGGTAATTAATTACAATTACATATTGAGTTTGCCTTATATATGTTTTAATTTAAATATTTTTTAAGTTACTACACTGGAAAAATATAATGATATTAAAAACAAGTCAATATTCTGACAGTAAAAGTTAAATTATGAGCTTTGTCTAAAAATAGAAGAATTTCTGCCTAAATTAGTATGCGTCTGAAATAAATGAAGTACTGATGTCTGGTAGTTCCAGAGGGATCATGCAAAGAAATCAATGAGAGGACTGCAAGTGCATTATATCTGTTATTGAATAACTTATTAACAAAAAAGACACATAAATCCTTAATCTGAGTAACTCTATTAAAGGTTTATGGTTGATTAAATAATTAAAATGAAATATACGTCTATCTTTAAAAAACAAAATACAAAAATTTATTATATTTAAAAAAGTGTGTACCCTTGACAGCCGATGAAACTGAGAAAACATGTCTTTGGGCATCTAGAAACGCTAAATCTTGAAGCTTTGTAAAACTTTGGATTTTTTTCACGATTACAAACATTTTATTTGGTCGCCATTTTGTTCCGCCATATTGGATATTTACCAAAATGTAAACATTTCAGTCCCTTTTGACCTTTGATTTTTGATCAAAATTTCAAATCGGATATATATATATATATATATATATATATATATATATATATATATATATATATAGTGAATAACTAAAGCAAACAAGAACTGAATAATAAGACTTAATAAATTTTGAAACACGATTGAAATTTCAACAAATAACAAATTGATATTGACACTTCACACAAAATCTCTAGAAAGCAGTTTGTTTGTGATACCTGGCAACACTGTCCAGTGACGCTAACAGAAACAATATTTTAACGGCGAATTGGCAGAACCTGACCTGACAGTGGGCTGTCTTTGTCTAATTACATTCTTATAAACGGTAAAAACTGTGACTGTGCTCCATGTACTATCCGGGCATTAAGATATGTTCTTGGATTGATGACGTGTAACAGAAATTTTAATAATTTACCTGTAGTTAATTTTTATTAATAGCTTTGTTGATCTAAAGGTAATCTGGATATAGAAAATAGGTCACCTTTCTATATATTCCCTTTAGCCAGTCGAGTGTTGGATTTTACTTAGGATATAAAAAAAACATTTTGTGTTATAATTAATTTTATCTGCCCCATCGTTAGGTGTAGAATTATTCACGATTACGGATTTCATACTATTTGTAAGGTCTCTAGTTTTTTATGTTGCAGAGAAACTTAAACGTACAATATGGATATTATTTATTACGTGCAAGCCGTTGATTTAAGCTCACTTTAGTAACCTTTGGTTACCGACTATCGGAAGGGAGCGAACGTGTTACGAACTTGATTCAGTTATGGCCCCCTTAGAATTAGCCCGTAGCTCGATGATTGATTTATTGAATTAGGGTTGATGTATTTAGACTTTCTTGACTGTACGTCTTTAGATCATTTGACCGTGTGATAAGATTAGGGCACTAAACAATGATGTCATCAGTGAAAAAGCTTGATTTAATTTCCTATGCTCTAGAGGTAAACCAAAAAAAGTGTATTGAAACAATATATAAACCACATCTGTAGTTTTTATTTTTTACATCTAAAGATGTTTATAGTACTCTATTACGCAATTATTTCTTAGAGCATGTACAAGACAATGCCTTTTATATAAAGATTATTTCGTGTTGTTTTTTGCAAGTTGTGAATAACAAAGCATCAAAAAATGTATACCGGGTATTAAAAAATATGAAACAGATGGCGCTGTACGGTTCAAACACAGACGCAAAGTAATGATAAACAAGTTTTTTTCTGTTATTAAATGCATTTAACTCCCTTTCATTCATGGTATTAAATGCATTTAACTCTCTCTTCATACATTATTACATACAAACAATACTTCTTCTACGAATTAAACTTGTTACAAAAATAATACAAAAATTCTTAATTTATGTTTTAATCACGTACATCTCAAGCAGTATTAAAGCTGCAAAAAGTGATTTACGTTGACACCATTACTGTAAAGCAAAATCGTTTTTTGGTTGTTTTGCAACTGAATAAAACTATGTAACCTTA
Source organism: Kuschelorhynchus macadamiae (assembly GCA_030620095.1). NCBI lineage: Eukaryota > Metazoa > Arthropoda > Insecta > Coleoptera > Curculionidae > Kuschelorhynchus > Kuschelorhynchus macadamiae. Next base: position 1,987,976 of record JAUTXW010000642.1, read on the forward strand.
AATTGATTGAAGCAAATATTAAATAATAGTACATTATCTGCGAATGGAGTTTCAAGATATTAAGGCACTTTAGTCCCGCAATATATACATTATGTTTTGCACTTTCATAAACAATATTACTAAATAATGTAATATATAGGTGAAAATTTTAAACACCTCATAATGTGACAAATTATTGCAGGCGACAGGTACAAATTTAATTAGTGTGCTTTGAAATAATGAAATCACGTAGTTACAACATAAATAAACAAGTTGTCAGAGGATTATAAATCGAAGGTAGCCTTTATTTTCGATGTAGCAGGTGGAGTTAGTTGAGCTGACGGTGAAAGATTTAACTGATTTGGATATCTCAATTATTTTCATTGTTAAAAATTCAGGTAGCAATATCGTCAAGCAATTGTTAGTGAAATTTGCCCCAAGTATATCACTTTAAGAAAACTTGATAGTCCTTATTTGTGATTTTTCGTTCGCTACCATAACAATCAATGTACTACCCCAGAAAGTAACAGCATTCTTGAATCTGCCAAATCCCTCATTAGGGTGTTCAAAGTTAAGTTGGCACCATTGCTAACTTTTTTGTTATGAGAGCTACGATGTCGGTTAAATTATGATAGTGAAAGCAGAAAACAATAGAATGTATGGTTCTCGAGATATTTGCAAAAAAGTATATTTTTTTAATTGAACACCCTGTATATGTCTACTTCATTCAATTCCCCGTCAAAAATGTAATACAAGTTGTTCTTTATCATTTTTGCCTAAAGTGCAAAATAACAGAGAAAACAGCAATTTTTAATTTCAATCTAGTTACCTATGGCATAAAAACAATAGTAGAGACGGCGCTGACATTCACTAAACCTAAAGTCAAGCTATTTTCAATAGTAAGCTTGCTCTACTATTAATGGAATAAAAATGGTGTTTTTTCACTTAGAGAAATGTGATATGGTGGAAATGTATATTTTGCGCAGAAAAAATTCTACGGTGGAACTTCAGCGTTGTAGCGAAATATTCAAAACGCGATCTCTCAGACCGTCGCGTGTCGGTTATTTTTAAAACTTGGTTCATGTAGGAAAATTTAGTTTTAGCAATAACTTAATTATTAAGGACAAACATTTACATTGGTTTATTGAAGTCACATAAATAACAACCAATAACAGGGTGAGATCTTATTACTAAAGACTATAAGTAAAAACTAAAATTTGTTACATAAATCACCTTTAGGTTTCATCACAAATAGAGGTGTTACACCATACGTTTAAACTGAATCGCCTTTGAGGATTACGCTGGTGGACTTGCATGAGATTTTCCCGTGACCAATAATGACGATTTTTTCGGTTAAATATTCCCCCATTTGAAAAATTGGCTTCGTCACTCCATAAAACCATTTGTGATTAATTATGAAATATCTTGCATTGATTAAGAAACCATGTACATAAATCAAGTCGTCTTTGGAATTCACCTGCTTCCAAGGTTTGTTTAGGCGATATCTGTATGAAACAAATTTATACTTTTTTAAAACGGCATGAATGGTTCCTAAACACAAACCACTGTCATTGCAAAGGTCTTATGAAATTTTCAGGATAGGTTTCAAAGTACGCTAACACATTTATTTCAGTTTCTTCACTTATTATAAAGGTCTTTCTCTTCGATTTTAGAAATGTATCGGCATTAAACCTACATTTGCGACAAAGCTTTAAAAATAAACGACGGTTTGGTAGATTGCGATTTGGATACTTCTCGCTATAACGCTGAAGTGCCTCGGTAGTATTTTTTCTGCACAAAATATACATTTCCACCATATCACACTTGTATAAAAGAGTAAACACCATTTTTATTCTGTTAATAATAGCGCAAGCTTACTATTAAAAATAGCTTGACATTAGAGTTAGTGAATCTCAGCGCAGTCTCTACTATGGTTTTTATGCCATAGGTAACTAGATTAAAATTATTTTGACGGCGAATCGAATGAAGTAGACATATACATTAAAAAAATATACTTTTTGTCAATATCTCGAGAACCGTATATTCTATTGTTTTTCTGCTTTCACTATCGTCATCAGCAGGAAAAGATACAAAACTTTCATGATTTAACCGACATCGTAGCTCTCATAACAAAAAAGTTAGCAATGGTGCCAACTTAACTTTGAACACCCTGTATACTGGATATTGCTTCGACGAGCATCTGCCTCTTTATTAGGTGACGCTGGTGCATCTGTGGATGTTTTAAAAATAATTGATTTAAAAATTTAAAATTTTGGATCCACTGGGAGAGTGCGGGAGGAACAAGACTAAAAAATGCCTAGTTTTCTGTTTCGGGGGAAAGTCTACGCCGTCTTCAGCAAGTAAAAATAAAAATATTGCTGGTATTGTTAGTTACTGAAGACTTTCCCCCTAAACCTCGAGAAAACTAGGCATTTTTCAATCTTGTTCCTCGGATGCCTTCCCAGTGGACCCAGAACTTCAGACCACACCTTGGAATTTGCAGATATTTTTTTTTCCTTTTTTATCTATTCTGGCGAAATACGCACAATCTAGGAATCTGATTTAGATTTAAAACGAAAAAATTAGATCAAAATATATATTTGAAATCCTGTATTTTAAAAACAAAGCATTTTTATAAAGCCTTGTATATGCACTTTTTTAATTCTGCTTATTAAAGGGTTCGTTGTTATCCTAGTCAAAAAGAATAACGGTTTAAACAGCCAAATTCTTTGCTGCTTGTACCCATTCGCTCCAGAAAGTGCGAAACAGTTCGCCTCACGGCTTAAGAATACTTCACAGGGAAAGTCGTTTTAAAATGAACCGTTATTTAGTGCTTGTTTTTTCGGAGCCAAATCTTGCCTCTAGGAAAACTAAATGGGGCACAACTTTTTCTAAAACCACTCAAAACTTTCACAGATCCTAAATTACAGACGCTTTTCGTTCCGCTTTTAAAATCTAAGTAAGCTTGCACGGTCTGTAGATTAAGAGGGATGCCAGGGCCTTGTTCAACAGGCTCTGCAGCTTAGAACAATCATGTATACTATATGTATAATGCCTGTGTGAAATGTTTAAGTGCATCTTAATAATATTATTTTACAAATATAGATCCAAAAAATAATTGTGGCCATATATATAAACATTTGCCTAAACTGCGGAAAATTGGTTTTTGTACTTTGGGGTATAATGTATATCCTAATAGGGACAAAAGAGGTTCATTTAGTCCCAAGGAACTAAAATATATCTTAGCAACTCATAATTAAAAAAGGGTTAAATTGAAAAAAAATATTTATTGATATTGATAGATGTATATTTACATTAGTACAATTTACAATATTAAATAACCGAATTGCTTCGTCGACAGTATGTTCAATAGCGCTACTTGTAGAAGAACATGCGACAGTTCTAGATACTTCGTTAGAACCTTGTCTTTTTGACGTACCCCTCGGCGACGGCTGCCGATGTCCATCCTTCATGCCTTTTTAAAACATCCACAGATGCACCAGCGTCAGCTAATAAAGAGGCAGATGTTCGTCGAAAACAATGTCCAGTATATAATGTCGGATTTGGTAGGCTACGTTCTGGGGTAGTTTTTCAAGCGTATTTTTACCAACTGGCTGCGTAGTACATTGATTGTTTTGGTATAGGTAGAAACTGGTAAATTATTGGTAGGAATCCAATATAATGGAACAAAACGGCGCATAATAGAAATGTTTGAATAGACAGTATATATGTATTACTAAAGGACTATGAACAAAACTAAATTAGGTCACACTTCACTATTCCTCTTAAAAGAAAAGATTCATAACGACGGAAGTTCCGGGTAAAGGAGATTTACTGAATTTTTCAAAATCTCCTAAAAAAATCCTGTTAGACTAGGGGCTTCAATTCGACTTTTAATTTTAAAATTATATTTAAGTTAGGATTGTATTATTTATTAAAACTTATAGTAGAACTAAACAGATACCGTGAAATGGAGTATAATTAATCATAAAATTGATTTATATAACTTTGCAAAAGGTCAATGAAACAAGTATATTAAAAAATGAACAACAAAAGTTCTGTTCTCGTTCATGCAAAATAATATACAGACTGGTGCGTTGTCAGTAAAGACAAGCAGACAATTTTTCTAAAACGAAAGACAAATTCGAGGCCATTATTCTGGAGAAAAACAACAGCGAAATAGAAAGGTTTCGGAGTTTGAATAACGAAACGCTCACATACATCACATTTGGCTTGTGCTGCATTCTTTTGCATTGTTTAGACGGTTCTATGTCGAATAACTCGACTGGGGAAAAAATAATGAGCCTGAATTCCTATGCGTAAGTTATCTCTCTTTACATGTTCCCTTTAGCTTTTGGTTGTTTCTTTAACAAGTTTGGAATGTTACAAGTTTTCTACTTGACAAAAACATATTTTAAATGCAGCCTTTAATGTTTATGTAATTATTGTTAAATGTTTTTTATAAAAGAAATTTGAACATATTTTTTCCACTCTTTTGCCTGCACGTATCGAATGCATTGGCTGGCTGCTCGTGGTGAATTATATTGGGAGGTTAATAACAAATTTAAAAAAAGGCATACTTAAAATAAAAATAAATATCTTATCTTCAAATTAAGCTTTAAATTCTCTTGAAGTTCAGGTCTACTGTTCGTTCTTTAGAATTGGAAAAATGCTGAATGACACGTTCGTTAAAATTGCACGCACATTCCTTTTATAAACGATTTGTCGATACTTAACATTGCTAAAGTGGATAGTCTACCTTGGCCCAACTCCTCAACAATATTTATAAGCCCTCGAAAAACCCCTGGATTTTCAGACATGGCCACGTAGTGCCAGCTCGAATGCCCCTCAAAATTTTACAAAATCTATAATTTTGTTTAAAATACAACGATTTTTGGATACATTTTCATTAAAATCTCTAAGGGATTTTCTATAAGGTGTGTCTAGCTGAGTGCGAATATAAACACTGAACATTTCATGTGATCTGCAGAAAACGCATGTTTTTTTTGTTTTTTCTTTCAAGTGTTTTAAGTCTTTAACACCGGTTTAGCACCATAACGAGACCGACGAGTCCTTAGAAAACAACAAACAAACAAACACAACAGTAAAATGAGTTAGAGACTTCACAACCACATATCCAGTTAGCTAAATCGTATATACTTTTGCAAAAGTTTCGATGAACCTCTTTCTTTTTGTCTTTACTAGTTGGTCGTATACTAATTTCTGGTAAATTGCGACCACTTACCTTGATTTCGGTTATTTTCTCAAAATTAAGTTCGTTAGCACTCTTTAGTTGTTTATTTTTTTGCACTAGTCACTTAACAACAGCACTCACACATAGATCATAAAAATAAAAAAAATATATATTACAAAAAACAGTATATAAATCAATTTTCATCGATTAAAAACGTCGGAAACAATTTCGAGTTAGAATATCGCGACCTCTGAACAATTGAACTACCGCATGCCGACGTGATGCCGCGACCGATCAATCGAATTATGAAAAGAGACCGGCTGATGACCCAAATCACGATTTTATATTCCATTTGCTATTACGTTCGGCTGCCGCTAGGTAGCTGTGAAATCTTCGGATACTTTCGTCAAGCTTTAAGGTAATCAGGGCAATTCGGATTGCCCAGCCTAGCTTAGTATAGCGTATTTTATTAAGCCTAAGGAACGCAACGAGACTCTTCGAAACCGCCGCGCGCGGCTAATAGTAGTTAAATACGCTAACTTTTCCCAAGGTTCGCGTTTTATTACAACTATTAAGAGGGACGGTCAAACGAATAATTTATTTTCTGAAATATTTTTGAGGGGTCATTGACCAAATAACCCTATGGAATAGCCGCCACTACTGAACAGGACTCCTTTTTAGCTAAAATTTAAACTAAATAAATAGTTTTAGGGGTTAATCATGGTAATAAATACTTCTCAGTTTCAGATAAAAACAGTTTTTTTTCAGAAAACAAAAAATTAATTTTAGAAAAACTAATTTCTATTTTAAATATAATTTTGCTGATCATAGTACGATCTTTTTTAATGTAATTTCTTCAAACGAAAATATCAAGAAACATTATTATTATGAGATATAAAAAGTTTTTTATATTTTACAGTTTTCTATATTATTAAAATAATAATTTTGACAAAACCACACCAAACTACAAATATACGATTATTCAAAATCTAGGAGTTTATATCACTCAGATGTACTATAACTGTGTAATTTGTCTGAAGATTAATGGATGCCTGAATGCTTTAGGTGGTATTACAAAAACCATGACGTGTCGCCTATATTTTCCAAAAACCTCAATTTAAAAGCAATACATGTGTTCAACAGGATTTAACATTGTCAGTATACTGATTATAACATCTTGAAAGTCATCTTCTAAAATAATCACTAATTGAGAACATACCGGAGTGGCAGTTTTAAATGCTAACTAGCAAACAACGACTCCAGCCCTTCCTGGAATACTTCCCTTCTTCTCGAACTTCTTTTTTGCTTCGAATCAACTATTCTCAAGGCTGAAATACAACCTATTATTTGTGTACTATTTGGTAATTTAACAAGTCCGCTTTCTCCGTCTACCCGACCATTTAGTCTGGGGGTGCGGGGGTGTTTTTAGAAACATGGATTTTCTCCAATATTTCTTATGTATTTTGACCTGCTGATTTTGCGAATTTCGAGGGTGTTTTTTCGAAAAATGATCAGAAAATTTGTTACAAGCAATTTTATTGTTTAAATGACTATCGCTAATAAGCTATGACAGATACAAAAATTTACAAGAAATACTTTTCTATTCCTTGTGAAAATACTAAGAAACTTTTTTTTAAATTAAAATCCATCAATTAAAACCTGAAATATTGCGAATTTAGCCTAAACAAATTACAAAATAGCGACTTTTCTACCTATAGCTCGGATCCTAGGAAGTTCTGTAGCTTGTCATTCATTCCCGAAATTCTTACCTTCTTCATGAACTTCTTTTCTACACCAAGTAAGTTATTCAAAGCTGAAAAACAACCTAATATTTGTAGATTTGAACCTTTGTTGTTTCTCCAATATCCTCGACTCGCCTGTGCATTGCTTTGTCGAGAGAATAAACTAAAATTTCTCTCGTCGATAAAAAATATGAACTACTATTCAGCAGTGAGTTCTTTGTTTTGGAAACTTATCCTCTTGTGCCACATTATGATTTTTTGCATGTAACTAAACGGCTATCCAAGCGTTTAAAATTTTTTTCTGCATCACCTGCTCGCAAAATGCTTTTGAGTGTTAATTGCGAATTTTCTTCACACCATACCAAAATGTCCACTAGTCCTGTTTAAATTGAAATATATTTAAAAAGATATTTTTAATTTCTGCCATGATTTTGGCAAAATCGGCCAGTGTGCGACGGAATTCATAAAACATATTATCTGGCAGCTAGGGGCGCTAAAACGTGAAGATATGTAAAACCTGAAAAGGTGATTTTTTTTAAGAATTACCAATATTTCATTTAACCGCCATTTTATTCCGACATTTTGACTGATTAACACAGTTTTACTAGTTCATCTTTATACGACAGTTATTTATGACACACAATTTGAAATCAGTCTATTGAGTAGTTTTTCAGGCTGAATTTTAAAATTTTACTAAGCCGCCATTTTGTTTCGCAATCTTGGATTTGTACCTACCAAAATTTTACCAGTTTATTCCTACATAATACTTGATTTTTGCGCAAAATTTGAGATCAACTGAAGTCAAGTAGTTTTTTTTAGCTATGCTGCGAACAGACGGACCGACAGACGGTCATACTTTTTAGGCGCGCTAAAATATGAAAAGATATGTAAAACCTAAGATGGTGTATGTTTTTTGGCATCTGGAAAAAAATCCTGGAGGCTGATGTGTTCGCGATTACAGTACTTCCCTTCTATGAAAGAAGTAAAAAGGTATTGTAACAGAAACGCTAATACACTGGCCGACAAGATTTTTCTAACACAGGCCAGCTCATTATTTTCAACATGGAAATACCCTCCCAATAATAAAAAAAAATATTCGGAAAGCCCTAATACGTACCATTTTTTAATAGCCTAATTAGAACCTTTTATATTGCCAGGTGAACAATTTTATTGTGGGACGGCTAAAATGGGTTCATTTTACAACGGAAAAATTACCTAGACTGGGTTGTTTACAACATTAGACATAAAATAAACGTTAAACATCACTTTTCTGTTGAATCTCGAATTGAGTGGTCCTCTGTGTATCGATAAGCAAGTGTATGTGCCTTGGTTGGTTGTGACCCCCCCGAAATTTCAATAATATGCAAATTTTATAAGCTATTTAAAAAAAACTTGCCGTTTAATTACATAAAAAAAATTATTACCTTTAAATAATTTCCTAACTATTTTAACGAATTTGCGCTCTCGCGTCGAAGCCTTGTTCTGAGATGTACACCTAGACTAATATTTATTGCAGCCAGCCGCGCGCTAACACGCCAAACGTCAAACGTGTACAGACGATATTTGATTTGGTTTCGGGGAATAACCAAGATCTGTTTTGGTTTTTCGTTACGGCCTGCAGTCTTTTTAAGTTATAAGCACGTAACGTACTGCTGCACATTTTGTGAATAAATAAAAATAATGTCGAAACGCAAGCAAAGCACAACTCTCTTCGATTTTAGCTTTGAAAAACGTAGTGCTAGTAGTGATGTTAGTGATAATATTGCCAATAAAGATAACCACGAACACGAACAGAATACTACAGACGTCACGGCTAAGGTCGGTGACATCCCATTAACTTCTAAAACCGATGTTACACCTTGTAGTAGTTGTAGTAATACAGAAAGTGATTTTGACATAGGAAATTGTTTACAAAAATATATAACTGATGACTTAAAATATACATTGATTGAATCGCCTTGGAAGCCCAAGACTTCCTACGATTTTCCAAAACAAGGTAAGATATAACTTAAATAAAAATCAACATTTTAATAAAAAATAAAATAATTAAAAAAATAGGTATTGTTTAAAAAAAAACGAAAATTGATTGAAAATAGATTACAAGATATATACGTATACTTTTACCTTATGACTTATTTTTTACCCCAATTGATGCGTTAACAAATTTGATAAATACGCATTTAAAGAAATAAATAAACTTTTTTATGCCTAAAATAAATACGTTGTTATATGTTTAACAAATAATTATTTACATTATTAGGCCATTTTATTTTAGATTCAAAATTGTCAGTATGAAAAAAAATATCAGTAATCTCGGATGCACTTTAATAAAGCGGGTTTTTTATTATTTTCATGACCTTTTTTTCTATTTCTGTCCTTGTCAAGCCCATTAGAAAACCCAAAAAAATGTGTAATCCGTAAGAATCTACGAATTACACATATTTTTGCTTTTTTTTATAGGCTGGACAAGGGTAGAAATTAAAAAAATCAGTCATTAAAAATATTATACACCCGCCTTATTAAAGTGCATCCAGATTATTGTTTTTTTTTAGGTAGCAGAAACTTAAAATTTCAGTATACTTGGTTTACTAGATTTCCGTGGTTAGCATATACCAAGCTTAATGAACAAGGAGCACTATGTAAATATTGCGTTTTATTTGCAAATGAAGCAGCTGGAAAGGGAGGAAAGCAAAAGTTGTCAGCCTTAGTAAAAAAACCTTTTAATAAATACAAAGATGCAATAGAAGTATTTTCACAACATGAGCAAAACATATATCATAAAAAATCTCTTTTATTGGCCGAAAATTTTGTGCAAGTTTTTTCTAAAAAACAAACCAGTGTAATCGAGCAGGTTAATCAAAGTTATAAACAGAAAGTTATGGAGAACCGCGAAAAACTAATTTCGATTATTGAAATAATTAAATTGTGTGGCAGGCAAGAGCTCGCTTTAAGAGGCACAAATGATAGTGGCAGAGCGATTAATACAAACGATTCAGAGCCAGATATAAATGACGGAAATTTTCGAGCGTTGCGTATGCGTGCAAAAACCGATACTGTTTTGAAAACTTATTTGGAAAAAAGTGGACTTAATGCGCAATATATAAGCCCAACTGTGCAAAATGAACTTATTAAGATTTGTGGGTCTATTATAATAAAAGAAATAATAAAAAATATTTCAAAATCGGGTCTTTTTTCGATACTAGCTGATGAAACCACTGATGTCTCCAGGATAGAACAAATGACTTTGTGTATAAGATATATTGATATTAATGAAAAAAATCAACCCGTTATTAAAGAAAATTTTTTGGGATTTGTACCCGTTAAAGATGCAACCGGAAAAGGATTATCTGATTTAATATTACAAACACTTAGCACTTTTGGACTTGATTGCGGTATGATGATTGGTCAGGGTTATGATGGTGCAGCGGCCATGTCTGGGTCTTTTAGTGGTGTTCAAGCCGAAATAAGAAAATTATACCCTTGTGCTTTATATGTACCGGGTGGTCGAAATTGGTCTGTTTTAACAGAGAAAACCTATTTCCTGACTAGATAGAGCAAAACTGACTTAGGTGTCATGGGCTCGATTTCTGAGAAATGTTTAATGGCAAAAACCGCCTGCCGATATTTTCACTGCCAACTGAGATATAGGGCGTTTTTCAATTTTCGGCCATTTTGAAAATTGTCCATAACTTTTTTATTTTGCGGAATATTAACATTCTGCAAAGACATTCTAAAGGCACTTTTTTATGTGCAATCCAGTGGCGTACTCAGATTTTTTCTATAGTTGTCCGTTTTATCATAAATAGACAAAACTTTTTTTTTTCAAATGGAAATCATAGTTGGCTATAAATTATAAAAAATGCTCGCGTTTAGCCCTTTTTAGTGATATAAAGTTGTAGGTACTTATTTTCAAAAATAACGAAAATATTAGGTGTTTTTGGTTTACATCGAAGTAGGCTTTGATTTGTGATGACAATATCTCAATTATGTATTGTTAAGATTTATAGTTTGTTAGCAACTTAAACACAACTTTAAATAACACTAGCTAACGTTATTTTAATTATTTATTATTAATTTTTTTTATTTTTTTTTGTTTACATAGCAAAGTTGAACAAAATTAACAAACTAAACTACTATTTACAGCTACAAGTGAAAATAAAAAATAATTATGAAAATCTAGGTATTTAGTTAGATAGGTTTCTGATAAATATATTTAGAGAAGTTGTTCAAATTGAGCCCCTCCCTGTTGAATACAAACTAAGCATCTTTTGCGTACCGAGTTGCAACTATTTATTAGTTCAACTGGGCTAATAGATGCAAAAGCTTGCCTAGTGGCCTCTTGCAATTCTTCTTTTGTGTGAAAGGTTCTTCCTTTAAATATCAAGTCCTTCAATCTTCCCCACAAAAAAAAATCTAAGGGAGTTAAGTCACAGGACCTAGCAGGCCAAGGTATGGGGCCCCACGTACCAATCCAATTTTCTCGAAATTCGAAGTTTAAAAGTTCAGTTGTGATCCTTGCATTGTGCGGGGGACAACCATCTTGTTGATAGTAGATATTTCTGGCATCAGTTAAAGGTATGTCTTCCAACAAAGGGACAATATATGTATGCAAAATATTTACATAATCATCTGCAGTTAAATTTCCATCGTAAAAATAAGGTCCCACAAATCTTCCTCGGAATATCCCCACCCATATATTGAATCCACACCGACCTTGCCGGTCTTGTTGCACAACTACGTGTGGATTTTCAGTGGACCAGTGATATGAATTATATCTATTAAATATACCAGAAGTATCTACTCTGGATTCATCACTCCAAATAATATTTAATGGAAAATTCTCATTCTCCATGAATTTTTGCTCATACCACTGACAAAATCTCAATCTTCTAGCGGCGTCCCCTTCACGGAGTTGATGAACTCTTCCGTTCTGTACGGTTTGAATTTATGTTTTTTGAGTATTTTTAAAACGGTGGTCTTTGGAACATTCGTTATATTAGCCAATGTTCGAGAGGAGGTGCCAGGATGATCTAATACCTCACCAATTATATTTAGCTGCTGGATTTCCTTTTCTTCCTTTAGTTCATAATGTCTTGTTCTTAACTTTTTAAAACTTCCGTAATTTACTAAATTACTTTTTAATGTTTGATAAATTCGCTCGGGAAATGTATTAAAATATAATTCACTAGCTGCTTCAGGAACTTCGTTAGATAATATGTAACATTTTAACATATCATACTTTTCATAATTCTCAAACATATTTTGTCAGCAACTTAACACAACTTTATAAAGATAACACCAAAACGCAATAATTACACCAGACTACAGTAATCTGACAGCAATATATTCAAAATATTGAACGCGCGTCATTATTCCAAGGCCTACTTCGATGTAAACCAAAAACACCTAATATTTTCGTTATTTTTGAAAATAAGTACCTACAACTTTATATCACTGAAAAGGGCTAAACGCGAGCATTTTTTATAATTTATAGCCAACTATGATTTCCATTTGAAAAAAAAAAGTTTTGCCTATTTATGATAAAACGGACAACTACAGAAAAAATCTGAGTACGCCACTGGATTGCACATAAAAAAGTGCCTTTAGAATGTCTTTGCAGAATGTTAATATTCCGCAAAATAAAAAAGTTATGGACAATTTTCAAAATGGCCGAAAATTGAAAAACGCCCTATATCTCAGTTGGCAGTGAAAATATCGGCAGGCGGTTTTTGCCATTAAACATTTCTCAGAAATCGAGCCCATGACACCTAAGTCAGTTTTGCTCTATCTAGTCAGGAAATAGGTTTTCTCTGTTAAAACAGACCAATTTCGACCACCCGGTACACTGTAGCTCTCACTCCCTTAATTTAGCTATAAGTCATTCTTGCCAGGTTCAAAGTATCCGCAATTCTATAGGGACGATAAAATCAATTGGTAACTTCTTTAGACTTTCCGCTAAGCGCACTGCCTTACTTCAGGAAAAGATTAAACAAAGTTATCCTGAGACGAGTTGGTCGCGACTAGTACCGATGTGCGAAACTGGATGGGTGGAGAATCACACTGCTCTTATGAGGTTTAAAGAAATTTATACTACGATTGTAGAAATATTAGAAGATCTCTCTGAATCCAGGGATATGGAAACATCTTCAAAAGCTTCTGCTTTTTTAAAAAGTGTAATTACAAGTGAATTTGTTATTAGTTTGTGTGTGGCAGAATCTTTGTTTGCCTATACAGTAAACCTCAGTAAGATACTCCAAAGTGTCGATATTGATTTGCCGTCTGCTCTTGCTTTTATTGAAAACGTTAAACTTCAAGTCGAAAAAAATCGCGAGAACATGGACATTTTTTTCCATGGAATTTTTGAAAATGCCACAAACATGCTTGAGTCAGTGAATGAAGTCGTTACCATCCCAAGAGTTAATAAAAGGCAAATTAATCGTGTAAACATAAGTGTTCACACTCCAGAAGAATACTACAGAATCGGTATAGCTATCCCCTTTATAGACGATTTTCTTTCACAAATCCATAGCAGATTTCTTAAGCATAAAGAAATATTTAAATCTTTAAATAAATTGTTGCCAAAAAACCTAAAAAATATTGAAGAACTTGTTGATGAGGAGCTGCAAAGAACCATTGATTTTTATAGCAAGTTTGTTGAAAAAGAAGTTGCCATATTGGAAATAAAAATTTGGCAGACTAAATGGGAAAATCAAATTAAAGATATTCCACAAAGCGCTTTACAGACATTAGATATGTGCGATAAGAAGTTTTTCCCTAACGTTTACGAGTTAATAAAAATCTTATGTACATTACCTGTGACTACTGCAACCCCAGAGCGTACCTTTTCTACAATGAAACGCATTAAAAGTTATATAAGAAATAGTTCTGGCCAAGAAAGAATGTCTGACTTAGCATTAATGAGTATATATAGAAACATAAACATAAACAATCAGGAAGTAATTAATATTTTTGTAGAAAAAGCCCGTCGTTTAAATTTAACACTTTAGTTTAGCCTTAAAAACGCTTATAAATGTTTGAACTAATAAATACGTTTTATACAACCATTATTGTATACTTGATTATTCCTCAATCAGCAAACCCATAGGGATACATACATACCTTATTATTATAGGTCGTTTCAGAAATTTACTTTAAAAAAGCGCATAACATACAATTTTTAGTTTTGTATTATATTAATTCGTTTGTTTTACTATTTAACTAACAAAAGAGAAAACATAAAAAAGTAAAAAAAATAATCATTATGGGCGTGGCATCCCGAAAAATTTTCGCCTGCGGCGCTTATGTACCCTGCCTGCCCCCCCCATAAATTAAATTCTGTCTATGTCTCTGAGCAAACCCCCCCCGAAAAAAAATTCTGGCTACGGCCCTGCTCCTGACAAATTTTGTTACACTTGTGGAGAATTTCTGGTGAAATCACAAGCCAGGCTATTTTCCGAAAATGTAAAAAAAGCTTACTTTAAATATTTTGGTGTGTTAATTGGGGATTAAGATAAGCGGTGGGCTCCTCATGTGTGCTGTGTTAGTTGTAGTGTATCATTGGTGCAGTGGATGGAGGGAACGAGAAAAAGTATGCCTTTCGCAGTTCCAATGGTATGGCGAGAACCCACCAACCATTCTGACGATTGTTATTTTTACCTGACGAAGGCTGAAGGTTATTTCAAAAAGGGAAAGCACAATATAGAATATCAAAATTTGCAATCTGCCATACGACCTGTTCCCCATAATGCAAATTTGCCAGTGCCGATTGCGCCTTTAAATTGGCAAGCTATTGATTTGGGATGAAGATAACACATCATCAGGCAGCTCAGAAGAACAGTGCACCGATCCCACTTTTACCACAGGTCCCAGTTCCGCCGAGCCACATTGGATTGTTCAATGTGAATTAAATGATTTAGTACGTGATTTGGGGTTATCCAAGCAATAGCCAGAACAGGGTTCCCGTCTTAAGGAATGGAACCTATTGGCCAAAGAAACAAAAATTACGAATTTCAGAAAGTGCTATGTTTTCTGAATTCTACAGTATGGAAAATTCGTTGTGCGCGTGTACTGATATATACAGTTTAATGCAGGAACTTGATATTGAACATTCTCCCCGTGAGTGGCGCTTATTCATAGACCCACCTAAATATAGCTTAAAAGCTGTGTTATTGCATAATGGAAAAATATGCGCACGATTTTGGATAAAATAAACTACAATAGGTATATATGGCAGATATGTGGGGGCCTAAAAGTTATAGCGATTTTAGTGGAACTTCAAGGGGGATTTACAAAATATTGCTCTTTTTTTTGTTTATGGGACAGCATTATGTAACAAAAATTTGGCCAGAAAAAAGCGAATTTCAACAGGGTTCTGAAAATGTTAAATTTATACCTCTTGTTCCCAAAAATGTCCTTTTGCCTCCTCCTCACATTAAACTTGGGCTGAATAATTGAATTGAATAAAGATGGTGATGGATTTAACTACCTAAGACAAGTCTTTCCCCAGTTAAGTGATGCTAAATTAAAGGAAGGCATTTTTATTGGGCCACAAATCAGAAAATTGCTGGGCGATGTCAATTTTACGGAAAAGCTTACCTGTCAAGAACTCAGAGCATGGAATTCATTTCTTAATGTAGTAAGAGGATTTTTAGGCAACAATATGGATGAAAATTATGAACAATTAGTTAATGAACTCTTAGATGCCTAGCGCTTGGTGCCAGAATGTCATTAAAAATTTACTTCTTCCATTCCCATCTGTCATTATTTCTTAAAAATTTGGGCGCTGTTAGTGACGAGCAGGGTGAAAGGTTTCACCAAGATATCAGAACAGTGGAAATTCGGTACCAAGGACGATGGGATCCAGCCCTGATGGGTGACTAGTGTTGGTTTTTGAAGAAAGACGATAGGACACCTCGTAAACGGAAAAAATAAAGTTTGATTAGTATTTTAAGTTAATATTTTTCTTGTTTTTTTGTTAGATGTATGGTATCTTTAATAGGCGAAAACTGTAAACATAGTCAATAAACAGGGTTAAGAATTTTCTGAATCATTTTTTCTTTAGATATTAAGTATCGTAACATATGGTTCTACAAGTCTATCAAGAAAACCCTACGTGCTACAACTTTCTATTTGTCATTTTCGTATTTGGATAGGTCCATTCTATTAGATTATGCTATTCTGATTTGTGTTACAACAAAAAAGTTTTTTTTTGGCGGCCAGTGTAATTTAGCAATACACTGACACAGCTACCTACCGTCCGTACCGACACTTCCAGACAACTTACAACGCTGCACACGTCGCCAATAAAAAGTTCCTGCCAATGACAAGAAACATCTTTTTACCGGCCCGATATTAACTTGTGGCGGTATGCGTGTCGAAGCGCGGAAGAACTTTTTCGAGAAGCTCGGCGGAAAAGCCTTTTCACCCAATAATTCCATTAAAAGTATCGGAGTTTACTTGTAGCATTAAAATAGGAAAGAACATAGGCGTGCGGTGACTGTTTATGATAGGTATGGAGTAATTTCTATACTACAATATTGGATTAGTCACATTAATAAATAGTGGGTGCCCAAATTTGATCTTTCGATTTAATTGATCAATAAAACACACGAAACACTTTAAATGTTATAATTTGGTTATATTAGTAAGTACAAATGTTGTGGTTAATAATGAAAAATGCTGTTGCTTCTTTGGCATGCTAGTATTATTTTCCCAAAACTTTCCTTTCACTCACTATTTTCCAAAAACTGTTTTCTTTAAAAAGCACCACAGGAAATAATCTAGTGGTGTCAAGTCTCATGACCTAGGCGGCCAATTATGTCAGCTCTTCGAGAAATTATTCGATCGGCAAATTTCTCTCTTACAACATTGAGCGTTTCATCCGAGGTATGGTAAGTGGCACTATCCTCTTAAAACCACATGTTCTGGACATCCATGCCTTCTAATTTATTCCACAAATAATCAACTAAAATCATCCTATATCGAGCTTCGTTCACAGTAGACGCATTACCCACTTCATTCTGGAATAAATAAGGACCAATTACGCCGAAAGACCACATCACCCCGTAACTTTTTCTGGATATAGTCTTTTCTCCAGTATTTCTCTTAGATTTTCCTCAGCCCATACTCAGTAATTTTGCTTGTTCACGTATCCACCAATTTTGAAATGAGCCTCGTCGCTAAAGATTATTTTGTTCTGTTCTCGCTTTTTCTCTAATGCCCAATTAACAAAATTACGACCTGCTAAATGGTCGTTTGGTTTTAGTTACACTTTCAGCCAAACACATGTTTAATAGTTTTGTCAAAAGATATACAATAAAATTAACAATGCTTTTAATTATCTTTGTGTTAAAGCCAAACAAATCCTTGCTCTGTGAGTTTTTTAAATTAGAAATTATATCCTTTATCTCAATAAAAGTTATTTCTTCAAAGCTAAAAGGGGGAAGGTTCCCAAGTTCCAATCTATTTAAATAATGTTTACTAGTATATGAGGCGTTTGGTAAATTTAGCAAAAGATTATCTGCCACATTTACAAAGAAAGAATTTAACTGACCAGGTGGTAAAGAGCATGCAGTGTTCCTCTTATTAGGCCTAAACCTGTTAATAATCTGCCAAGAGGCTTTTACAATATTATTTGAATTAATTATATAATTGTCATGAGCTCTAATTTTTTTTTCACATAATTCTTTACGATATGTTTTTTTAAATAGATTAATTTGTTCTCTTAACCATGGTGAGTGTGTATGTGAAAAACCCTCAGTCAGAAGAGCCAAAGTATCT
Source organism: Kuschelorhynchus macadamiae (assembly GCA_030620095.1). NCBI lineage: Eukaryota > Metazoa > Arthropoda > Insecta > Coleoptera > Curculionidae > Kuschelorhynchus > Kuschelorhynchus macadamiae. The sequence continues at coordinate 2,005,670 of JAUTXW010000642.1, forward strand.
CTCTTTTCCCTTAAGGCATTATCAAACCACTCAATTTCCGGACCATTTAGATTTTTGTTACGTTTAATTTTTTCAAGAAAAGATGAATTTATTGCATTGTTTAATTTATCAACAACTGATGTACACTTTTGCTCTGCACTTGTACTAACATCATGGAAGAAACCCCAGGAAATATTTTCTACAAACTCATGTAAGATATTTAGCCCTTGTTGAGTTATTGGTTGATAAGTATGTGATTTGTCTACATTCTCACACCCTGCCACACAAAATGACGGAAAAATAAAAGTTCAAAAAAATCTTCTTATTGAATTTATTTTAATTTAAGCCGAAAAATCAAATGTGGCGTAGGCAGAAACTCCTAAAATATTGGTATGAATTCATTATGGTGAAACACAATGACGATCAATAAAAATGTTTGAAAACAGAGTAAACACATGCGTAAGTAAACGACTTTGTACAGAACTAAATTGAGACATACTTCACTACTCCTAATAAAGGGAAAGATTCATAACGAAAGAAGTTCCGGGTCAAGGAAACTTCAGAACGTAAAATAAACCTGTACTTATAATTTTAAGTCATAAGTACATTCCTGTTAGTCGCTCTATTGTACAAGTCATCAACCACCCGAATCGCTCTTATCTGGAGAGCGACCACCCTATTCGCCTGAACTATGGTCCCCAAGTCGACATTGCATAATCACAGTGGCATTGAAAAAGAACATTCTACGATATTACCAGAACATTATTGTCAACAAGATTTTAATATTCCTAAAGAATTCGTAATGCATCCCCTTGAGGCTAAACATAATTTGTTCGGTCTTATTAATATCTAAAGAAAGCTCATTTGAGTTGAAATATTCCTTCAATTTTTCTAATGATTTCTGTATATATTTTTACTAAGAAGAGTATCCAAATGTTTTTTGGTATTGGTTACAGGTTCAAAGTCATTGATGTAGATTAAAAAAGGGATATACTATATTCATCAAATAACGAGTTACTAACTGTATGCTTTGATCGCCTTGAAAAGAAGGATATCATGGGCACATGCAATAGAAGCATCTTAATGAGGTCACACACAATTGGCCCTACATGCTGACACTCCTCAAAACCCTCGACCTCATAATTAGGTAAGGATAATATCGCATCATTTTTGTTTACAAGTATATCCGAAACCCAAATTGACTGAAGGCTAAATAGGCTATAACCCGCGTGGTTCTTTGCAGGTCACACGTTTAATTGGATACCTCTTAATTGTATGCTTTGATCGCCAATTCCAAAATGTTTCAACTTGAAAAGAAGGATATTATGGGTACATGCAATAGAAGCAACTTAATGAGGTCACACAGAATTGGCCCTACATGCTGACACTAATCAAAACCCTCGACCTCATAATTAGATAAGGATAATATCGCGTCATTTTTGTTTATAAGCATATTCGCAACCCAAATTGACTTAAGGCTAAATAGGTGACATGCAAAGAACCACGCAGGTTATAGCGTTAATTTGATACATTTTTCCGGATCTAGAGGGTTGCCTATAATTAGTAATTACTGTGAGTAATATGTTGCCGATGTTCGTAATACTGCTTCTTATTTACAAATGTTAGCAAGGTAATCGTACTGAAGTTATTGAAGTTAACTACATATAAAGGATGATAGGTGAGTATTGTCAGGTTAGTTAAATTTTGTATTTTGTTGGTGGTCGGGCAAATTTTTTTTTCAATTTTATGTGTACTCATCTTTTTATTATGAGACTTCGTTTTTGGTTAGCAGAGATTACAGATGTTTGATAATTTTTAAATAAAAGTAGAAGTTTTTATCCCATAATACTCTCTGATATCACTGAAATGATTCTTTTCTATTAAGTTAAGTGTGTTTACTTAGGGTATTCGTATGCAGGGCTGGACATAATTAAAAAAAATCCGTTTTGCTGTGAGACGTCAATGGTTCTCGCAAAAACATCTCTTGTCCCCAAAGGCATTTATTAACCCGGAGCTGCTACGTGTAAAGACTTTCGGATCAGTATCGCGCTCGTCCTTTTTTCGACATCTTGACGGATGTGGCGAATTTGTCAAGACATGGCACGTATTTCATTAACATAACTTTTAGTTGAAGTCTATTTAATTTGGCAACAGCGCGACGACGCCGCGCAAATTAATTACTCTTGCTAATTTTTTGTTAATTAGACTTTTGATGTCCCTTAAGTGCATTTGCATTTATTCGGATCATGAATAAAATAGCGCCTGTTTTTGCGACACCGCAAGGATTCATTTGCGTTTCTGAATATTTATTTTTATCATAGTATTTAGCTGCATTTATGTATAAATGTGACATCAGAACAATGTTGTTTACATATCACAGATTAATTAATAATTATTCCTCCACTTCCTAATACTTCCCTCGTAAAAGACAAGTATTGTAATTGTGAAAAAATCACCTGTTGAGATTTTTTCGGATCTTCACGTTTCAAGATCCCTAGATGACGAAAAACATGTTTGCTTAGTTCCATCGATCTGTCGGTCTGACTGTTCGCGGCATAGCTAAAAAAACTACTCGAAATACAAGAGTTCTAACCACACTACACCACAACTTGTTACATTCTGGACGCGCGTTTCGCTAACCATCAGCAGATTATATAAACTAAAGTAACTTATCCTAACCGAGACTATTTATAGATAAATGTGGTCACACTTGGTTGCACCCGACTGCACCGTTGTCAAGTAAGCAATAGAGGGGACTATAGGGAACAGGCCCTCTGTCCTTATTTAGTGCTTTCTTACCACATTTAACTATTTCTATACTCTCCAATGCATCAAATAATCTATTATTAGATACATTTTTGATTAACTTAAGATTATTTATTCCTATTTGGTGATTGTTTTCCAAAGCATGTTGGGCAAGCTATTCCAGAACTGCTCGAAAATATTCCATTAGCCCAATATAATGCTGTTTATCTACAGCAAGATGGTGCCCCAAGTCACGACTCTAGGCTCTTAAAGGAATTTCTTGATAATAACTTTCTCCACGATCTCCAGATCTCTCAATTTTAGATTTTTTTTATGGGGCTATATACAAATGAAGAATATTAATCACGATATAGCGGAACTTCGAGAGGCAATTCATTTAGCCTTTCGGAATCTGCAAATGAGACCAATGGTTCTTTTTAACGCTATTCAAAGAATTACAAAAATGTGCTAACTTTGCATTAGATAAAATGCTCGTCAATTTAAACATCACCTTTAAAAACTTGTTTTTTTTTTAATAATGTTATTTCTTGTGTGAAATTTACTAATACCTATCAGTATTAGTAAATTTCCTATAAATATCGAATTCTATTTTACCGTTATGTCTAATAATTAACGTATCGAGAAAAGGTAATTGCCCATTGTTCTCCTTTTCATACGTAAAATTAATGGAAGGATATTTATTGTTTAATGTTTCTAAGAAAGTGTCAAAATTTTCTGTTTTAGTATCAAAAATAGGAAATATATCGTCTACGTATCTATACCACACCCTTGAGAATTACTTGAATTCTTTTTTTAACTGGATTTCTAATCTATCCATAAACAAATTTGCGAGGAACGGAGATAAGCAATTGCCCATCGCAGTTTCCTCAATTGCTATCAATATACCAATAAGCACTAGAAAATGTTGAAAGATGCCACTACTCTTCAAGCACCTGAGGCTTCCAATAAGTTCATAGTAATCCCATATGATCACAGATATACGAGAGGTCTAGAAAAAGTATTTAAAAACGTACGTTTTAGAGTAGCCTACAAAACGGAGAACAGTTTGAAAAATCTTCTTGGAAACCCTAAAGACAAAGTCGACGTGAAGGAGAAGAGTGGCATCTATGAAATTAGCTGTAATGACTGCGATCTAAAATATGTTGGGCAAACTAAGCGCTCCATAAACATTCGTTTTAAAGAACACATGACACATTTACGATACCGAAGAACAAAAAAGTCAAGCGTTGCCCAACATGCTTTGGTAAACAATCACCAAATAGGAATAAATAATCTTAAGTTAATTAAAAATGTATCTAATAGTAGATTATTGGATGCACTTGAGAGTATAGAAATAGCTAAATGTGGTAAGAAGGCACTAAATAAAGACAGAGGGCCTATTCCCTATAGTCCCCTCTATTGCTTACTTGACAATGGTGCAGTCGGGTGCAACCAAGACTGACCATATTTACCTATAAATAAGTCTCGGTTAGGACAAGTTACCTTAGTTTATATCATCTGCTAATGATGTTAGCTTGGTTAGCGAAACGCGCGTCCAGAACGTAACATATTGTAGTGTAGTGTGGTTAGAACTCTTGTATTTTGATCTATCTTCCACCACAGGTTCCAGTGTGAGGACTTAAAAAACTGGATTGTTTGCTTTCTTAGTATTAATGCAATTCTCAACCTTGTTAATTAATCTAAAAGTTATTTATACTTAGGTATCAGAAGCCTCTGTAGTTATTGGGTTTTTGTTGGTATGTGGTTATATTAAGGTATTTTTTGTAATCTTGTAACCCTGGATTTTTCTTAAAACCAAGGTACAAGATTGCTACGCTCTTATTTAATAATTATTATTACTGTTTTATTATAAATTCACAAAAAGGTATCAAGATTACAGCTCGTGGTCAACAGAGCGTGCAATGTAGATGCCCTATCTCAATTAACCCGGAGAGTAGGGCGTGGGAAAACTTAAGAAATCTTAAAAAAAAGAGAGAGAAAAAAAAAGAAATGAGCGCCACCAATTTAGAACGGCTTAAATTGGAAAGCCCCTTGATCTTTGCGGCACTTGCTTCCTCTTGATACTTTAAAAGAAAAAGAGTGAGCTAAATAAAACACAAATATAGTAAAAAAAAAAAATCTATTATCAGTTACGGTATAAAAGAAGGAAAAAAAATAAAATGTAAACAATAGGTGTCACCAAATCCAGCAGCACCTGGAAGTTCTGAGACGCTCCTAACTTCAAACTAGGCCCGTGACATGGGATTAGTCCCGAGTCTTGAAGTTAAGCCCGTGACTTGAAATTGTCTGTGACTTGCAGTTGTAATTAGCCCCTGAGTTGAAATTAGGACTGTGACTTACAGTTGGCCCCTGACTTGAACCCTATCCAATAGGGTCACTCAGTTCTAGTCAAAAGGTGGTTTAACGTGCCAAGTACAAGGGCATGGAAAATGGCGGTCTGGTCCAATCTTCAGGTCAAATCCTCTCTTAGAGAGATTTTCTAGCACGAAAAATAACACTCACAGTGCAAACTATAATGTGCCCGAAAAACTATTGCGGTGTTGAGGAAAAATCCCGCTAACGGATTTCCAAGATTTTCCTGGATTATTTCCTCAGACCCGCGCTGAAGACCTGTGGTTTATCTGCAGGTGACCAGAAAAGTGAAAAATGTGTTCCCCCAGCTTCCTTTCCATCTAGAACTTTGGTTAACTAAGGTGGCGGAATACCATTGGCTAGAGTATGTCAGGTGCTCACAACCTTGCCAAAAGAGCACATAGACGGAATAAAACAAGGATATGATTAACATGTTAGACAAGAAAAACGACTCTCCATTGGTTGAGAAAGATACAGGAAATAATGCAGGAATACACTTGGCAACAGCGAAAAAGAAGCCTGCGCTCTGGATATGAGGAAGTACCGGATGGAGGGTTCCGAGAATAAGTTAATATGGAAGTCTTAGCCGAATAGATCCGAAAAGTTCCGAGACGAAGCAATAATAACATTGACAGAAACAACTAACCTGAAATTTAAAAGCAACGCCTAGGCGAAATGGAAACGTAAATAATAAATAATATTTAATTAATTACTCTAGTACTAATGGAAAAGGACCACTCAAAAAGTCAAATATTAGTCCGGAGTAGAGTACCAAAGAGTCAAAAAAAAATGATGTGCTAATGAAGGAGTAGTTAAATGTCATAAAAATGAAACGTAAGTTGAGTTTAATTTAATAGAATTTTCCCAACTGTATAAACTCATTATTTAACCATAAAATAGGAATTTATTCACACAATTATTAACTATTTTAGGAAATGCATCAGACGCAGACGTAACGAAATTTCAGTTTATATTAGGCTCCAAGTAATTATGCAACTATGGACAAAACAAAAGTCGATTTGAATTTCGGAATATCAAACATTGATAGAAATTATAAGAAGGCTGTAGTTTATATAGTCTCAGAAAAAAAAAGGTAAGAATATTAATATTGAATCGAAAAATACCTTTGGTTTATTTATGTCTAACTTAAATGAAAATACCTTTATATGTTACATATTCACAGCAAAAAGGAACACGAATAATAAAATGTAGATTTAAGAGAAAATATGAAGTGGTGTATATATAGTATCTATAGTCTAAAAATAATCCTATGTATATCTGAAAAGAAATATTTATCAAGGCAACCTTTTTTCATACAAGTATTTACAGTTCAATATTAATACATAATATCGACTTTATATCAAAGAATTTATTGGGGTACTAATGATTTGGTTTTTTTTACAGCGACAGAAGAGTTATACAAAATATACGCTCGAATCTAAAAATGCAGCATATCTAGCCAAAGAAAACGAAAATCCCAAGACTTGTATAAAGGACTCGAAAATAGGTTTTCAAAATTAATAAAATTTAATTTATATCTACTCTGTAAAATATATGGGAAATAAATAGTTTGTCTAAAGTGCTATTTGAAGTTTTTCTTATACAGTATATAATTATTAAATTCGGCAAAATTAAATAAATCCAATAATTATATTTAAACTGATTTTTTTGGCGACATCTATGAACGAACGCTAAACTTATACCATTTACTGAAAATTATTCCTTTATAACTTGAGTTCAGATATAAGTACAAAATTAACTACTTATCGAGAGGTGACACTGTGTGTACCGAAATTTGCTGCAAAAGGTGTTGAATTTATATTTCGCTTAAATATGAACAATGTAACCGCTTCTAATAAGAAAACTACTAAAATCTAAGTAAACCAAACCAACAAGGCGTACATATTAATCACTAAACTTAATACTAAAGTAGTAGATTATAATATTAAATTAATCATACAATGAAATGCACTTATAACAAAATTAAACTGTTACAATCTCTAGGATACATTATTTTTTAATTTTGAAAAAATGTATAACAATAGTAAAAACTATTAAAAAATCGTAATATCATGTTTTTTACTTTCCTAATTGAGAATCAATTTACCTATTTGCTTTTAAAATTAATACATTTAGGTATCTATCTAACCTGAAGGTTCCTGTTGCAATCGCAGGCAAAACGTCGGAAAGTTATTTGAATTAGTCACGGTCTAAACCCAGAACCATTATTTCTTATTTTGAACTTTGTTAATAATAAATTCAAAATATAATCAATAGTCCTAGGCACAGTGGTTAAATTTTCAGTATGTTTTTCATAACAGTAGCTTTTTTCAGTATATTGAAATAATCTACTTTAAACACATTCTACGAATAATTATTAACTTATTTTTGTTATTTAATGAGATTGGAAACAGTTTCTAAGAGTAGGCTTTTCTTAACTGCTTCTTACTTACTAGATAGAGCTGATTAGGCGAAAAACAAAATACATGTGTGTAGCAGAATACAGAGTTAGCATTGTTCACAAGAAAAGGCAAACTCTCATCGAAAAGACATCAAAGAGAACTACAAGCGGCAAAAACTGATTAACACAAATCAACAACTTAATTACGATTCGAAAACAATAATTGAATTAAAAATAATGGATATTAATAGTTATATAAAAATATATTTAAACCACCAAGTAAGGAAAGAGATATCCACAAAACTAGTTTTAGTATTAAAAAATTATTATCCAAATATGAACCTTGAATCGAGGCTCCCATATTTCAACCAACAGTCGTTGATCCAATACGTCAAAGATGTTAAATGTAGCCAGCCCTAAGACACAACATATGTTTTGACACTGAATAATTTGATGCAACAAACAAAAGAACAAACTGAGCTGAAAAAACAAATGGTCCTTTGATATAAAAGTTGTCTTAATGTTCTCCAAACATCATTTTTCAACATACGAAACACCTTACCTTACGATCTATTTTTATATATGCGGGGGAAGTAACACATAATATTTTTCTGTCAATACTCCATACAATTTTTTTCAGTTAAATTATGAGTTTGGAGAAATAATCTGCAAATTATTTGGTAGCAGATTAGCTTACGTCCCAAACTCGTTTTAGCACCATATGATTTACATCTTGGGTCTAAAGATGAAATAAGGATATAGTTTCTTTGCTCGGTACAGACGATTATTTGTTGTTAGGAAAGAAAAAAAATTGGCCACGGTTATGTGAATACGTTCCAAATTGGAGCTTCAAGAGACCCTTCGTAGTATCTAGAACTGTCGCATGTATTTCTATAAGTAGCATTGTTACAACGCTATTCCAGGAACTGGCATATTGAAAATCAGCATTTAGTAGTTGGGGTGTCATGTTTTATTTTGACATATAGTTTATAGGATTTTTGAAGGAAGTCTTACAGCACGTAGATACCCAGAAATCCTTGAGGAAGCTATTCCAGAACTGCTCGAAAATATCCTATTAGCCCAATATAATGCTGTTTATCTACAGCAAGATGGTGCCCCAAGTCACGAGTCTAGGCTCTTAAAGGAATTTCTTGATAATAACTTTCTCCACGATCTCCAGATCTCTCAATTTTAGATTTTTTTTATGGGGCTATATACAAATGAAGAATATTAATCACGATATAGCGGAACTTCGAGAGGCAATTCATTTAGCCTTTCGCTATTCAAAGAATTACAAAAATGTGCTAACTTTGCATTAGATAAAATGTTCGTCAATTTAAACATCACCTTTAAAAACTTGTTTTTTTTAATAATGTTATTTTTTTGTGTTTGTTATATTGTTACGTTATGCTATAAAACTGTTGTTACAAACTAACTGGTATTAAATAACTCTATAGGTATTTTGATATAAGAAGATATCTATATGCAAGGTATCCAATTCTTCGTTAGCAATATGTAACTTTCAATTGTTTATTATTGTTATTCATAGTCTACTATTAAATCATGCATTGAATTTCAAAGAATTGTCATTTATTTGCGTGTTTCTGAAAAAAAGTGCATACTACTATATATTTTTGAAAAGGTAAAATAAGGCAAATTTTATAGTCTATAGATATACAGGGTGTTCTATTTAAAAAAATATAATAGGGTCCGATAAATTTTTGACCTGACCCTGTATACTAATTTCGAAGGCGGAAAAGTTATATAAGAAACAGTTTTCATATTTTCGATAAGCTATATGATAGTTAAGATACGAGGGGTGCTTGAAAATGCAACATTTTCAATTTAGCCCTGTATCTTAAAAACTAAAAGGGCTATGATAATTTTGTTAACCGCATCCTTAGTTTTATGAAAACCGCAACTTTCTATCTATAAAAATAACGGAGATACCGGGGTAAAAGTACCCAAAATGGGACCCCCTGTACGTTAGTTTCAAATTTTGGGGATGCATTAAATATTTTACAGAAATAAACTGGTAAAATTGTGATAGAAATTTAAGACGGCGAAACAAAATGTCGGTTAATAACAAGGGAAAGTCCGTGTAAAGGAAATTTACCCATTTTTTATCCTCAATTAACTCCTCTATCTACAAGTTTTGGGCAGATAATTTTTCAAAGTTAAATAGGTTCTAACAATGCAAATTTTGGCTAGTTGGAAAGAGCTCTTATTCCAGATCTCACAAGTTAAGTTTAAAAACAACTTGAAGTTTGCACTTTAAAATGCTGCGCTGTGATAGGCCACTCCAAAGTCTAAATTTTAGGCAGAGTTTAAACTTAACTTGTACAGTCCGCCCTTAGAGAGCTGAAATAAAAAATAATTGGTTAATTTTTCTGAGGTTAGACTCTCCTGTGAATGGACTACGAACTGAGTTTTATTTACAGTTAATTTGTTAATTTTACCCGTCCTGCTTTATGATTGTCCCACCTAATTACGTGGTGCTCTCCCCGTTTAACATACCACATCCATCTCCTTCGCGAGAAAACAAACGACGTTCCGTGACAGCCCACGGCTGAGACAAGTGAATAAATAAAAACATATTCGCATCGGTCACCGATGTAACACGATTATTGAGACTTATGGCCTTTTGTTTTTTGTTAGATGAATAAGGAAATTTGCCGTAAATCTACTTTAGACACTCGTTGTGCAATATATTTTTGCCCATAGAACGGGAATTGGCATTTATGTAACGGACAAGTTTGTTAAATTACCTTCTTAAAAACATTACATTTAAAATTGAAACATTACATATAAACTAGAAATGTCGAGGGGAATAAATTTGAAGTAATATTAAATGGTTGCAATGAAACTGAGCATACTTCCATCACAAACAGAATCAGAATTAGGGCAGCAAGAAAAAAATTTTCTAGAAGTTTTTGTTTTGATATTTATTCCTTGGCTTAGATATGTTGATGAATATTTTGGACAAGTAGAGGTCTCGATAAAAAACTAACGACTGTTCACACTTTCTTTATGTTTTAATTAAGCTCACAAGGATGCTTCATTAGGAGTGTAATATATAGAATGACCGCGTCGATTTGAAAACAAGTCCTAAATTTCTATTTATTATTTTTCCTTATAGCTTTATGTTCTAGCTTGCATTTGTTTTTTGAATTTTCTACCTCAATTGGCAAAAAGGTTATAGCAATTTGACGATAAACTCGATTGTGGTCTTATCGTGCGGGTCCAAAAGGTCACCAACATTATGAATCGAATCAGAAAACACAGCGAATACCAAAATGTTGTGTGATTCTTTTATCGAGCTATTAAATCTCGATGGGCTCTTTAAAAATATACACGGAGAAAGAAAATAGTTTTTTTTTATTATATTACACAATATTGTTAAGATAGCCACTTAATATTATTTTATATATTAAATGCCGAGGGACTAAATAAGAAAATTGGCTAAATATGTGTTTGGTTAAAATTTTTTGTTTGGCAAAAACAAAAATACACAACCTGCAAGCGCCTTAATAAAATCGGAAGGCGGTTCGAATTAGTGGAACAATCAGGATATGTTCTGTTTATACAGCCACTTAATGAATGATGAATGTGACATTTTTTTATCAATCAGCAAAAATTATGAGCCCCGCTTGATCCAAAAATCTAAACACTTATACAGTGTCATTTATTTAAATGCGGGCCACCCCTGTGCAAAGAAAAGTTGTTTTTTTTTTATTGTGATAATAAAAAAATGTTATTTTGCAAAAATACTATACACTTTTGTTAAAAACACAAGATAATTAGTTATTAATTCCCTGAGATTTTTTCAGATCTTTACTTTTAAGGGTCCCTAGATCCCGGAAAACATGTTTTCTCAATTCCTTCTGTCTATAGGTATGTCTGTCCGTCAGTCTGTCTGTTCGCGGCATAGCTAAAAAACTACTTATCCGATTTCTTCAAATTTCAGTCTAAAATTAAAGGCCATGCATGCGAACAATGCAGGCTATATATATATATATATATATATATATATATATATATATATATATATATATATATATATATATATATATATATATATATATATATATATATATATATACAAAATTACAAATGTACTAAAAAAGTAGGCTGAAAAATGGTGTCAAATCTAATAAAAATTTTTTTTTTAAATTTACTGGCTAATATTCAGGAGCCAGTGGCAAAAGCTCTGAGAATCGTTATAAGGAATGTACAGAAACTTGTGCATGAAAAAAAACATAATTTACTTCCCAACAAGATTAAGAAATGTAGACGAAAAAATCCAAAGGCAAAAGAATTAAGTTGCAATGCAAAAATGGATATTCATAAAGCAATTTATGATTTATACACGTCAAAGACGACAAAAGAAGATATAATCCTTCAGAAACTTTTTAATATTATAGACTAAAAAAAATATCATCATCACTTAAAAAGTCTTCAACTTCTGAGTCGTCCTCAAATTGGGCAATGATCATTGGTGCTATTTCGACATCTAGAACTCGTTCTCGATTCCACCAATCCCATATTAATGTCTCCGTATGTTCCACAGATTTCTTCCTACTCCGGCGTAATATAATTTAATGAATCTTGCCAAACAATTTGCACTTCATCTGATGTAAGACCATCGTTCACGCGTTTTTCGTAATATGATTTTGCCCCAGCCCATATTAATTCTATTGCGTTAAACTGGCAACGGTATGGCGGCAGTCGTAAAACCTCATGTCCATTTTCCCGTAATATTTCATCTACGGCATATATTGTTGATTTTTTAATAGATTTTGCCATTAAAAGTTCTAGTTTCAGCATATTGGGTAAAGGATTTTGTTTCTGTTTTATTAGCCAGTCATAAATATCACTTTTCTTCCAGGGTGAAGTAGGTTGTTTATTTAAGATTCTTGAATGATAAGATGCATTGTCCAGAATGATTAAAGATGGAGCATCTAAATTTGGAATCAGTTGTTCTTTTAACTACTTTTCAAACAGTTCACAGTTCATATTATCATGGTAGTCCATACTTTTGGATGTTGAAGAAAACAGTAAACTTGCATCTGGGAGAAATCCTGTTGAAGAACCTGCATGCAAAATGATGAACCGTTGTCCCGTCCCACATCCCTTTTTTCTCTTGACACTTTTTACAGACTCGTCCTGCCAAGATTTCGAACCACTTCCATTAGAAAATATCCAAGTCTCGTCTAAAAATACCACTTTTCTAAATTTTGAATTAACATTTTCCGTGTATTTCTTTAAAAACTGGATACGCTGACTTGCTATATGTGGCAAATCGCATAAAAATCTTCGATTACAGTCCTTTTTATATCGAAAACCCAACATTTTTATTAATTTTGACAACGATTTTAGTCCAATTCTTACATTGTCACTTAAGTCTTATGTATTTGGCTTTTTTCGTGTACGTTTCTAAATCGTCTAAATCGTCTTCGGTAGTAAATTATGCTTTTTTTCATGCACAATTTTCTGCACAGTCCTTATACCGATTCGCAGAGCTTTTGCTACTGTCTCCTGGATATTGGCCGGTGAATTTCCATTTTCGTAATATTTTATTAGATTTAATATCATTTTTTTCGCTTGTGGATGCAAAAAATCCGAAAATTGTTTTCTATTACCTATTTTGTCACTGACTTGTCAATCTGACTTTGAAGTGACATCGCTCAAAGATGTTTGTAACTGCTGGTATTTATATGTTTATCCTCTTTTTTATATGAAAATATCATAGGTCTATCTAATTCATCTTCCGGATTTTATGCGGAGGATATGATTACACATAATAAAAGAAAAACAAACTTAAAAAGTTTATCGTTGATAAATCGTATGACCCCCACGATAACACTGCTTTTAACTATACCTATTAATTTTTTCGATTGGTTCTTGTGCAGCAGGAAAGACCAAGTGATGTATTATCTTCTCTATATTCGAAAAGTTATAATATTTCCAAAATATTACAGTGTTGCCAAATTTGGCGTACCATTAATTGTCTCTATTATTTTAAACGCAACACCTTATATATTATATCGCATTTGAATAGCCTATTGAAAGACCTTTCTAACGATGTCTATGGGTCTGAGATTCACCGTTTCGCACTTATCGAGAATTGTCTTCAGCAAGACCCGAGGGAATATTCTTATATCATCGATTTTCTCTCTTTTTTTTAATGCGACCCTATATACTATAGTACATTATATACTATATTATATAATACTATACTTAATTCAAATAGAGCGTTAGTTAGTTATGGCGCACAATATGAAATCAGTTCATTAAGTAGTTTTTTGGGCTAAATTTTTAAATATTTTGTTAAGCCGCCATTTTGTTCCGTCATCTTGGATTCGTACCAAAATTTTATCAGTTGATTCCTACATAATACTTGATTTGTGTGCAAGATTTAAGATAAATTGGATAAAAACTTTCTTAGTAATATTTTTTTTACATTTCACTAGGCCGCCATTTTGTTTTGCCATATTCCATTTTTACTAAAATATTACCAGGTCATCCCCATATGATTCTGAATGTTTGACCAAAATTTGAAGTCAATCGGGTAAGTAGTTTTTTACAATCGGTTAAGTAGATTTTTAGCTATGCCGCGAACAGACCAGACCGACAGACCGACAGCTGACAGACAGACAGACCGACGTAATCGAGAAAACATGCTTTTCGTCATCTAGGAACCCTGAAACGTAAAGATCTGAAAAGTATGTTATAAAATATGAATGGTGGTGATTTTAGGATATACTTCTACAGGTCAAAACTTCAATACTCATTTTACGAGACAGTTCAAGTATTAATTACGAGAAGATTTAATATTATTTTTGTTACGATTAAGAAACAAAATAAAGTTGATGCGTCATCATTTCGGGCTCTTTCCCTTCTTCTTTAATAATAAAAGCCACAATAGAAGTAATAATTCCTCTGTCGAGAGCTAAGTGGGTCACTCGGCCATTAATTGGTCGCCTAATACCCCAATAAGCCGATGATAAATTTTATCAAAATTAAACACCGACCGGGCCAAATAATATATAGGTATCAAATATAAATGGAAGGGGGGTTTTATGCCGTTAAAACCTATTGGCAATAAATATCTTTGGGGTTATACATGGGGTGACATTTATATAAGTTTCGGGAGCACGTTCCCGATGTTTTGACGCGGATAATGCCCTTTGAAACAGTCATGAAACAGCCTGGTCGGGTATAGATATCCGTGACAGATGTAAGCGCAAGTAAGTTTAATCACATAATAAATTTGATGGGTATAAATAGAGCAGATACCTGACAATATTACAGGCACCGCTTCTAAAAGTGTGAGGCACGCCATTCTTGAGGGTGCGGTATCTTTATTTAAAATTTCAATTAGTAGAGATTTAATGTCAAAGCATTTAAAAATATTAAAATTCAGGACTAAAATTCTACTTTGTAATTCATGATGAGCTAACGTAGATTCGACAATATATGAGATGTTAATTAATTATGTCAATTGTTGCAATTCTTATATATTTTTACATATTGACGCCAGCAGCCATAGCACAACTTTTTTGATGTTATTTACTTAAAATGTTGATTTCTCGGAGCTACTAGGGTAGCTGGTAAGGTAAGGTACTTGGAATATACGAGGGTGGTCTGAAAAGTTTCCGACCTCGACGTGAAGAGATGGCAGCCATTTTGGACGCGCAGTTGTTATTTGACAGTGATTTGAGTGAGTCGATGTGAGTATATAATAATCGAGTATCGAGCTGTCAATAATTATTTGTTTTTGAAAGGCAATACGCCTACGCAAATCAAATATGAGTTGGGCTCTGTATACGGGGACTTTGCACCATCATTTGCAATAGTGAAATTTTGGGCAGCTGAATTTAAACGAGGCCGTAAAAGCTTGGGAGACGATGAATGTTTGGGACGTCCAAAAACTGCAAGTCCTGTTGATAACATCGCTAAAGTTCACCAAATGGTGCTAGACGATCGTCGAATTGAAGTAAGAAAGATAGCAAAGGTTATGAATATGTCCAAAGAACGTGTTTATCACATCAAGATTTAGGCTTGAGAAAGCTGTCCGGGCGTTGGGTGCCGCGTTTGCTCACGTTAGACCAAAAACTTGTTCCAATGAACATTTCCAATGCTCTGTTGACGCAATTTAGGCGCAATAAAACCGAGTTTTGGCACCGATTAATTACTATAGATGAAACATGGATACACCATTATACGCCCAAAAAAAAAATACAGTCAAAACAGTGGACTGCAAAAAGTGAACCGGCTCCAAAAAAAAACAAAAACTGTTTCTTCGGCTGGGAAAGTGACGGCGACTGTTTTTTGGGATAGTTATGGAGTTATCTTAATCGATTATATTCAAAAAGGAAAACCATTACAGGAGCATACTACGCATCATTACTGGACAAACTGAAGACAGAAATTGAGGAAAAAGGGCCACATTTGCAGAAAAAGAAAATCCTGTTCACCAAGACAATCTCATCGGTTGCCATGGCAAAAATCCACGAATTACGGTTTGAACTGCTTGACCATCCGCCTTGCTCACCAGATTTTTTAGACCCAAGCGACTTCTTTTTGTTTCCTCATCTAAAAATTGCGTTCGGAGGACTGAGATTTTCGTCAAATGAGGAGGGGATAACCTTCGTGAACAATTATTTTGAAGAGAAAATCGCCGAGTACTATTTAGACGAATTAAAGAGATGGGGCCATCGCTGGCAGAAGTGTGTAGAGTTACAAGGAGACTATGTAGAAAAATAAATATAAAGTTTAAGAAAAAATATCTTATATCTTTGTTAGGTCGGAAACTTTTCAGATCACCCTCGTAAGTGAGGAATAAATAAATTATAGTGTAAAAAAACTGGTAAAGACGCGTTTGTCCGTAACGCACTAAATAGTATAGAATAATGTTATTTACTTAAAAATATTTTGGTCATATTCTATTCTTGAAAATAATATTTAATTTCTTTGCACATTTAACGAAAAAATACAAATTTTTGTTTAATACCTTATGTGCATTTAATAAACTTGTCGCTTCTTAATGTTCAATGACTTTGTCAAAAAGCGCCTACCCTTTTTGGCACAAGCATTGAACATTACAAAGTTTAATAAATGTACAGGGTGTATTTTTATAATTTAACATTTTTTCCTATTTGTACTTAAACAGATACAAAAAAAATTTTAATACAAAAGTTGTTGTTGGGAGGAAAAAAATTTCTTCGCCTACAGGGTGGTTCAACAATGCGGAATTAACAACAACTTTATTTTCTTAAATAGATCACACAATATTTTTGTTGATATTTGGATGGAACTCATTTTCCTCTTTTTAAAAATCTATAAAATATTTGGTTCAGCTGTTTTCGCTCTATGTTGCTTTAAAAATTCTGAAATAAGGTTTATTTTATGAGCTTTTAATCATAGTGGACCGAAATCACAGGTTGCTGCGCTTACTTTGTAAACTACGAAAGCAGTAAGTGTTAATCTAGGTAGCCATGGAAAAAATAAAACACAACACATAAACATTTCTCTCGGTCCTGTCGTTTTTACTATAATTCAATTATAATCATTTAGCATTCAGATCACGAAAAGATTGGGAAAAGGAAAAACGACTATTATGTACTAACTTTTAAAAGCTAGTGCAGCCTTTAGAGTTCTATTCATTGGCTTTGCCTAGCCCACAACCATTAACCTAACAAAAATATCAGGTAAAGTTATTAGTATCACGATTTTTATTACACATTCCCAAGTTATGTACCAAAATTTGAAACGGAAATCTCTCGGTATAAAATTCTATGGAGGTAATAACACCTTATAGCATCTCTGACGGGCGCTGATCCATGAAAGTGGCGTGATAATATGTGGAAAGAATGTCACTGGAAAATTTACAAAGCCGTGTCTGGAACATTAAGTTGCTGCGAGACTACGTTCCGAATTTCTTTTCACGTTACGTCCATTGTGATATTGGTTGATAATATTTATTAAAAATATGGAAAATGTAGAAATTATTTTACTCTACGAGAGGACTTTAATATTGATTATTGGACTTTACCCGGAGCATTCCTTGTAACGAATTTCTCCGCAAAAATATTGTATATGCATATATAGCTACTTAGCAATTACTTTATGCATAATATAGAGGGTAAAAAGGAAATTACTGCATTTAACAGGTCAAAAACCCCAAGGCTGCCTTGGCATTACAGATATTTCAAGATTCACAGTTTTTTGAAAAGACGCTAGTTAGATTAGATCAATGTATCAGATCTCAAATTTTTGTCGCCGTCTTATCAATTTTTTTTTATTGGATAACCAACTCTTTTGATATATACGATACAAGTTCATTAAAAGTACCCACAATATTTCAATTTTGTACCACTTATACTCTAAAGAAAACTAGATGCATGGCAACAACGAATCAAGTTTTTTACACACAACCCAATTTAACACGATTAGTTCGTTGGAATTACGTTTCTAGTTTCTCGTACGCATTAATAGTGATACAAGGAATCCTAAATCGTTCTTTTATCTAAAAATCTTTCTCTATATACTGTTGCGGATACCGACACAGGGATATCACTATAGAACAAATCTCAGTGTCCGAATAAGTGGGTACAAACAAAATATTTTTTTTGCTTAAGGGGAACTGCACGCTGTATTACGGATCATTTGCAAGCCTTCCTCCGGTGCAATATTATGTTAAAACTGTATGAGATATTTATTAACTTCAATGTGTTTTTAATGGTGAAGTATGTATAGTTGGGCGCTACATTCGAATTTTTATGAAAAAATCAAATTTAGATTGATAAAAATAAAAGTATGTTTGTCTATTTTCGACTATTTTAAACACTATTTGACGCAAATGCTGCCGCATATATATTTTTTTTCTACATTTGATTTTTTTCTACTATTGATCTTTTGTCTACATAACTGCAAAATTTGAAATGTTAAATCCTTCTCATGTCATTGCATATCTGCAGGGCGTAAACCGTTTTAAATCAATTTCTAACCAAAATTTAATTTGCTTATACATGACATATTTTTTAAGGTCGGACGTGCAGAAAGTTTTTTCTATTACATAGGTATTTTTCCATGTTGCTTTGAACTTGAGAAAACCTTGTCGCTGAGTTTATTTTTTGCGAATAGTTCCCCTTTTAACAACTTAATGTTATTTTTTAAAGAGAAGAATAAACTAGTCTCGGTCTCAGTCAGATATAAAATATTTTTATATCTGACTTTATTTTACTTTTTGACACGTGTTTCGACCTTACGGTCATCATCAGACCCTGTAACTAGATGGCCACTACAAATTAAAACATACATCGACTATGAGAGCACACTGAGAGATATGTTTGCGGTATAGTCGATTTATGTTTTAATTTGTAGTGGCCTTCTAGTTATAAGGTCTGATGATAACTGTAAAGTCGATACTCGTATCACGAAGTAAATTTGAAAGTAAAAATATTGTATATCTGTCTGAGCCCGAGACTAGTTTATTCTTTTCTTTAAGTACTTATAATCAGGTCTCTTAGAGAAATGTGGACGATTTCTTTGAACTCAATGTTCGTGTTCATTTACACAACTTAATGTTCTTGTTCATTACAGCAACAAGAAAATGTGTGCAGCAAGTAACATTTATTCCGTGTTGCTGGATTGTAAGTTCTGAAATAAGATTAAATATTTTTTAAATATTGCGACTATTTTGAACAAGAAATTTAATTATTGAATTAATAATGATGTAGTTAATAGTTTTAGAATAAATATCTAATAGATTTCTTAAGAAATTCGGTTAGATTACACGGTTATATTAGATTTTACTGCCTTAAATGAGCCATAATTTCCTACATTAAAATATCTGCAGTCAATTCCCTTCTAATATACTTCACTTTGCTTGGCACAAGGAAAGTTTCATTACGAGGAAAGGTCTGTCAAAACGGTTTTACCTATCTTTTACTCAAGTACCTGAAACTTATCTTATAATAAATCGTTTTCTCAACAAAAAAGAAAGACATACTTAACATGCTATATTTTTATGTTGCTTGTCGAGCTGAAAGTCTCTGCTCTCTCAAACAGTCTCCTTGGGTATGCGTAAATAAAAAAAGTTATGAAATACATCTATTTGATTCATATATCTAACATCAATTTAGATTGGGACTAATAAACATTTTTCATCTCCTCACCTTTTATCTGTATTTTTTTAAAATCCAAATCGAATATAGATACATACATACATTTATTTACATAACATACCTGCTCAAATAAAACCACTGCTTATATTCCAGTGTACCCTATTTAATTTTGTTTTTTTTATTTCCTTATTTTTTACTTTTTACGTTATTAAGATTAATGCAAATTGTTTCCCTCCATAAAAAAAATTATTTCAAGAAATGAAATTTTTAAACAGTCTATTGGACCGTCATTTTGTTTTTATATACAGGATTCGCACAAAAATTTTACCACTTTATCTCTCTGTCGCACTACGCAAAAATTTCAAGTCAATTGGATATCCCTACATAACACTTGGACACCAATTTGTTCCGCCTTTTTGGATTTCAACCAAAATTTTACCATTTCATTTCCATATGACCCTTCATTTTTTTTGTAAATCAGATAACTAGTTTTTGAGCTATGCCGCGTACAGGCAGACGGACAGACTGACAGAAATGGAGGAACATGTTTTCGGGGTCCAGGGAGCCCGCAAAGATCTGCAAAGATCTCGGAAAGTGATTTCTTCACAATTACACGACTTCCTCTAATGAGGGAAGTAAAAATGTAAAATAATATAAGATTTAAAAAAAATTTAAATTCGCTTCCCTCATACAGATGTACCATGTTGTAATTAATTAATCATTGAAGTTCTTTACCACCTACATAACATCAGTTAACCTTGTGCGTAAACCACCTATCTTGTGGCAGTAGCATGTAAGTGGCTTTTATCGTTATTTGAATTAAAGACGCTAGATGTAGAATTATCTCAATTTTTCTATTTTTTTTTGTCAGCTGCTAAACCCTCTCCGGTAAGAATTCAATTAGTTCCGCCAATATTTTTTTTAGCTTCAGTTCTCATGTTAATCTTTTAGATGCTCGGTTTTTGTAATAATTTGATCAGCTTTAATGTTACAGTTTGATCCTTTGAGTTTTTCTCCTTTGTTTAAGACAATCGGACGCTGTTGGTTGGTCAGAGAAAGAACTTTTGTAAGTCAAGTCAGCAACCTGGGACTTATTACAGCTTATGATTTCTTTAGATAGATGGGACATCTTTAGTATTTTGGCAGCTCTCATACTTACCCGCATTTCTTCATATAGTTCAACAATGTTTGATCTTCGCACTTGCATAGACAATCTAAAGAATTTTCAACAGCCTCTAATACTGTTATTAGAACCCCAAATTTGCTACGCAGCTCGATTACTTACCTTATCTTGTGAATTTTATGACAATTTTAGTTAAAGCTAATCTAAACTCAATCAAGCCTTTATGGCTTTCACTCCTTTGATTCATTCACTACTAGAGTAATAATTTGGGAAGATAAAAAAATATTTATATGATATTACAAACTGATTATAATAAACTAGCACTAATTTTTAAAACGTTTTTCTTAAAACTCTTGTGTTTATTGGGTATGATGTTTGCACTGTATTCGACGGACTTGAGGTAAATCGCTGTTTTAACTGCAACGAATATAATCATTCGTTCAAGACTTGCTCCAAATCTGTCTGTTGCCCGAGATGTGGTATGAATCATAAAGTCAAAGACTGCAATTCTGAAACACTTAATTGCTCCAACTGTACTAATCTGAATAATTTAAATCGTGGCAACACCGTTGTTAATACCTGTCATGCGGCTTGGGATATTTCTAAACGTACTAGTTATAAAAATGCTTGTTGTACCAAACTCCGGGCCAATATCTTGGGTCAATAGCAATTAATTCACGAATATTCCAGTACTATTCCCACTCCTCGTACTAATCTCACTTCGCTTTCTCACACGTCCTCTTCTCCTTCCGTAGTCGAGCAGCAGATACAGCCTCGCCGCATGTCTGTTTATTATCAGAATACTGGGCATAAAACCAAAACTGCAGATTTTTTAATTGCTTCGTCTAGTTGTTGTTTCGATGTTGTTGCGCTTACTGAAACATGGTTGGATTCCTCCGTTTATAATGGTGAACTGTTTAGCGACAAGTATAATATATTCAGAGCCGACAGAAAATTTTCAGAAACCAAAAAATCAGTATCAGTATTTTAACTCATCGTTGGTTAATATTTCTAACAAAGATCTTAAACCTGAAATTGATTTGCTATGTGTGAAAATATCGGTCGATTTCTCTGCAATTTATATGTTTGTTGTTTATATACCTCCACCGGTAAATTCTGATTTATTAGAGAACTTGTTTGACTGTTTGACCTCTCTTAATTGCATTTTCGGTAAAAATATTTGTATTTTGGGCGTTTTAATATACCCAATTATGTCGATTTTTCAAATAGCATGACAAATGATAACCTAAGTATTATTTTACATAATTTTATGCAATGTTTAAATTTAAGGCAAAGCAACCAAATAAAAAATAATAATAATCGAATCTTGGATTTAGTGATTCATAATAACGAACAGTGCTTTGTTAAAAGATCCTTCGATGTGTTGGTTGAGGAGGACAATCATCATCCTGCCCTAGCGGTATCTTTAAAATATTGCCAATCAGTACATTTTAAGCGAGACTTACAATTAAACTTTGAAAATATCTACAACTTTCGAAAAGCAAACTTTAATGCCTTGTACAATCAACTTCTCTCAATTGATTGGTCCTTTCTTGAATCGATAGACTGTGCTGAAACTGCTTCTGAAACTTTTTATGATACGCTATTTCGGATGTTAGACAATTTTGTACCTAAGTTTAAAAGAACCTACCCTCCCTGGTTAACACGTAACATCATAGCTAGCCTAAAGCAGAAAAGTAAGTGTTATCGAGCTTCTAAGAAATTTGGAAATCATGATGATTTAGAAAAGTTTAAAACACTTCGAAATAAAACCAAAAAAGATATATCGTTTTCGTAAAAACAATATATTCAAAAAACCGAGAATAGTATTATAAGAGATCCAAAGCAATTCTGGAATTTTTTGAAGAGCAAAAGAGCATTAGAGGGCTACCGAAATCTATGTGTTACAATGACTTGATAGTTAATAATACAAATGACATATTAAACTGTTTTGAGGATTATTTCAAAAAATCTTTTTCCTACCATCGTACCGATCTCGGTAACATGGATGAAAGCAGTGAGATATGTAATATACCAATTATTCATATACCATGTTTTACGGAAGACGAAATAATAAGGGCAATTAAAAGATTAAAACCTACATTTACAACAGGTCCGGATTCTGTTCCAGCATTCCTTATCAGGGATGGCAGGTTTGTCCTTGCAAAACCTTGTGCCTGCAAACAAAAACAATTCCTACTTTGTGGAAGACGTCCAAAGTATGTCCTGTCTTTAACAAAGGTAAGCCAGATTTGACGAACTACAGGCCAGTATCAATAATATGCAATTTTTGTAAAATATTTGAATTTCTACTTCACGACTACATATTTCCTTTATGCAAAAACTTAATAATACCGCAACAACATAGGTTCTTTAAGGGTAGGTCTACACTAACAAACATCACAATCATTACTCAAGACATTGCGGAAGCAATAGACAACGAACTACACTATTTAATTCATATTTGTTAAATCGTAGGCAATTTGTGCAGACTACTATACTGCAACTTCAGGAGTTCCTCAGGGTTCTGTCTTGGGACCTCTACTTTTTAACTGTTTTATTAATGATATTGGGTCTCAACTTAATGTTACCTTTTTGCTTTATGCTGATGATGTAAAGTTGTATACAAGCATTAAAGATTATAAGGACGGTGTGAGGCTTCAACATAATCTGGATATAATAAGTAACTGGTGTCTGGAAAACGGTCTATGGCCCAACATTGCAAAGCGTAAACTTTTATCCTTTACCACAAAACAATCCCCTACTATTTTTCAATATTCTCTAAATGAAAGTTTATTGTGCCACGTAGAATCGTTTAAAGACCTTGGAGTAACTTTTGACACAAAGCTTTCTTTTTCTGTTCATATTAACAACATTATATCTGAAGCTTACAAATCATATAGCTTTATTTTGAGATCCACCAGACATTTTAGAAATACTGATCCAATCAAGCCCCTATATTTATCCTATGTCCGTTCAAAACTAGAGTACTGTTGCACTGTGTGGTCTTCGGGATATATATGTATATATATATATATATATATATATATATATATATATATATATATATATATATATATATACACATTGACAACCCGAATAGAGTTCAGCGTAAATTTTTAAAATACTTGAGCTTCAGAAGTGACGGAATTTACCCCATTTCTGGCTTTCCTCATAATTTATTACTTAGTAGATTTCATGTCTCCTCATTAAAAGATCGACGAGATTACTTTGCCATTCTCACTTTGTTTAATTTACTAAATAATACTCTTGATTGCCCAAATATAGTTTCAAGAATTAAATTCTGTGTTCCTCGAGTAAGCAGTCGCCATCATGCCCTACTTTATCTCCATACTCCGAGAACTAATATTCTTAAGTTTTCCTCTCTATATTTAATGTGCAATGTGCAAAATACTAAAAGAGATATTGATTTATTTAATATTTCTAAGAGAACCCTTTCTCGCATGCTCAAACCTTGAAAAACTTTGTCAGAATAGTGTTATTTAGGTTGTAAATTTTTTACTAGATAGGAAATCTTTTTTAATTTTAGTATATTCATATATATTGTTTTTTTTAAGTCATCTTAATTTCTTTTATACTTTAGTTTTAGTGTCATATAATCTGCAATTGCCTTGTAGTTGGGTAGTAAACCTGTAAGGCACGCCATGTAAATAAATAAATAAATAAATAAAACTATCTCGAAACTAACCAGAAATAAATCTGGGAATATAAAGTATAATCATTATACATTAAGACTCTTAATTCTCTATCTATTTTTAAGTATTTTGGAACACACATAAAATTATTTAGACACCGAGCATTTACCTGTTCAGCTTGTACGACACTGATAGGACCTTATTAATACGTGCAGGCATTTTCTCATATCCTTTTTCAGACAGGGGAGGATAATGTATGTGCTCTTTACTTTATAAGCTCCCTTTAAGAAGTTGGGGAATTTTGTGAGTTTTAGACTTACGGTAATTTTAAAAAGCTTTTCCTGTTAAGGCAAAAAATAATTTCTTTCCATAACATAATTTTCAACAGTTTTAAAAATAGGGAATTTACTTATGAAGTAACACACAGTACATTAAATGTATTAGAATAGATTACCTCAAATTTTATTTTCTATTATGTAGAACGTAGAAGGCGAGAATATCTTGTAAGAAATCCTATCGAAGCAACACCTTCTACAAGATAAGGCCAATGTGCTGAGATGAAATTTTCTAGTGACGTCACGTTCCGTGGTCATACGTCCATTCTTTGCCGTTCATCTAATATCGGTAATCGTCGGTTCACATTCGTCTTCAGCTATTTTTAGCTTGTTAGGTTCAAACGACAGACTTTGTGAAACTAGGCCAAAAACTCCGATTTTAAGAAACTTGAGACAGTTTTTTTTCGTAAAAAGCTTATAAATACCTCAAATTCTTTTTTAATCCTTGGCTGAAATAATTTTGCAGCAGAATTCCATTGGGGCTATTGCTTCATGCTAATTTTTCTTACGAATCGTTACAGACTTATTCAGAAAGCAACGTTAAACGGGCGTAAAGCTCGAGGTCCTTTGCAGGTGCTATATTGCTTCTCGCCAATGCATTCAACGAAGGTATAGTTCTCGCCCGTTCATATTCTTCAAATTTTTATTTTTGAGTCAAAATTAACAGTAAGAATAATAATTCTGAATCCCTCATGAAATAAAGTGAAACAGTAAACTCGATCTGGCATCGTTGCTTCGTGCCGTATCCCCACGTGACGTCGGACCATACATCTGAAAGTCGGGGTTGCCACTCTATTACAATTGTAATAGATCTATTTATTACTATTAAGAAGGATCTATTAGTCAATTACCTAATAGACCAAATCTATTACTATAAAAGCCAAAAGCAACATATATTTTAGAGATGCATTTATAAACTTAGCCACAAGCATCTGTTTGATCCTACAATAGCTAGTTATTGTCAATATTTGTTATCATTTTTGCGCCGTAGCGATTGCCTCGTTGTTTAATTTAATGGTTTTGGCAGATCTCTGTTTTACACTACTGTTTTTAAATTTTAGATGTATTATTTACCATATAACTCCTAACTAGGAGCCAAGTTAAGCCAGGTAAACTTTGTCGGCTCTACCTGTTCCCAGTTTTAGCGTAAGTAAAAATAAGTGCAACATTAAAAAAATAGATTTTAGCACAAATAAATTTTAAGCAAACTATGATCTGTTAGTATTTATATGAAAAACTATTACCTTTTTACTAACCAATCTATTACTTTAAATCAAATCGTTGTGGCTGTGGCAACACTGAGTGACTGTTGTTTGTTCTTTAGTAGTATTGCATGGGATAATAGACGTTCGTGTCAATAAACTCGATATTATTGATTTTGTTATATTTAAGAAAAATAATCGGTTTTTGATAGGTTTAAAAGTGTTTTATACCCTTTCAAAATGCCTTAGAGATGTTGTGTACCCGGTTGTAAAGGTAATTACCTGAACGGTTCAACAGTGCGAGTGTTTCGTTTTCCGAAATCTGAAGAACGCCGATTAAAATGGCAAAGTGCCATTCATCGCGAGGGATTTGCTCCTAGGGATAGCAGCCGACTGCGGAGTGTGTGAGTGTCATTTTGAAAAAGAATATTTTATGTGGCAGATATCCCAGCAGGACTCCAAAACGGTGAGATCGAAAAAGCAGGTTAGAAAAGCTTAGGGAACTAGACGAAATTCGATTTCAGCAGGGTATTGACGAAAGCAAGTGCGAAATGTTAAAGCGTAAACAGCGCACAAATTATGATTCGTTTAAAGAGTTCTGTAATTTGTTTAAGACATTTCATTTAAGGGAAGGGTGGTTTACGATTGACGAAAAAATGTCTACGACTCTCTTCAGGATTGAACATACTCCTGGGCCTACAATTACGCGGGCTGTTAAAATAAGTTCATATTTATATGGACAACCAGTAAGTGTACAAATTGATAAATTGAAAACGCCCTTTTTGTCAAGTAGTTTGCACGAATTATGAAATTTAATTGATAGCATTGATTGTTCGATGAATGTTCTTTCTTTAGAAACCGAACATGACAATAACCGCCCTTTTGGGGCTCATCAGATCAATGCAGCCATGTGGTAGAGATAATGAAAAATGCTTAAAGGCTTGTCAGTATAACGGTCCATGATTTTTGGACTCTATACCAGAACAAGCCTATCAAAGGCAGAATTATTTTTCCGAATGGCCGTTAAACTTCCTAGTAATTTATATAATATATTATAATTAAATATATATATATATATATATATATATATATATATATATATATATATATATAATATATATATATATATATATATATATATATATATATATATATATATATATATATATATATATATATATATATATATATATATATATTTATATATAATGTTGATTTTTACTTCTTCACGGATGGAAAAATACAATGTGTTTTCATTCGGGTGTACATCCGTTCACTACTGTCGTTCTGAAAAGAACAGTTTTGCTGACCTTTCGCCAAAATCACATTTGGCATTTTCGAAGCTTTCTTTCTCGCGTCCGAATAGAGACTGCGAAACGTCAGCAAAACTGTTCTTTTCAGAACGACAGTAGTGAACGGATGTACACCCGGAATGTAAACACATATATATATATATATATATATATATATATATATATACAGGGTGTCCCATTTTCGTAGGTTTTACGGGGTTTCCAGCTTATGAGTAGAGATAGAGAGATGCGGTTTTCGCGACACCGTGCTACTTTTCGATGAAACTAAAGAGGCCGCAAACAGATTTGCCCTAACCATTTTAGTTTCCGTGCTACAGGGTGATTTTGAAAATTTGTCATTTTCGGACACCCCCTGTAACTCAGCTATCGTAAAATATATTTAAAATGTTTCAACTGGTATTTATAGATTTTTTCACGTAGAATTCAGTGGCGTACTCAGATTTTTGCTGAGAGTCATAGTTTTTGACATATTGGCATAACCTACTATTTTTTAAATGGGACACCCTATATATTATTTTTTCATCTTATCCTTCGTGTCGAGAGCTTTTCAAAAACATACCATAAGTCATATTTATTTTCATAAATAACATGAAAAAATGCATTTTTCTTTAAACGGATTTATGGCATAGCAGATCAATCGAAATAAGAGAAGGTGGCTGTGGAGCCATGGAAAAAGTTAACAAATATTTATTAACGAAATAACAAAGTAACAGCATCAGAAAAAATTAGGAAGTAGGTAAAAGGTAATAATTATAATTTCATTAAAACTACAAATATTGTTCAAATTGTAGACCATTATGTGTCCTACAAGTGTGACAAACTTTAAAAATTCTTTTTGATGCATTTTCTATTGTAAATGACTGTCTTTGTAACTCTGCAAAAGCGTTTTCGGTGGCCATTCTTAGTTGTTCTAAGTTTTCGTATCGCCTTACATAAACCTTGTTTTCTAAATAACCCCACAAAAAGAAATCTAAAACTGAGAGGTCAGGGGATCGTGGTGGCCATCGAACAGGTCCGTGTGTTCCTATCCATCTTCCAGGAAAATGGTCGTTAAGCCAGTTTTGACTTATTCTGGCATTGTGGGCTGGAGCTCCGTCTTGCTGGAAATAAATCCTATTTAGTTGAGCCAAGGGAACATCATCCAAAATTCCTAATGCGTCTTCTAGGATTCGCACGTAACCAATCGAATTCAGATTTCCTTCATATATTTGGTAAACTATTTTTCGGTTGAAAATAAAACAGGAGACATTGAATCCAAATCTGCCCTGACGCTCCCTAGGAAAAATAACATGGTTGTTTTCTTGACTCCAAAATCGCGTGTTGTGTCTATTTAAAATCCCTGAACTAGTAAAATGTGCCTCGTCTGACCAAATAATCTTTTTTTCAAAATCGATATCTTCTGCCTTCATATTTATAAACCAATTGCAGAACTCCAATCTGCGCTCTGCATCACCAGGATGCAGATGATGCACAAGTTTGTATTTATAGGGTGTGAATTTGTGCTTTTTCAAAATTTTCTGCACTTTGGTTTTCGGTACACCCGCCTCTTCGTCTATTTTCCTGCAAGATGTTTCAGGAGCTGTCTGAACGAGGGCTAAAACGTTGACCTCAGATTCTTCGTTGTCTTTATTGTAAGTTCGCGATCGAGGCTTGTTAAAAGATCCATATTGGCAAAGATTATTTTTAATTTTTTGAAAAATTCTTTTTTCTGGTTGTCTTCTCTCGGGATATCTAAGATAAAATAAAGCAAACCAATAAAGTCAAAATGCAGGAAGATAAAAAAGAACTAACCTGTTCAGATAAAGCTCTGCCGCCTGATCTGCATCTTCATTAGACAATATAAAACACGCGTTCATATCATATTTCTCAAAATATTCAAATTTTTGATTCTGAGCCATATTAAAAACAATAATTATAATAGACGTCAAGAAAAATTTAAACGCAATAATGCCAAAAATGACAGCAGTAATGGCTGCCTGATCATATTTTTGTTGGCGTTGCCATGGCTACCACAGCCACCTTCTCTTATTTCGATTGATCTGCTATGCCATAAATCCGTTTAAAGAAAAATGCATTTTTTCATGTTATTTATGAAAATAAATATGACTTATGGTATGTTTTTGAAAAGCTCTCGACACGAGGAATAAGATGAAAAAATAATATATAGGGTCTCCCATTTAAAAAATAGTAGGTTATGCCAATATGTCAAAAACTATGACTCTCAGTAAAAATCTATATACCATGAATTCTATGAAAAAATCTATAAATACCAGTTGAAACATTTTAAATATATTTTACGATAGCTGAGTTACAGGCGGGTGTCCGAAAATAACAAATTTTCAAAATCACCCTGTAGCACGGAAACTAAAATGGTTAGGGCAAATCTGTTTGCGGCCTCTTTAGTTTCATCGAAAAGTAGCACGGTGTCGCGAAAACCGCATCTCTCTATCTCTACTCATAAGCGGAAACCCTGTACATATATAAAATATGTGAATATATATATATATATATAAATATATATAAATATATATATATATATATATATATATATATATATATATATATATATATATATATATATATATATATATATATATATATATATATATATATATATATATATATATATATATATATATATATATATATATATATATATATATATATATATATATATATATATATATATATATATATATATATATATATATATATATATATATATATATATATATATATATATATATATATATATATATATATATATATATATATATATATATATATATATATATATATATATATATATATATATATATATATATATATATATATATATATATATATATATATATATATATATATATATATATATATATATATATATATATATATATATATATATATATATATATATATGTATATATAATATATATATATAAATATATATATATATATATATATATATATATATATATATATATATATATATATATATATATATATATATATATATATATATAATATAGAGGCTACAGAATATACAGTCTTTTGTGTACTCAGTGATAACAATTAAATCAACGGAAAAGCAATGTCTAATTTTTCCCCAAAAAAAGAACTTAATACAGTGTATCCACATCCTGTCGATCCAAAAAGGCCATTATTCTATTTGTTTGATTCTGTACACCTTTTCCAATGCATTTTCAATAACTGGCTAAACTCAAAACCATATCAGACAATTATATAGCCGGACTTTTGCAGCGGCAAAAAAACTGCTTGTTTTTCACCTCTCAAAAAAATGCATGACTTGGAACAAAAGATGTTACTAAAATTTGGCTATTCTTTAAATTTAAAAGTTCTGTATCCATCTAGCTTGGAAATGTAAAACTAGCACTGAAAATTTTTAATTCTTTTGTAACTGAAGGCTTACAAAATTTTGGAAAAGATATTCCTAATGCCCAAGATACAGCCGATTTTTAAAAAATAATACTCAAGTGGTGGAACACAATAAATGTAAAAACCCCTTTGAAAGGAAAACGTTTACGTGACAATGTTTCAAGGGTCAAAACTGCTTTAGGTAGGTACCTATTTATTTCGAAAAACTACAATATAACATCGTAACTATATAAAAATAATTGCAACAATTATTAAAATATTAACAAATTCAGGAAAAAAGCACATACTGTTGCAATAATCAACAATACTGCGTTGTTTTCATTTGGCCACGGGCTATGACGTCACAAATCAGCGTCTTGGCCTTGTCTTGTAGGAGGTGTTGATCGAAGAGGCATGTTCGAAATATCGCTATCTGATAAAAAATGTTCAGAATTCATAGTTTTCGGTTCAAAAATCTTTTTGTTAATAGCAAATTTCAACAGGAGTGTCAATAGTGTTTAATAAAAAGCAGTTCATCAGTTTAAGTTTAATAAAAAGTATCGTTAGTGCTTAGAAATGCCAGAGGTGCAAGAAAAAGTAAAATATAGTAAAATATTCATATACAGTTGTGCAGTAAAAATCTTCAAAGATAGTTTATTACAGGTCTCTCTGATCTGCTATCTGTTGACTTTCGGCTATTTGAAGCATCTTAAGTATATCAACCATCAAATCATAATCACTGATGCCTACGAGACGCGACGAGACGAGTCTTGTCTCGCAATAAAATTCTCGTCTCGCCTCATAACTCGCGCGAGAGTCTCATTTTTATGTTTCCTGTCTAAATGAAATACATAAACAAAATCAGTTCCAATTTTTATTTTAATGAACAAACACATTAACAAAATAATAAAATTGGTTCTAATTTTCATTTCAAAGAACAAAAACAAAATAAAATACAGAGAAAAATGCAATCTGTACTTTTGAATATACAAATCGCTTAATTTAAAAAAATATGATAATCATTAAATAGTATGTAATTCGAAATATTATGATAGACAAAGTCATTATAAAGTATAATTCCTAACATAGTCAAATTTACAGTAAAATGATGATTATTTTAAACTCAATGGCAAGTACCAAAATCTAAAAAAATATTCCAGCCTAATTAAAATTTAAAACACAGATTTAAAAACTGTCATCGGTTCTTTAGAAACGTTTAGTTTATCGCCCTGAGTTACCCACTGTATATGAGGAAATGACGCTATAAAATTAACGACTTGTTTATTGCTATTCATAGAAAATTGGAAAGGCTTAAGTCAATTAAAATCTTCTAGATGACTTTAAATTTACTCTGATCTACGAAGACTTAAAAGTCATCCTAAGTTATATTAAAATTCACCTCAAATCTACTAAAAAAGACGTCATAAGTCTTTTAAAAGTCTTATTATTGATTCAAAAGTAACTTATAATTCACAAAGACTATAAATCCATACAGAAATTTTTTGGAGTTATCCGCTCCTCAATCTTACCCCCATCACGGCGATATGCAAACAACAATATTCAAATTAGCTAAGAGACCTAATGGCTTTTTGTTATTTTTTGTCTAGTATATAGGGTGTGTTTTGTATCTTTATTTTATCTTTTAGTGTGTATTTGGACATTTCAGTTTATTAATTTTAAGGTAACTATAGCGAGAGTTAATTATATGAACATCGATATATTAGGTTTTTCACTTATAGTAGATCCAATGCTGCTCGCAGGGGTGAATCGCGCGTGTCGTCTTTTTAATATTTGACTGACACTTAGACATAGAGATTTTATTTTATATTACCAACTTAAACCAACCCAAACCAAAAAAACAACCGTCTTTATTGACAGATCTATAACTAAAACGGCTTTTTATAAAAAAACTCGTCTAAAGAAAAAAAGAGATTGGGTACACTGAGTTTTGATCGATTAGATTTTGAAGTAAAAAAGAAGAGCATTTTTGGATGTCAGTGTTAGGTATTTCATGGTTGACGTAAATTAGGTTTTGTTTATAATTTCTGAAGTTGCTTCCTAAAACTTGTTTACATAAATACCAAATTTAAGCTTGCAAAGAATATGAAATTAAAACTGTTTCTGTTCTATAAGCCCTTTGCTGAAACAATGAAGAAAGCTTTTATTTTTACCGCAAAGAAATACGAGAACTTTCCTTCTGATTTTCCTTTCGGAATCATTTCGGAGAATTCCTAATTTTAAATCACACCAGAAAAATTATGCAGGCATCGTTTTCGTTGTTCGGGCAGCCGTTTCAATTTGCGATTCTTGCTAATAGCTCAAAACCTTTCAGGCGCTTTTTGCTACATTCGATTAAGCGCCACCACGTAACTTTTTCTGTTTAAATCTAAACTTATTTTGATTTAATTTTAATAAAGATATACGAACATGTTGGGAATGGTAACAAATATTTCAAAACGGTCGATTAGCACTAAGTTTAAACTTAGAAGCAATGTTCAGGTACCTCTTTTAGTAGATAGTGATAATATAGTGGTCATTTTACTCCAACTAGACGTATACATCATTTTTTCCCTGTCCTATTTACACATTTTCACCTTTTGCCACATCTACATTTCCCCTGTAGAAGCCGCTCTATTTTTTTAAGTCAGTTTCACATGGTAATGCAAAGAAGGTTAGAAATAGTCAATAGATCTAACATAGAACGAAAGCTTTCAAGGTTTTGATCCTTTAAGAAATTATGGTTCTTTGGATTAGACCGTGTCAAATTGGAATTACTATCCGACGTTTCGCCTTCGGTTGCACGAGGCGTCTTCGGGAACCTTTACTCTACGAGATCTTAACTGAATAAACTCAGAGAGATTCAGGCGGGCTTTTATACGCGACTTGTGCGCTCCGAGCATATATAAAATTACATAAACATAACATAAAAAAATGTCAATAAAGATACGGGTTCCGGTCTACATGACACGCGGAAATCGATTTTAATACAGGATCACGGTTTGGCGGGCACACGTCGGTTATAAAATCTCGCTTGAATCTCTCTGAGCTCATTTAGTGTTCAGATCTCGTGGAGTAAAGATCCTTGAAGATGCCCCGTGCAATCAAAGGCGAAACGTCGGATATTAATTCCAATTTGACACGGTCTAATCCCCAGAACCATGATTTCTTAACTCACCAAAGCCGTGAAATCTTTCGTTCTATGTTAGCTATCCTAGATGGTGAGGAGACCAAGAAGTTACTCTGCCAGTTGGCCTTTCTCATTAGATGCCAAGATGAGGATTTAGTATCGAAATCATTACAGGTGAGACATCATGTTACTTCTAGAACTGCTAATAATTTTTATAAGCGTGCCTGCAATGCGTTAGTTAGAGAAATAATTAAGGCAATTACAACTTTGGACAACATCAACATGCACAGGCAGAAAAAATCCATCAAGAAGTCACACTTAAGCAACAAAAGGAGTTTGAAGCACTCCTGAACAGAAAAAGTCCAGTGAAACCTTAGCAGAATACAGCCATCAACTTGTCATCGAAGCCGTTAACCGAAGCAGAACAGTCTGTCCTTTTCAACGGCTAAAATTTCGCAGTAGCACAAAGAAACATTCCCGTACAAGACAAATATTCTGGTCCAGCAGATAAAGACAACACGACAATCGTCATGGACAGAATGGAATACGTGGAAAAGACAACTCAACTTTTGGACAACCAAAGGTTATACACAGACCTTACAAGTAGAATAGGAAGACGCATCACCAATCTGATTAACGCATCCAGTCTACCACCAGCGGTGAAGAAATCTTTAAAACCAAGCAGCTCCAAGATTCACAGGTTCTACGGACTTCCCAAGATACACAAGACCAATGTACGACTTCGACCAATCGTCAGTGCAATAGATTCGCCC
Organism: Kuschelorhynchus macadamiae; assembly: GCA_030620095.1. Lineage (NCBI taxonomy): Eukaryota > Metazoa > Arthropoda > Insecta > Coleoptera > Curculionidae > Kuschelorhynchus > Kuschelorhynchus macadamiae. The sequence continues at coordinate 2,040,203 of JAUTXW010000642.1, forward strand.
ACATGAAAGCTGGAGGTAAATATCTTTCAAATTTTCTTAATCCATTTACTGGAAAAACAGATAAATACATATTTTTTGAGCTCGGAACATATATACTCTTAAGTCCTAACAATGGAACCTGTGGTGGAAGATAGATCAAAATACAAGAGTTCTAACCACACTACACCACAACTTGTTACGTTCTGGACGCGCGTTTCGCTAACCAAGTTAGCATCATCAGCAGATGATATAAACTAAAGTAACTTATCCTAACCGAGACTATTTATAGGTAAATGTGGTCACACTTGGTTGCACCCGACTGCACCGTTGTCAAGTAAACAATAGAGGGGACTATAGGGAATAGGCCCTCTGTCTTTATTTAGTGCTTTCTTACCACATTTAACTATTTCTATACTCTCAAATGCATCCAATAATCTATTATTAGATACATTTTTAATCAACTTAAGATTATTTATTCCTATTCGGTGATTGTTTTCCAAAGCAGTTGGGCAACGCTTGACTTTTCTGTTCTTCCGTATCTTAAATGTGCCATGTGTTCTTTAAAACGAATGTTTATGGAGCGTTTAGTTTGCCCAACATATTTTAGATCACAATCATTACAGCTAATTTCATAGATGCCACTCCGCTCCCTCAAGTCGACTTTGTCTTTGGGGTTTCCAAGGAGATTTTTTAAACTATTCTCCGTTTTGTAGGCTACTCTAAAACCTACGTTTTTAAATACTTTTTCTAGACCTCTCGTATATCTGGGATCATATGGGATTACTATGAATTTATTGGAAGCCTCAGGTATTTGAAGAGTAGTGGCATCTTTTAACATTTTCTTATGCTTATGTCTATTTACTAGTTTATATACAAAATTATCATTATATCCATTACTTTTAGCTATATTTTTAATCCGATTCATTTCATTGTTAAAACGTTCTTTACTTAGTGGAAAATTGACTAACCTGTGAGTTAAGAAATGGAATGCTGCCATTTTGTGTTGACGGCAATGAAATGAGTCAGATGTTATATATCTATCAGTATTAGTAAATTTCCTATAAATATCAAATTCTAATTTATCGTTATTTCTAATAACTAACGTGTCGAGAAAAGGTAATTGCCCATTGTTCTCCTTTTCGTACGTAAAATTAATGGAAGGATATTTATTGTTTAATGTTTCTAAGAAAGTGTCCAAATTTTCTGTTTTAGTATCAAAAATAGCAAATATATCGTCTACGTATCTATACCATACCCTTGGGAAATACTTGAGTTCTTTTTTGAATTGGGTTTCTAATCTGCCCATAAACAAATTTGCAAGGAACGGAGATAAGCAATTGCCCATCGCAGTTCCCTCTAGTTGTTTATAATATTTATTGTTGTACTGAAAAAAATTTTGATTCATACATAATTTTGTGAGAAGTAAATACTCATCAATAATTTCTTTCTTCAAATTATTGATTTCAAGTAGTTCCTTTAGGTACTCTAAAGCTAGTGGTATGGGTACACTAGGAAACAATGAGCTTACATCAAAAGATATTAAAATTTCACCTTCTTTTAAGTGAACATTCTTAATTTTATCTAAGAATTCTAACGAGTTAGTAACCTCAAAGTTATCATACGAGATATTTAATTTGCCGAATTCTTCTACTAACCATTTTGAAATATTGTATGTTGGTGATCCAACAGCTGAAACAATAGGTCTCATGGACTTCCCAGGTTTATGAATTTTGGGAAGGCAATACAGTTTAGATAACTGTGGGTTACTATGTGTTAGTTTGAATTTTAGTTTATCGGACACAAGGTTTTTACACTGTTTTAAAGTACTTTTTACTTCTGTTATCATTTTTGATAACGGGTTTTTCTCAATTAAATCATAAGGACCAGTTTGAATCAAATTGTCTACTCTTTCAAAATAATCTGTTTTGTCTAGTATAACAACCTTATTTCCTTTGTCAGCTTTTAAATAAAAACATTCCTTTTTCTTCAGTCCCTGGATAACTTCAGTGTTTTTACGAGAAACATATTTTGACTTGTTGTTAACAACGTTTTTTGAGATTTGATTTCTGCAGGCCTCTCTAATGAATCCCTTAGTTGACTCTGGCACGTATTGAATGGAACTTTCGATATTCCCTATAATAATTGGTAAACTATTTTTTACTGGAGGCTCTGCAAAATTCAAACCTTTATTCAAAAGGGCTATTTCTCTATTATCAAAAGACTGAGAAGAAAGATTTTCTACAATGTTCTCGACTTCCGAAGAAATTTGTTTTTGTGGTTTCAACTTTCTCAGTTTGTTTTTAAGTGAACACATTTTCTTCAAAAATTTGGCATCGATAACTACGAACATTTTTCTTTGGAAATCTAACCACTGTTCAAATTCTAAATTACTAAGCTTATAAGTGAGTTTTTTAAATAATCCGTATGCTTCAATTTCAAGCATACTTCGTTTGCTATACAGATTTTTAATTTCTAAATCTAGCCACTTTTGTTTGGCAAAAGATTCAACCTTCCCAGTAACGGGTGATTGTTTAGGGATCTTGACTGAAATGAATTTAGGGAAAACTGAAAAAGACTTGCATGATTTTAGAAACCAAATATCTGTTGCTATTAACCTAATCTTAGTACAGTACTTACAATAAAGGTTTTGTTCCGTTGACCGTGAAGCCATGTTAAGTCCTAACACTGGAACCTGTGGTGGAAGATAGATCAAAATACAAGAGTTCTAACCACACTACACCACAACTTGTTACGTTCTGGACGCGCGTTTCGCTAACCAAGTTAGCATCATCAGCAGATGATATAAACTAAAGTAACTTATCCTAACCGAGACTATTTATAACAATAGAGGGGACTATAGGGAATAGGCCCTCTGTCTTTATTTAGTGCTTTCTTACCACATTTAACTATTTCTATACTCTCAAATGCATCCAATAATCTATTATTAGATATTTTTTGACATAAGCATAAGAAAATGTTAAAAGATGCCACTACTCTTCAAATACCTGAGGCTTCCAATAAATTCATAGTAATCCCATATGATCCCAGATATACGAGAGGTCTAGAAAAAGTATTTAAAAACGTAGGTTTTAGAGTAGCCTACAAAACGGAGAATAGTTTAAAAAATCTCCTTGGAAACCCTAAAGACAAAGTCGACTTGAGGGAGCGGAGTGGCATCTATGAAATTAGCTGTAATGATTGTGATCTAAAATATGTTGGGCAAACTAAACGCTCCATAAACATTCGTTTTAAAGAACACATGGCACATTTAAGATACGGAAGAACAGAAAAGTCAAGCGTTGCCCAACATGCTTTGGAAAACAATCACCGAATAGGAATAAATAATCTTAAGTTGATTAAAAATGTATCTAATAATAGATTATTGGATGCATTTGAGAGTATAGAAATAGTTAAATGTGGTAAGAAAGCACTAAATAAAGACAGAGGGCCTATTCCCTATAGTCCCCTCTATTGTTTACTTGACAACGGTGCAGTCGGGTGCAACCAAGTGTGACCACATTTACCTATAAATAGTCTCGGTTAGGATAAGTTACTTTAGTTTATATCATCTGCTGATGATGCTAACTTGGTTAGCGAAACGCGCGTCCAGAACGTAACAAGTTGTGGTGTAGTGTGGTTAGAACTCTTGTATTTTGATATATATACTCTTAAATGTCTATTTGGACTTGATTACCACTGTATATAATTCGTGTTCTTCAAAAATATATAGGAGAAAGGGGTAAAAAAAGAAAAAACATTAAAACTAGAAAAATTAAAGTCAATTGTGTGGTTGTAGGCGATGTTTTATATGTGTTTTCCTTATATTTTTTGTGTTTTATGGATATGAATTTTAATGACAGGAACTTTCTAATTAAATAAGCCCTGATAAAAATGAAAATAAACGTCAAAAGGTCGGTAAATTTATAATAAGAGAAGTTGTTATTTTGGTCCTTCACCCACTACACCCTCTCTGAAGTTATATTTAACTTCAACCTATTTTCTTAAAGGATCCTGTTTTGAACGTCCGCCTACAAATAACGATAAAAGTGGAAACTTTTTTAAACCGGCGCATCAGTCTTTTACCATGTGTTCATCTCCTGACTTAGTCCAATCACCTATAATTATGTAATCTAACTAATCTCAAGAGTGCAGGATATAGAAAGTATAATATGCCGCTTTGTGTAAAGTTTAAAAAGCACCTTTGTTTTGCTATAAATTAAAATAACTTTTTCCTATTAAAATATTTGTAGCGAATTGGTTTTCACCCTATTTATTGGGTTGGTTTTTACCAATTGTTTGGTCTGGTTTTCTGACTACCCCTACCTACAGTTCAAAAATGAAAAAAGCAAAAGAGTTTGTCAAGGAAGGCCCCGTTTTGTAACATCACCCTTCATACTAATAGCAGAAAAACCTTTCGGGCATATAAAAACGTGCCGAAATAAAAATTCCGACCGCTATAAATTTAAAGTGCAGGTAGAAAGGGCGATCTAACATTTACATGCTCAAAATGAGAATAGCTCTCTGTTCACACCTCGTTTGTTATAATAATGGCGGGGTTTCGGAAACGTTTTTCACCAGTTTTCTAGGAAGACTTAAATTCAATTCTATTTCAATTTTTATTTCTCTACTTTATACGCCTATTACTTGAGTATAGTATTCATATGTATTGAAATATCTACAGAAAAAACGTTTAGTTTAAATATTACGAGACGAAAGCTTAACAATTTAATGAAACACTTTTATATTAATACCAAATTTATTAAAAATGTTTGATAAACACTGGATCTCTAGTCTATTGCTCTAACCAATTACCCTATTGCACCACTGACTAGTAATTCATTAGAACCTATTCAAACTCACCAGTATCATAACCATTGTTGATCCTGCCAAATATTACAATCTTATGGCGCGATGTTCCTGACTAGACATCAAATCTGACATTGGTATTAGGTTCTGTCCATATTAGTAACTTTATAATTTTTACGTTATGCCCGTATACGCCCCATCTTTAACAGAAACATTGTATCAGTTTTTTTTAATTGTGAAATATATTATAAATAAATTCAAACCCACCAATATCATAACCATTGCTGATCCTACCAAACGTTGTAACCTTATGATGGGGGTTCGATCCCCGCTCGTGCCATAACTTTTACTGTTTTCTAAAAAAATATTGCACAGTTTAAAAAAATCCGTAACCGTTATGCCGAAGTTCCCCCGTTATGATTTTTTTCCCTTTGTTAGGAATAGTAAAGTGTGACCCAATTTAGTTCAGTACATGGTAACATTATATGTGTCTTACATTTAATGTGTGTATGATATTGAATTCCACTTAACTTTTGGACAATTTAAAATAAATTCAATAAATAGTTTTTACATTGACACATACCGCCATTTTGTTAAGTCATGTTGAATTTGTACCAGTTTATCCCATTTATACACTTAATTTTTCTGCAAAATTTAAAGTCAGTTGAACAAGATTTCTTTACGTAAATTTTTTTAAAATTTTATTTGGCTGCCATTTTGTTTTCCTATGTATCACTTGATTTTTGTGCAAAATCTGAGTTAAATTGGATAATTAGTTTTTTTAATAGTAATTTTTTTAACATTGTTCGGCCATATTGGATTTTTACCAAAATATTACCAGGTCATTCCCATATGATCCTATATATCTCCCACCTTTATCTCGGAGGTTACAATATTTCCCTTTACCAAGGAAGTAAAGAAATAACATACAGTGTATCGGATTTGTATAAAGTTATTACATGCAGCTTTAGACCGTGTTATATGTAGAGCTTATTTACTGGTTATCAAGTTTTTTGTAACATACAAAGAACATAAAAAATATAAAACGAATAGAACAATTGTCAAGCATATAAACAGAACATGAATTTTTTTAAATGAGACACCCTGTAAATTTTATTTTCAATCACAGGCCTGCTTTTTCTGATAATATTAAATATACACCCTTACATAACATCAAGAGGATTGTTAACGAAAACCATTTAGAAATATAATATCTGGGAAATATATGCAGACCAATGGTGTAGATAAAGACTGATAATATGGGTTTTATTTTATGTCCTGAGGAAGGAAAAAGTATGTCGCGAAACGTAGACTATTTAAAAAAAGATTTGTTTTTTACTGGTTCTTAACTCCAAATAATACGCCATTCTATAGCAAAAATTTTTTTCCGCCATACTGGATAATATAATACCAGGTCATCCCTATATGAGCCTAATATTTGGTCAAAATTTGAACTCAATCAGGTAAGTAGTATTTAAGCTATGTCGTGAACTGACAGACAGACCGACCGCTAGACGGACCGACGGAGTTGATAAAACATATTTTTTGGCATCTAGCGACGCTAAAACGTAAATTATTTTTTCACGATTTCTAAAATTTTATTTGGCTACCATTTTGTTCGGCCATCTTGAATTAGTACCACTATTTTACTAGTTGATCCCTATACCACAATTAGTTATGGCACAGAATTTGAAATCAAAGGATTAAGCAGTTTTTTAAGGCTGAATTTTTAAATATTTTATTAAGCCGCCATTTTGTTCCGCAATCTTGGATTCGTACCAAAATGTTATTACTTGATTTCAACATAATACTTGATGTTTTGCAAAATTTGAGATAAATTGGATAAGTAGTTTTTTAATAATAATTTTTTTAACATTTCACTAGGCCGCTATTTTGTTTGACCAAATTGGCATTTTACCAAAATGTTACCAGCTCATCCACATATGACACTTAATCGGGTAAGTAGATTTTTAGCTACGCCCCGAACAGACAGACAGACATAGAGACAGACGGAATTGAGAAACCATCTAAGGACCCTGAAACGTGAAGATCTGAAAAAATCTCGGAGAGTCATTTTTTCAACACTTTTTTCCTACTTTACGAAGGAAGTAAAAAGGCAAATTATATTTATAGTTTGACAATCGTCAACCATTTTATATTTTCTGTATTGTACAAAACTCGGTTATTAACCAAATATTTGTTTTTTTAGACATTTTAAATTCTTCAAAGATTAACGAGTTAAAATGTTGACATGCTAAAATTACCAAGAGGTATGTACATAGTGGAATTATGTAAGCGAGAAGTTGTAGGTAGAGGCAAAATTACCGATTTTTTAATTTTAGACTGTGCGTGAACACTTTTGGGTTTTAAGCAGCTTATTAAGCTTATCTCGCGACAATCTTCCTGTATGTTCGAATAAACCGAAAGCAGTTACCTTCAGAATTTTGCGAGACGGGACCAAACTCAAGGAAAACCATTAAATCCCTGAAGTCACGAGAATAAATAATTTCACTTTCTGTGAATGGCCCTATAAATATGAGGATTTTAAATATTTCGTGACCCAGACCCATTGTTTTTGAGCTAGATTGCGTGCCTGTTACATATCCGAATATCGTAGGACGATTCTAATTGAGTTATGACAAAAAGACGGGATTTGATGGAATTTATTGCCAGGTATTTCAACGTTTTGGGGCATAACGTTTTCATAATCACTTCTCTTTTATATACCCACATATATCTTGTTTAAGATGTTGAAGATTTTACCGTTATCATGCCAGCAAATAGCAAGTTCGAGATTACGAAATGAAATACTGGTAATAATGTTATCATTAATATAACCTTCTTATACATTTTCTAAATTCTGTAACGCATGGGGATTCATGAAAGTTGGCTAGTACCTTAGAGTAAGATTAAAAATAGAAATAATTTTTTTCATATTTAGCCACTGCCAAGATTACCTCACAGTATAAGGTCGTACCACGCTGCTAAGCCTGCCCAGACACTCCAATGTTTTTAAGAATTTATATTACGGTGCATATGTTTAAACATGATGAAAATTATCATACAAAGAATAGCAATGTTTCTCCAATATTAGTTTCTAAGTAGTGTCCTCCGAACTGGTCCTTAGACTGCTACCAGTACCTGCGAATCCTTAAGGAACGAATATGAAAATCATAAGTTTGTTATCTATGGAGATTTTAATCTTCCTCAAATTGTTTGGTCAACGGAAGATAATACTTTAATGCCATTGGAACTGCATTCATCAGCCGCAGAAGCCTTAACCGAATCCATGTCTTTCCTTGAGTTACAGCAGATCAATCCACACCCAAACCGTCTTGGCCGAATCTTGGACTTGGTTTTCGCTGAAGAGCTTATTGAAGAGTCACTCTTGATTTGTTCCGAATCTCTGGTTGACGTCGATCCGTATCATCCTGCCCTAGAATGCTACTATAATATTCGTCATTTCTCCCAACTGAAAAATGACAATAAATCCACCTTTTACCAATTTGATCGGGCGAATTTTACAGACCTGAATGATTTTTATAGTGAAACTGACTGGTCGTTTTTAACATTTATCTCGGATATTGACGTGGCGATCCAGAAATTCTATGATATTCTCTTTAAAGGCATAGATATTTACGTACCGCAAAAAAAAACATTAAAAGTCAAAAATATCCTTCCTGGTTTGACACGGAACTTCGACGACTTGTCGCTGAGAAAAATAAGCTTCATAAGAAGTTCAAGAGGTCTGGTTTACAGAGTGATTATGATATCTACTCAAATATTAGACGCGAGGGTCAAATTTCGCACTGATTTATGTTATTTAATGTTTGTTAGTAATACTAATACATTTAATGCCTACAAACATCAAACATTTTTGGTCATATGTCAATACTTTAAAAAGTACTTATAACCTACCCAGAGTAATGCAGTACGGCAATCAATCACTCAATATTGCTAATGATGTAGCAAATGCCTTTGCTTCGCATTTTCAATCCTGCTACTCCTCATACACAGATTTTGAATTACCTAAATTTAACTCAGACAAATTTTTTACTACCTCATCATTCCATACATTTATACATGAAGAAATAAATAATAAAATAATGCATTTGGATGTTTCAAAGAGGGCTGGACCAGATCGCATAGCACCTGCTTTACTGAAGAGCTGTTGCAGATCACTTGTTGAACCACTAATGATTATTTTTCAAAAGTCAATGGACGCCAGCTATTTTCCTGTAACATGGAAACATTCTAATCTTTTTCCTATATTTAAAAGTGGTGACAGAATGAATATTAACAATTATCGAGGAATATCGCTACTCCCCGTCATACCTAAACTCTTTGAGGCTATTCTCACTGATGAGATTTTTGATACTTTCAAAAATTACATTGCACCTGAACAGCACGGTTTTTTCAGAGGTCGCTCAACTGCTACTAACCTTGCAGAGTATCAAAATTTTCTTGTTTCCTCAGTCGAGGCTGGACATCAGATTGACTGCATTTATACTGACCTGTCTAAAGCTTTTGCTAGCGCCTGCCATGCTCTACTGTTGCACAAACTATCTGAAATGGGTATTTCTGGTAATTATCTCGGATGGATCAAATCATATTTGACCCAGCGTCGTCAGCAGGTAGTGGTGTCTGGTTCTGGCTCACGTGAAGTGTTTGTAACATCAGGCGTTCCACAGGGTTCTCATCTGGGGTCTGTAGTTTTCTTATTATTCATGAACGACGTCATTTCATGTTTTAAATCGTCTTATTGTGTTTTGTATGCACATGACCTAAAATTTTTTACTATTGTAAAGCCTGATTCTGAATGTTTGCAGTCTGATCTTAATAGATTTCACGAATGGTGTAATTCAAATTACTTGACAATTAACACATCGAAATGTAAATCTATAAGCTTCTATAAGCGTCGAGATCCAATCAGAATAGTATATGCTATCAATAATATAAATATTGAAAATATATCATCCATTAACGATTTGGGAGTAATTTTTGACACCGGCTTGACCTTTAACCTTCATATTGATAGCATTGTTCTGGAGGGATTTAGAATGCTTGGTTTTATTATAAGGACCACTAAACATATTTATGACATGAAGGCACTTATTTGTTTATACAATTGTTTGGTTCGCAGCATTTTAGAGTATTACTCAGTAATATGGTCGCCATTTTATGCTTGTCATGTAAATAGACTAGAACGAATTCAAAATAAGTTTGTTAAATACTTACCGTATAAACACCATTTTCCATATCAAAATATACCATATGATACCAGGCTTTTGCTTTGTGGTTTCAAAAGTCTGGAGCATCGACGCAGAAATGCTTATCTCCTATTTCTTTACAAACTTATTAACGGTTTTATTGATTGCAGTAATTTATTAAGTTTAGTGTTATTTTTAGTTCCATTAAGGCGTACGAGACAAGTTCAATTATTTTACGGACAACATCATAGAACCAACTATGGCCAAACTGCCTTCATTAACCGTTTAGTATGCAACTATAACAGCTTCTTTTCTGAGTTTGACATTTTCTCGCTTAATCTATCTGATTTAAAAAGAATGTTAAACAATTAGTAAATCCCTATAAAATTTCATTACTAATATAATGACTTAAAATTTTGCTTGTCTTTATACATAATTATTTAAGTAGGTTTTAATAGTAGTTTGTACCAATTAGAATGTTTCTTTCTGTAGTGTACTTGGGTGAATAAATAAATAAATAAATATTTTTTAATGCAAAACACAAGCTAAAATACCCAAAGCCTCATATCAGATTACACCAGTAACAAAAGATTTAATTAGATATGACAACCCCGATCGACTAATGGACGTATTAGACCATCCCACTTTCATTGATCCGGGATTCTTATCGTAGAATAGTACAATAGTCTACAGCAGAATGTTACAGGTCACGTGACTGGTTATACGAGTAGACAAGGCTTAGAAACTTAGTAGCGATGGAATTACAATAAAGTTTAACATTGACGAACTTAACTTGCTAAAAAATATTTTGATCTAGATGTAAATTGAATTAAAATTATCATTAAGTACCAAGATTTTCTTAGCTTCATTCCTTTTTTAGTGTAATATTGCCTTGTAATTGTTGATCTGTTTTAAATCTTCTAATTAGATTTTGCCTTAATTTGAGAAGCAGCCTTCCAAATGTGCAGTAAGAATAAGAGAACAGTGATTTTTTTAAATATTTTTAGTTTTATTTACTTTATCTTGGACATTGCGAAACTAATAATAGTCTTACTTCCAAGAGAAACGTACAGCGATTTAGAAAATCAATTGATTTCGGATATCTGGGGAAATAATTTGATTTCGGGTCATTTTTTAATTTTCAGTTGAGTTGCGTCAATTTTTAATTTAAATATTGTGTGGCAAAGGAATTTAAATGGTGATTCAGTCATCAAAAGTAAAAAATGTATTCATAATCATGTCTTATACTGGTAAGAATTTATTGTTTACGATATTGAAAATAAATTTTTGTTTTTTAATTTAGCTATTAACACGGAATAACAAGATGACAATTGGCTATTCTATTTTTGACTTATAGCGCTCGCTTCTTCTATTCTAGTCCCAAAAGAACATATTTCCTCACTTCCATCGGTTTTTGTGTATATGCCCGCCGGCGATAAAGCTCAAAAACTACTTCTCCTATTTAGTTCACATTTTGGTAAAAAATTAAAAGTCATATGAGGAAGCCGTGGTAACATTTTGTTAAAAATCCAATATGGCAGCCTATCGAAAATTGCAGCCTAAAATGTTATAAAAATCAGTGTGTAAAAAAACTACTTTATCGATTATTTTCAAATTTTGCTCAAAAATCACGTCTTATATAAGGATGAACTGGTAAAACTGTTGATGCAAATTCAAAACGGCGGAACAAAATGGCGGTCTAATTAAATGTTTAAAAAGTCCGTCTGAAAAATTTACTTATTGGGTTGATTCTAAAGTTTACACGAAAACCAAGTGTGATAGAAAATTTTGGGTAAAATTTTGGTGAGGAGCTATTATGGAGGAACAAAATAGCAGTCTAATGAAATGTTTAAAATATCAGTATCAAGAAATACTTATCCTAATGAGTTGAAATTGTGCACACAATTCAACTGAATATCTATCCTTTGCCACACAATATTTAAATTAAAAATTGACCTAACTCAACTGAAAATTAAAAAATGACCCGAATTTTCAAAATCGCTGTACGTTCCTCTTAGAAGTAAGACTATTATTAGTTTCGCAATGTTCAAGATAAAATAAATTAAACTCAAAAATATTTTAAAAAATCACTGTTCTCCTATTCTTACTGCACATTTAGAACGCTACTTCTTAAAATAAGGCAAAATATAATTAGAAGATTTAAATCAGATCAACAATTACAAAACAATAATACATTAAAAGACGAATGAAGCTAAGAAAATCTTGGTACTTAATGATAATTTTAATTCAATTTACATCTAGATTAAAATATTTTTTAGCAAGTTAAGTTCTTCAATGTTAAAGTTTATTGTAATTCCACCGCTACTGAGTTTCTAAGCTTTGTCTACTCGTATAACCGGTCACGTGACCTGTACCATTGTACTATTCTACTATAAGAATTTTGGATCAATGAAAGTGGGATGGTCTAAGTAGTCTATCGGGGTTGTCATATCTAATTAAAACGATTGTTATTGGTGTAATCTGATATGTGGCTTTGGGTATTTTAGCTTGTGTTTTGCAATAAAAAATATTTCTTTACACTACAGGGAAGAACTGGTAAAATTTGATCAAAATGGTGGCCTAATTAAATTTTTAATAGGTCGCTAAGTTTCCATTTTCTCGAATAAAAACCGTTTTATGAAGGACATTAACAAAAATCATCACTGAGTTTTTTACAGATTATTAAATTTACAACGAATATTTAAATATTATATTAAAAATAAATTAATAAGGAGCAAACACAAAATTTAAAAAATTGTATACTGGAGCATTGAAGCTTTATCTAGGTTTTTATCTAAGTAAATATAGTAAGTGAAAAAAGTTGTGGAGATAAAAAATGTATATTTGTTTAAATCTGAATTATTATTAGATATGCATGAGCAATATAACGATTGAAGAAAACCGCGACTACCTAATAACTATATGTATATATAAGCTGTGTTAAATGTGTGTGGCACAATCCGATCCATGGAAAGTTCCGGGCAAATGCCATGTTACCTATTTTTCTAGACATAATTTCAAGACTGTCTTAATGAACACCCTTTATGCTCTGAATATACAAATTATACATGCCTTAAATTTTTTAAAAATATAATTAATTGTTTATCACAAGAAATGTTCTTTTTAAATTGACGCAATTTTACAACAAATAATAAAAACAGATAGACGCCCTTGGTGGAAATCCAAAAAGTGGTTTTAGCATAAAAAAATTGCTTTCAGCCTGTGTAGACAACATGCCCAGCTTCAATACAATTGTAGAAGCATTACAGAAATTTGCACCGAGTTTTGCCTTTAATTTTAAACACACTGTATCGTATATATTAACTATAGGAATATGTATTTAAAGATTCACCCCATGAAATATTTTACCTTACTTTTGCGACAGCCTGTAACTTTAACTTTCGCCTTTTAGTGTGTGTCTATTTCGATATTGGTAAACCTACAAAAAAAACGCTTAAATGAAAATAATTTTTGATCAGAGTAGCAAAATGTTGGCAAAAAAAATCATGATGTGGAGTCTTAAATACCCCCAAATACCCATTTCAGTCAAATCTCTACAACTGTTATTGACATTCCATTTTGAATAATTATTACTAAAAATATATAAATTGCACTCTTAATATGGATTTTTAACCAAATCTGCATAAATGTTAAAACTTGGCACCGCCATCTCGAATTTTTTAATGTTGCCTAAAATGCATGATGTGCAGTCATAAATACCTATCCACAAACGCTGAATTTTAGTCAAATTTGCAAAAATGTTAAAATTAGTCATGTTGGCGCCGCCATTTTTAATTCTCAAATATTGACTAAAATTTAATACCTTTCATTCGTAAATACTCCTAGATACCGATTTTTCAGTCGAATCTGTACAAGTGACAAAATTTGTTGTGCATTCTTAAATAATCCGCACAAATATTAATTTTCTCTTAAATTTCATTTAATCAACACAAGTAACAAAATTCAACGGCCGTATTGGCCCCGCCATTTTGAATTTCTAAATGTTGACTACAAATTTCGGATTTTTTTATATCGGAAAGTGTATGCATCTCACATTTAAAATGAATCGGTAATGTGGAAGTGGTGAAAAATCTATTACAAGATTTGAACCAGAAATAAACATTCAAGCAGATGAGTAGTGAAGCCAATAAAAGCCTGTTAAAAGCAATTGTTTTTTAGTTTAAAAATCTAAAAAGCATAATATACAAATAACTAATTTTCTTTTAAACTTACCTAACTTAATGGTTTTATTTTAGATAGTGAAGTGAGGGAAGTAGAACCTCGCGCCACCACTGGCATTCGTCAACAAATGGCCACGGCTTGAATATGATTCATCCCTACTTCTCGTTTTATCCTAAACATTGGTCATTGGTGGATAGAATGTTGGCGCATACCCCGAACGTGATTTATGAATGAATTGTGATATCTACCTTTATTTCTTACTCTAAGACTGGTATTGCTAGTAGCTAGTTTGTCCATAACATTAGAGAAGTTTCGACCAATTGCCCCGGGCTGTATATTTAAATAGCTAGTTGGACATCTGTCAGAATTCGAGTGCAAACATGGAAATAGTCTAGGGATGTTGGAAATTTTAGGTAAGTTTGAAATTTCAAGAACTCTCTTAAAAATGATCTGATATTCACAAGACCTGAGCTATTCAAAAGGCTGTCGTATTTTCTTTCAAATATAGCTGATCAAATTAACGTAAAGATATTTGGTGATATTTTACAGGGTCCTTAAAAAAAAACGCTTGAATTTTTTTAGAACAGTTCAATGGATGTTTTACGTAGTATTACGAAACTGAATTTTCAATTCCATTTTTAGATAAAACAAGTCTACTGTTAAAAACATCTTAATGAGGAAATGTTGCTGTCTCTTTTTATTTAAGAGACATCTCTATTTCTTTATGTGAATTTTCGAAAACCTTGAATTGTCTGTATGTACAAGGTAGTCCAATAGTAGAGGACGTCGGCTGTAGCTCGGGAACCGTTATTGACAGAACTTAAGGAAACAATATTTATAGGTAAATCGGCCAAGAGAAATCGTTGTAAATTAATTTCAAGTTGGAATGTTAGCCCCTGGTTCTCTTAAGTTTTCCTAATTGAGGTATGTTGAAAATATAAGTATTGTATTCTTCAACCAATTAACGCACTTTTTGCGTGAGACCATTTTTGCCTATTTTAAAAAATAAAGTGGAAGGGGAAGGTCAAACATTTTTACCTTCAAATGGTTATATCTCTGTTTTGGATTAATCGATTTTATTCAACTTGTTATCGAAAAAAGTGCTTTTTTGCTCTATTCATGGAGCTATAAACCGTACCGTAATGCCTTTTATATCACAATTTATTTGATAGGTCTAAAGGGCATTGAACAGTGAAATTAAAAATCCAAAATTAAAAAAGTTAATGGTGGTCACTATGAGGCACCGGACGTATGGCGGACTGTAAATTTGGATACTGTATCGCAGACCTTTTTTTCTCCCAAGAACCTTTTTTGATAAGTAGTGTCAAGCAAAAGTAACAGTCAGTAACATCGTCTTTCGGTTGTCGCCAGATCATTCTCAAACACAAACAGTTCTCGATCAACCGGTGTATAAAATACAACAAACTAATAATTTAGGATTTATGTCATATGTATTTAAATACCTTATAAAGCACATCTGGTATAATACATCCAGATATTTCTCATTTAATGGGCAAACTTTCCAGGGACAGGTAGTCAAATTATCATAATAAGCATGGATCTATAAAACCGGAGCTAACTGAAACTTCTGCAAGACAGATTGTTAACTAGTGTAATAAAACAGGTAAGATTTTGGTATTTGGGTTTGGCAAACCCTTTTGCTTTCCCCAGTGATTATTATTTTCAATGCTTTGCCTTATACCCTGTTGAGCAAGTTGATCATGTAAATTTCAAATATTATTGTTATCTAAATTTTCAATATCGTTTTTTGTTGAACTGGGGGTGGGCTCAGGCTTAGGCTCCGCAACAATATTTTGTTGCAAATTCAGTGAAATAGAAATCGATTCTAGTAATCGGTTATTCAAGAATAGATTTTTTTTTATCTAAAGATTTGATCGAAATCCCTAGCCATTATGTAGCCAGTTTATCTAAAGCAATAGAGAAGCTTTGTCCAACCCCCTCGCACCGCTGCATAATTACATAGCTAATTAGATGTTGGTCAGAATAGCAATTAGGTGCGGTATTTGATCAATCTTTAAATAAAAATGTCGCAAAAGTAGTACGTTAATACTGGACGATTTTAATCTAGAAAAGCATGTTATGTTCAAATTAATTATCGACCTAAAAATTTTGTATATTTCAAAATATAATTTACATCAAAGAAAGTACAGAAAGTTACTGGAACATTTTAAACTGATAACATTTATTTTCTCTAAACATTTAATTTTCTTTGTACCGAAGCAGTTCTTTAACTTGCCAAATTAAGTAGTTGCAACGGAACGGGCGAAATATTTAAGTTTACCTCGGGATCGCCCGAGTCTTGCCTATTATAAAGCAAAATCCGAGCTACAAACAGCCCTTGTCTGGCAGAAACAACCGGGGCTAATTGATTTCGAAATCTAGGTAACGTTTATACAATCTGGCGAGGCCTCACAATCGCGGGCCAGGATTCAATTACCGTGAACAAAAGAAGCATTTCTCGTGGCGCTGTAAATGGCGGCAGTCGAACAATTACACTGCTCTGTTCAGAACAATCCGTTGCAACAAAAGCACCGAAATGCTTTTCGGCTATTTTCGGAAATTATTCTAAGTCTGACATGGTTCAGGACGTTATTGAGTAGGACACACGTGCAGGCAATTTTGTCTTTAAATGTCCTCATTCAGAAACATTTATAACATCCATAATATCTAAGGCATGGCAAATGTGCACAAAAAAATCTCATTTAATTATTATAATGTTTTAGAAATGTATAGAGTAATAAAATGGGAAAGTCTGTCCAGTTTGGCTGAATTTCGAGGTCGTCCATAGGCCAAGGTAAACTTTGTTGATAGAAATAATAACAAAGATCCTTTTAAATCTCTGGCCTTTTGCATTCCTAATGAGGTTTTATTACTCTATAGATTACATTTATTACTCAATGCATACATAATAGGCTTCTACTTAATAGAGGCAGGTAATAACACACACTTTATAAATTATAATTAATTGTGTTTAGTTAGTATTTGCCGCTATGCCATACTGTTAACAGTATTATAAGAATATTAATAAAATGGCAACATTCACACCAAGGAAAAGATGTTCTAATAATTCTCCATTATCAGTGAGTGAAAGCTATTATTTTAAATGTACACAATTGCATAAAACACGATTACCCTAGTTTTACTGTACAAGAAATTGTTCAAAAGCTTGGCCAAGAGGACAGTATTCCTTTGATAACTAAAAAACTCTTTCTTATAGAGAAGTTTAAAAATATATGGATTTTTCCTGGGAAAAGCATAACCGAAAAGCCCTGTTACTGGAAAGCGATGCCGGCGAAAATACTTGAGAAGTATAAAGCAATATCGCAGGGAGCAAAAGTTTTTTTTATCTTGACGAGACGTGGATCAATGAAGGTTATATAGTACAAAAAAATGTGACATGACGAAAATATAACCAGTGCCCGCCAAAGATTAATAATTGCACACATTGGAAGCGAAAAGGGTTTTTTAAAAAAAGATTTGCTAACTTTTCAGTTGTGCCGGACGGGGATGGAGATTACCAAGAGGACATGAATTCGGATGTTTTCGAAGACTATTCTGAAACACCAACTTCATCTTGGAGAAAACAAGGAATTATCGACTGGCTAACTACCAAAGGTATTGAGTTTGAACCCACTACTAACCACAGCAAATTTACACAATAATCGTTTTATGAAATATGCCGTGGAGGATATACCAGAAAAATATAATGTAAGAGTGGTGCGCTAGTTACGTTTTGCATAACCGCTGACTTCATATATTCTACCACCACGTATGTAACATAACGAAATGTTATAAATATAAGTGATATTCATTTAGAGGATACTTCTGTAGTAATCCTGACTCTAAACGTTTCACTGTTAAACTCATAATTGATTCAAATTTTTCTTTTAATGCGGTAGATGGACAACTTTTTCTAGAAAATAACAGTTACACAGTAACAAAGTCATTTTCTAAATAATATATCGCTCTATATACATACATATACCAAAAAACCCGTTACGTAATAACAAAGAGGTAATTTGAGTAAATCGCAGTAACAAAAATTTTCACTAGTATCCAGTAAATAAAAAAATATATCAAAATAGATCTAATAAACGAATATAACTTAGATAATTTAATTGATTCGCTAAGTTCATTGTCAATTGGTTCAACTGCCAACAAAAACAAAATGTCAGTGAATTATCAATTACTCCGATATCAATCAGATAATATTCCACTTTTTGACGGAAATATAAAACTCTTAAATAGATTCATTTCGGCCGTGGAAAACTTGTTGAAAGCTTTTCAAGATAAAAACAATCCAACCGCTACTATAAATGTTTGCTTATTTGATACTATTCTCAGTAAACTAACAGGTAGAGCAGCAGAACTAATAGTTTCTATATCAGAATTAAATTCTTGGACTTTAATTAAAGATGTGTTAATAAACAGTTTTTCCGATCAACGATCGATAGATTGTTTAATTCAAGATTTAATAAATTTAAAACCATTCAAAAATGAAAATCCTATTCAATTTGGCATGAGAGTGCAAGATTCTCGTAGCTTATTATTTTCAAAACTAAATGCAGGCCCTGACGATCCTGAAACTAAACTAATTAAAATACAACACTATGATGAATTAGCTCTAAAGACATTTATAAATGGCCTTCCATATAACTTACAGTTAGTCACCAGGTTAAAATTGCCAAATTCATTAGAACAAGCAATGTCGTTTGTAAGAGAAGAAGAAAACTTTATATATTTTAAAAATGCTCAAAGCCTTAAGGGTACACCATCACCTTTACAGCAATTCAATAAAAATATAAAACCAGTATATAGACCTACTTATGTCCCTAATCAAACATCACATTTTATACCAAACTATATACCATACAAACAGACATATAATACTTTTGCAAATAATACGCCACAAAATAATTTTCCTAGATCTTTTTCAAATTATCCAAATTATTCTCAACAGAACACTAATTTTAACTATCAGAGACCAAATTTTCCAACAAAACTTTGTAAGACCTCAAACTTTAGTCCAACATAGACCGTTTAATAATCAAAACTTTGGACAGACGTCCAGAAGGACAAATTTAAATAAAGTAGAGCCAATGGACACTAGTTCAGGCAATACAGTTTTACACAATAATATGCAAAAGAGGAATTTTATTTCCCAAGAATTGTATAATCAAGAAGTTTTGCAGCAAACTCCTGAAATTAACTCAGAAAATTCTTCACCAAATAGTTTGCATAATTATTATGATAATTTTGATATTAATCAACAAACTGATCGCCAAAATGAATATGAATATGATATACCTCTATATAATGAAACATATGATTACGATGCAGATTTGAGTTATTCCGCTAATTCAAATAATAATCAGGTATATGATAGCATTGAACAAGAACCATCAAATTTTCCGATTACGACGTCGAAAACGGATATGACATAATATTTTTAAACAATTATAATATACAATTACCTTATATTAATATTCCAGAAATTAATGCAAAATTTTTATTAGATACAGGTAGTACAAGAAGTTTTATTAATCCCGAAATTGCTTATATATATTTTCCATATTTAATTCAAAAAGAATTATTTCAAGTACAAACAGCTCACGCAATATCATTTCACGATGAAATAGCAACCTTACCAATTTTTCCTACCTTCAATACTACAGGATTACATAAATTTTACTTATTTAATTTTTCTGACAAATTCGATGGATTAATAGGTTTAGACCTTATAAAACAATTAAATGCTAATTTAGACTTCAACAAGTGCGTGTTAAAATTACCTAATGTAGATATACCCATACGTTATGAAAATAAAAATATTAATATGAATAATATCAGTAAAGTTATGACTTATATAATAGAGCCCAGAAGAATTCAAAAAATTCAGATTCCTGTTAATGTTTCAAATGGTTATGGTATTCTTTCTTATAAAAAACTAGAACACATTGAAATTCCTGAATGTCTAGTAGAAATTAAAAACAATTTAGCTTTAACAACAGCCTTAAATCCTAGAGAAAATCCTATAAAAATTGAATTTCTCGAACCGTTCGACATAGAACCCTTAAACCTTAATGAAATAAATTTTATTGATCACCCTTCACAACAATATTTACCATCAAAAGACTTAGATAAAAAACTCAAAGCTAATTTAAAAAATATTAATCTTGACCATTGCAATAGTGAAGAAAAAGAACAAATACGGAAATTGTGTTACGAATTTAGAGATATTTTTCATTGCGAAGAAATACCTTTAACCTTTTCAAATACCATTAAACATTAGATTAAAGTCAAAGATGATACCCCAATATTTACAAAAACCTATAGATACCCCGAAATACATCGCGGAGAAGTAAGAGATCAAATGTCTAAGCTTTTACAACAAAATATAATACGAGATTCGAACTCTCCATGGTCTTCCCCAATTTGAATTGTTCCTAAAAAACTTGACAAATCAGGGAAACAACGCTGGCGAATTTGTGTAGATTACCGTAAGCTTAATGACGTCACGATAGCTCAAAAATTTCCTATTCCCCAAATAACAGAGATTTTAGACAAGCTAGGTAAAGCCCAATACTTCACAACTCTAGATCTTGCTAATGGATTTCATCAAATTCAAATGAACGAAGAGGACATTCCCAAAACAGCATTTAGCACTGACACAGGACATTATGAATTCCTACGTATGCCATTTGGGCTTAAAAATGCCCCTGCGACGTTTCAACGCGTCATGAATAATGTTTTACGTGGTTTACAAAATGAAATATGTTTTGTTTATCTTGACGACATAATTATATTTAGTACAAGTCTTCAAGAACACGTAGATAAATAAAAAAAGGTACAACTTGATAAATCTGAATTTTTAAGGAAAGAAGAACAATATTTAGGACACCTTGTAAGTAATGACGGAGTAAAGCCTAATCCTGATAAGATCTCAGTTGTAAAAAAATTTCCAATTCCTACAACTACTAAAGAAATTAAATCCTTTTTAGGCTTAGTAGGTTATTATAGACGATTTATAAAAGACTTTGCCAAAATAACAAAACCCCTAACCCGTTGTTTAAAGAAAGACATAAAAATAATACATAATCATGAATTTATAAATACATTTGAACACTGCAAAAATATTTTAATAAATGCCCCAATTTTACAATATCCCGATTTCTCTAAACCATTCCTTCTAACTACAGATGCAAGCAATTTTGCATTAGGCGCGGTATTATCCCAAGGAACTATCCCTAATGATAAACCTATAGCATATGCATCTAGAACCTTGAACGAGACTGAAACGAAATATTCAACAATCAAAAAAGAGTTATTAGCTATAGTATGGGCATGTAAATATTTTCGTCCATACTTATACGGTCGCAAATTTTACATTTACACAGACCATAGACCTCTAGTTTGGCTTTTTAATTTAAAAGAACCCAATTCAAAATTAGTAAGATGGCGTTTACGATTAGAAGAATATGATTATGAAATCATTTATAAAAAAGGCCTTCAAAATTCTAACGCAGATGCTTTATCTAGAATACAATTAAATGTCTATAAGAATGAATCAACAATTAATAACCCGGGTGACACTGATAAAAATATCGTAGACTTCCTGCGAAATCTTGCTGAAAACCCGATAAATGATGATGCAATCGAAGAACAAAGACCCAGTTGTAGTAAGCAAAAGATAAACATTATTGCTGACATTCAGGTCAAGCCACCTTCGACATCTGATGTAACCGTGCATAGTAATCAAGCTGATATGGAACCTAATGGCATCAGCAATCTTGATGAAATGATAAATAATAAGTCCTTACAATACATTATTAAAAAATCCCCGCATCACGAAATTAAATTTAACTCAGAGAAATTTGAGAAAAACTTAATTAATAATGTGGAATTACATGGAAACCCAGATGTAATAAAAAAGTTTATTGGAGAATATTTAAGACCTGAAAAAACGTGTTATCTATATTTTCATAGTAAAGAATTAATTCCAATTTTTACTAACGTTTATTTGCAAAATTTTAATAAACCAAATATAGTAATATGCTCGAAATTGTTTAATATTTCGGATAAAGAAGAAAAAATTTTGATAATAACACACCAACATCAAGGTAAAACAAATCATAGAGGCATAAATGAAACGTATGAACGCCTAAAACAAATTTACTTTTGGTCCAAAATGAAAATTGACATAACCTAGTACATTAGTGATTGTAATATTTGTCAAACATCCAAATATAGTAGGCTTAAATCTTATATACCTCTCACAAAAACAGAAACTCCTAGTAAACCTTTTCAAATGATACATATTGACACATTTGTTTTTGAAACCCAAAACTTGTTAACTATATTTGACAAATTCTCAAAATACGGGCAAGCTTACCCTTGTGACAGGAATGCAAAAGCGGTTTGTGACAGGTTAGTTAATTTCTTTTCATTTTTTGGATGCCCTGAAATAATAACTTGTGATAATGGAGGAGAATTTAATAATGAACTTTTAAAAGAACTTTTAAAATCTCAAAAAATAAATATACATTTTACTACACCCAGACACCATGAATCTAACTCCCCCGTCGAGCGTCTTCACTCTACCCTTATTGAACATCTTCGAATTTTAAAACAAAAAGATAAAAACAAATCCGTCTCTGAACTTATGCCTTATGCAATCATAGCTTACAATGGAACCATAAACAGTGTAACAAAGTTTACACCTCATGAGATTATCCTAGGTCATACAAATTCCAGGGATCCCCTCGACTTGATTTCTACTACGTTTTATTCTGATTACGTCTCGTCGCAGAAAGATAAAATCGACGCTATGTATAAACAAGTAACTGATAAAACGAATGAGAGCAAAGAGAGAGTTTTAGCAAAAATTAACGTCAAAGGTAATGAAAGTATAGATTTTAAAGTAAACCAAAAAGTTTATAAAAAGATGTCAGCTAGGAATAAAAATAAACCCAAATTTAGTGGACCCTACGTAATTATTGAAATGTTAGAACATAACCGGGTTAAAATAAAAAATGTAAAATATCCCGATAAGGTCGAAATTATACATATAAAGGAATTAAAAAAGCCACTTGTTACAGATGGTCCTACGTCCAAAGAGATACCTCCAGATACCACAACTTAAATAATAACCCAGGAATCCTTCCCTATCGAATAGGAAATGCACACAAGGTCACTAATCATTGGACTTTTATTGAAATTTTTGACATGACAAACTTAATACAAGAATTTGACAACATAAACCATAAATATAACTTACTTCGTGAAAATATAATTCATATGTTATAGCAGATAATTTAAAAGAGAAAATTAATAATCAGTTAAGTCAAATATTTCCAACAAAATTACGACAAAAACGAGCTTTAGTAAATATACTTACTGTAATTAAAAGTATAACTGGCAACATGGATCAAGATGACGCTGAACGTATTGACCAAAATATAGACTCATTAATAAAAAATCAACATGATTTAAAATTTGCCTTGACTAAACAAACAACTTTATTAACTAAATCAATACAAAATTTTAAAAATATTATTAAAAATGTTTCACATAATCAAAATATTTTAGAATCACATGTAAAACAAATAATAACGACTATAAATAGAATCGAACTTGACAAAACTCATCTTGTTCAACTATTCCGAATTCAAATGACATTTACTCAAATAACTACCCTCTATCAAAATATTTATGATATTTTAGAAAAAGTAGAATTAGCTATTACGTTTGCAAAATTAAATACCTTTCACAATGCTATAATAAACACTAAAGAGTTTATATATGAATTACAAGAGATAAATTCCAAATTAGGAGTTGAAAAGTTGCCATTTGAACCATCTATAGATAATATCCTAAAGATAGAAAACACGCTAGAAATAAAGAGTTACATCAAAGATAAGGAAGTTATATTTATTGTAGAAATTCCTTTGGTAGAGAAAAATAACCATAATTTATATCAATTGTTTCCTTTACCCACTAGGAATGATATAAAATACTATAAAATAATTGTACCAGATTTCGAGTATTTACTAATAAATAAAGTAAATTTTGGATACTCGAATCAACCATGTAAATATATTTCTAATAATGAATATCTATGTACACATATCCATTCGGAAAACCTCTATAAAAATACTCCTTGCGAAATTCAACTAATAAGATATCTAAATAATAGTTCTAATTGCAATCCAATACCCATAGATATTGATTATATGCAACTTCAAAATATTGATGAAAATAAATGGATACTAGTTACCGTTAATGATCTGATAGGAATAGAGTCGTGCGAAAATTCGCAAAATAACGTACTATTTAATGGAACTTATTTATTAGAATTAAGCTTTCCTTGCAGTTTAAAATTAGGTGATATCACTATACAAGCTTATAAAAATAATAAACGCTTATTTCAGAACATTCCATTGCCAAGAGTAATTTTTAATTATACAAATAAAATTCCTTATAAGAAAGTAAAACTGTTCAATTTAAATAATGTAAATTTTAATAAAATTGACTCTTTACAAGAAGAACTTAACTTTAAAAAAATTGAAAATTCTAAACTATTAAATAACCCTATATACTACAATAAAACAAGTTTTTGGACCGTTTTACTATACAGTATAGTTTGTATTTTAATTTTAATCTTACTATGGAAGTATGTATGGCCTATTTATATGAAATATAAACAAGAATAAAAATATTGATAATGAAGATAATATAAAAATTTAGGTCATAGAAACTTCTAAAAGTTTATATGCCCTTGCATAACCGCTGACTTCATATATTCTACCACCACGTATGTAAGATAACGAAATGTTATAAATATAAGTGATATTCATTTAGAGGACACTTCTGTAGTAATCCTGACTGTAAACGTTTAACTGTTAAACTCGTAATTCAAATCAATTCAAATTTGTTAAATTCGGTGTGTTTTTAAGAATAAAACTGATTTTTTAAAAACGTCTTTCCTTCGGCCCGACATTTAACTCGCTTACCGCCGTATCATTGCAAACTAAATTCTATATAACTTATATGGGCGGAAGTGACATTTAAAATGAAAGATGTTAAGCTAGTGTTTCATCAAGCCATTAAGGGAGTGACACTAGAGAACTGGCGAAAAGCAATCTAGCTTGTGATTAAACAGGAGGAGAAAATGTGGGTTCTTGGCAACCCGATCGGTCAGAAGGTCGACCCTTTAATTATAATGTTAAGAGGTGATGACAAATCCTCAGATGATGAAGAATATAACCTATTATAATTTAATTGTTGTGAGTGTGTGAATTCAGTGTTCAGATCTTATGGAGTAAAGATTGTTGAAGATACCTCGTGCAATCGAAGGTGAAACGCCGGTAGTAATTTCAATTTGACACGGTCTAAACCCAAAAACCATGATTTTTTAAGAATATAATAAATCATATTTTTCTAAAAATAGTTAATTATTGTAGGCGAACTTGGATGTATAGTGAACACATCAAGATTTTAAGTTTTATATAAAAGCCATTTAATTATCATTCTGGTTTTACAGTTAAAAAAAGAATAACAAAATCTACGGAGCTCTATGGTATTTATAAGAAGACTTCTATTTGCTAGAGCATTAGAAAATGTACGAATCGCCCTGTAAAATAATGACTTATTAGTGAAGTTATATCGTAATATTTAAAAAGGCATAATTATATTAAAGTAAGTGAAACCCAATGTTACATTAGTCGAATGGTTTGTCTATCGTTTTATGGTCCACATTGTATATTACATTGTATTATTTACAGTAGTGATATTTATATGCTATATTTACTGACAAGTTTCGTTCTATAATTAATTTAGCTCGCTTTTACCGGCATAAAAAAACAATAAATACAATGCTAATACTAATACAAAACGTATTAAAATTCGTGGCCACGGTAATGTTAGCTATTTACAAATCTTTTCGATACAATTCTTTAATCTTTATTTAATTTGATCAATCGTATTAAAAAATTATCCAAATGTGACTGTCTGTTTTAGCTTAATTGAACTATTTGTAAAAATTGGAATTTTAATGTTTCATGTGCTGTCGAATGTGTATAAAAAATCACCGGAATGTTAAAAACAGTTACACCTTGTATCAGTTTATGTTTACTAATTTATCGTTTAGTTTCAATGATCTTGACGCGTCAGATTTAAGCGGTCTGCACCATCATGTCTTTGTAGCTATTGCAACATGTGTTAGAAAATTACCTGCACCAATAGAGCTCTATTTAAATCGTGTTAAGTTTGTAAAATTGTAGCAAAAATAAAACACTCATTTTATAATAGATATGTCTGAAATAATAACTGAAACAAATAATTTATTATTGTTACAATATTATTCTATGCAAAAAGAACTGAAAATTACAACTATGAATGCAAAAATACATACGGATATACTTATTAAAAAGTTGTCTAAATTAAGAGCAAATGTTTATGGCATTACTAACACAAATCCTAAAAATCATGTGATATTCCTTAAAACCTTAAATCTAAATTAAAACATCGTATATTATAAAAGAGATAACAGTTTGAACAACAGTGGAATAAGGTCTATAGTAAAAGCGGAAAAACGTCCTAGTTTGTGCTTTAAATTGCATTCTTTTAGGAAAAGGTAAATTTCAACCCTCCCTTTCTACCCCTGAACATTATTAAAGTTACTATTAAATATCAAGAAGGTTCTTAATTTGGGATCAGTATATCCAGAAACCCATAAAACGATATATTACCCGAATTTTCAACTTCTTAATTTTCATCCCCTTTTCTTTTTTGCCTAACCTCTTACTTTCGACAGAAATATCAAAGAGGGCTTATTATTAAAATCTATATAACCAAAGCCCATGAAATGACATAGTACATGATCATTTACAAAAAAATCCCTATATTTACCAATTAACCCCCCGTTTCAACCCCTACCCCTCAGCCGATTTTGACCAAAAATAATCCGAACCGTACTCGTACGGACTCCCTGTGTACCAACTTTCAATTCGATGGGCCAATTCTTTGGAGATTAATCGGGTAAACTAACAGACAGGCAGATTTTTTTTCGCAGAAATAATGATTTTTACACGTTTTGATACTACACTTTCCCATCTCTTGGAGATGTGGAAATAATATTTTATTTTACACATATTTTTTTCTAATCTGATGATATAAAGATTTTTGGAGGACGGTCTTCAGATCCCACGGCAGTAATAGATCGTTTTGGTCCACAGAAAATTGATGGGATAGCATCAATGGCCTCGCACAGTTTGAAATTATTATAATTGTTTTCCAGAAGATCTGCTTTTCCAGCAGCCTCAAGCCACGTCATTGCTCTAAAATATTTACTAGGACTTATTAACAACAAAATCAAGATTACTTCGTCAAATCTATAAAGTTACGACACGATTCTAAACAAGTGTTATGCTGTAAGATATGTATTTAGATATACTTACTTTTCACGATTTCTGGGCCCCTAAATAAAGTCTTTCGTCCACTATCTTTGTTAGAACATAACAAGTAATGACACTTATAACCAGGCATTTTCGCTCTAGCAAACTAAAACGTCTCTATACGCAGGTATAATGATATTGTCCATACGATTAAATAATTTTTTATACATTCTCACATAATTACAAATAAAAACATCCCTTTTTCTAAAATCGAGAGACAGATCGATAGGCAGACCGACAGACTGACAGAAATTGAAGAACGTGTCTTGCGAGCTCCAGGAATCGAAAGCCCAAAGATCTGCATAAAACTCCGAGGTTGATTTTTTCACCCTTTTGCGAGGGAAGTAGAAATTAAACGTAAAGATAATAAGTCGGAAATGTTTATTTTTTCATTCCCTGTACAATTTAGTAAAGACAAGAACTTCAACATTAATAAAATACTCTTAATTAAAGCACAAGTAAGCCATATACATAATCGACAGTAAATCCTCTCCATTAGAATATCAGGACAAATATTAACCTCTCAAACACCGATAGCTGAACTGTTGATACTTGAAGCAACCTCGCGAATTATTCATGGCCAAATGAGTATATCCATCTTATCCCATCTTACTTACTACATTCCATCCTACAACTAATTGTGTATTTACCCATTATATCGAAATGCCTAATAGAGACAATAGGCTCATTGTGCACTTTGATGAATGGAACTCAAGCGGAGGTAAACATTTAGGGAAATTAGTTTCAGTCTTTAGGTCCTGAATGATTTCTTGTTAAATTAGGGAGAGACAAAGGGATTCGGTATGTATTTAATTACGAACTGTATTTAATATCTCCGTGCCGTGTATTATTAACCCTTTTCCATTTACCGTGCCCTGATACGAATACTATCATACAAAATTTTAAGGGTTTAAAATTACATAATCGCCAGTTTTTGGAAAAGATAATCTTTTTTGAATACAGAAATTTTCGCCACAACCAATATCTACAATTATGACGATTAACAATTTAGAAAAAACGAACACTCATCGGAAAAACAAATGTTGAAGACTAAATTCGGATTATTTATTATTTGTTCACTCATAATCTCGCAAAATTTCAAACGTCTCTCAAAGTTATCTTCGTTTAATTGTTGCACAAAGTGAATTTTGTAGGGGTAAAATGTATGTGTCTTTAAAATCCTGAGAATATTCGTTAGTACAAGTATTTTCGTTGAAATAATCGGAACTTGGTGTCGCCACTTTCTGTTTAAGCTGAGACTACGTAGTCGTCTCCAAAATGAAGAACAATTTTAGGGTAACTATTTCGTGAATAACATGTAACTGTGACTTTGACTGTTAAGTAGATAGATAGTACGGAATTGTGTAGTTCCATTTAAGTAGCCGAGTAGTAATAATTCACCCTATTTGTTACTTCCCTCTCTCTCTGTTTATTTAATCCATTTTAAAAATATGTATTGTTCTTTTTAATACAAACAAACCAGGTATGGCGACTAGAAACACTCAAATTAGGAATATGGTGAAGAGCGTATAGGATACGTTATTGGTTCTTTAGGTAGAATACATACGTTCTACTTAGTTTTTTAGCTTTAGCTATGATAAGGACCTATAATTTAAACGCAGGTAACTTCTCTGGTGAATATGTTGATGATAGTCAATTTTCAATAGAATTTGGTCAAATATATTGGCCAATTAAGTCTCAAAAATGTAATTTTAGACTTTGGTTTAAATAGTAATTATCATTATATATCTTATTAAAAACGTAATGTTTAATTTGTATGCATTCTTAATCTTTATACTCATAAAAATAAACGTCATAGCTAAATATTTATAGGTGAAAATAGATAATGGCTTGGACTTTTACTTTCAAATTAACTGCATTCCTTTACTGAGAAAACTACTTAACATCAAGTGTCTACGACTGCCCCTATAGCTTTTATACTTACTAGTTAGCTACAAAGTTCCATTAATCCAATACTATATATTATTACCAAGCGGTTACGATTTGCGAACTTTCCGCCGGTTCTTTAAAATATAATTCTATCATAACCATAACTCTTTGTTTGGATTTATTTTTCGTTTCCTTAAAATACCGCTTTAGGTTATGTTTAGGTATAACATAACCAAGTTGTGATATTTTTAATTTTCTATAGAATGTGGATGAATGACGAAAGCTACTTTTTTTTCTAAAAGTTTATATGGGCGCACACATATTATAACTATAATTAATCTACTTTAGCACATTAATATAAGAAAACTGGATCAGCTAAAAGTTTAATTAATGAAAGTATTATTAATTTCAGTCTACAAGGAGTAATATGCCCCAGAAAAAAAATCGAAATTTAAATATCTCGCCTTTACATTGACAACCTCTGTCAGCGTCTGTTGTAAATGTAGGGTTATGTTAGACGACAACAGACGCTGACAGAGGTTGTCAATGTAGGGTTATGTTAATCTTTACTTTAATAATCTATTCGAACTATCTAGTGCAAACTTACTTTTTCATTTAGATTTTTAACAAATAACAATATTTGTGCAAGCGATTAATGAGAGTTGTCTGCCAAGTGAATTTAGTAATGTAATATGTACTGAAGAAGGCCTACAAGATAAAGTTTCTTTTATGTTAATCTTTGAGAGCTTCTACCTCAAATTTAGGTGCTGAATGAAGTAAAACATACACTAAGACATGAAACAATATTGCCTTTAACAGGAAAACAACACCAAAATATAATAATATGCAATATTTAATAACTTTTCTTGGAATAAACTTAAACTTAAGACATTTAAGACACTTTACATTACAAACACATTTCTCCATATGGGCAATGATCCAGAACTTATTGTTTGAATCAATATTCACTTCAAACAAAATCCAATAAAAAATCCACCCAAACAACAACCCTCATAGAAAACCCACGTAGGCAAAAACTAAACAAAACGATTTTAGCAGCAATATGGCCGAACCAACCAAAAATTGGTTACCCTATTGTAGCCACTCTCCTTATAAACTGAGTGTAGACCGAATCTCGTATCAGCGTCCCCTATATCCGGAACCTCAAGTACAAGAGGTAATAGTCTACTTGTAGTAAATAACCACTGTAATTCTTACTTCAAAGTTGCAACAGAAGAATAACGCCTGGTAATAGCCAGTTCAAAGTAACATTAGACGATAACCTTTTCTACTCTGCAACGATTCGTTTTACTTGATAGTACTACGTTATAGGAGTACATTTGAAAGTAATGGAGTAGTCTCTGCAAGGCTCAGGAAGGTACTGATACTTAAAAGTTGTAATTTAGTAACTGGATTAGAAACAGTAACTTTAAATAATTACTATTTTCTCCTGGAAAAGAAATGACGACCTTCGAGTCAATTCCGTAAGTAGTTACTTGGCAGTAGTTATTATATAATTACTTAACATGGAAAATTACATTACTCTAAAGCATTACTCGCAGTAGCAAATACATACATAATACTTAAAAACGTGTAACCCAAAGTGTTTATTGATATTTAGTAAGATTATTAGTAATAAATACGTAAAAACTCTAACAGAGCAGTAGTAGAAACAGTTATAGCTACTTTAGATGCCACCCACTAAAGGCAGTTGCCTGGTGCTTAATGTAGGGTCCATATTCATGTGGCCCAAAACATCAAGTTCCACTGCTTCGTTTTCCACTATCATTCGATTTGGAGTGATTGGTTCTCGGTTTGCCACTGATCATGTCTCTCTAAACTTTGCCACTGACCCTACATTAAGCACCAGGCAGTTGCCTAGTGCTTAATGTAATATTTATAAATTTTTACATAAACATAGAATTCCTCATCACAAAAAATTATTAAGGTATGACAAGGTATTGCAAAAAGACTAGTACTTACTACTTTTTTTAAAAACGATAAAATTGGAATTTAGATTAACTTTTTTGAGTGATATATGTAATGAGAAATGTAAAAAACAAACTGTTGAAAAGAGAACTTGATAGCCATTAAGACGAGGTATCACACGGAGTTTAATCCCATTTAATTTAAGGTTTGAAGCCCACCGGTGCGGGAGATTGCAGTGACAGAGTTGAAAATATACATAAAAGACTTCTTCGCTATAAAAATCAACGGGTTTCAACATTTTCTTCATCAAGCAATAACAATGAGAAATCGATTTTTTTTCTTTTCATTGTTCTTCTCTTATTTTCTCAAAAATCAAGTTTGAAAAACTATGATGCGTTTAGAAGAGAATTTAATTACCTTTAAAATAAATACCAGTCGACCCCAATTCCCATTAAAGATTTGACAAGGTTAGTGATATGGGCAAAATCTTTCACGCAGGAAATGAAAGTCGACTGGTCCGAGATATATATATATATATATATATATATATATATATATATATATATATATATATATATATATATATATATATATATATATATATATATATATATATATATATATATATATATATATATATATATATATATATATATATATATATATATATATATATATATATATATATATATATATATATACATATATATACATATATATATATATATATATATACATATATATACATATATATATATATATATATATATATATATATATATATATATATATATATATATATATATATATATATATATATATATATAATAATATTTCAAAAACTCATGGTCTACCGAAGTATGAGAAGTATGCATGCATCTCCTAATCGTTAATATCTAAAACATTCATACTTTATAAGCTACCTACATGTGTTCTGACAAACATGAATAGAGCTTCGATATTAGAAATGTATTAAAAGATCGAAATCAAGAACAAGACTTTACCTCATCAATTACTAGCTATGACGTTTATCCCGAAATTAATTCACAACGAGATAAGAGGGAATGTTATATGTATATTAGAAGCAACGTTACCAGCTACCATTTTGTTCTTAGATAAGCAGTTGATAGATGAAGTGTAGAAACATTTTGTTCAGAGATAATTATTCATGATATTATAGACAGAAACTATTAGCATTGTAGCTTCTCATTTCATGACGTGATCTTCGACGTACGATATTAAGTTAAAAATCTTATTAATAAAATGTGAAGCAGTTCATAGGTATTTAGGACAACTGAACAGCTGGTCAAGTGGACCAATACTATGCCATTTCGGTATTAAACTGTGTTTTATACATTTTTACAAAATTTAAAAAAATTGTTTACTCAAGGGGATAAAATTACTTGCACTTTAAAAATGTAGGATTTCTTTGACAAGGCGGCAATATTGCAGTTATACCTTCTATGATTTGAACGAACTGTTGCCAGATTATTGTAATAGATTTATTAAGTTTTTTTGTTTTTGTCATAATAAACAATATTGCTTCATCAGACTTGAATAATTTTTTGTCAATTAGGAACCATCATGTTTTAATAATATACAAGAACAATATAAAACACTTACAATTACACTTACAATTTTTGAATTTTTGTACAATACACAAGAAGCAAACACATTTTTGTAGTAAGTGACGGAAATGGAACACCACGATTATTTAGACATGCACGGTGAATCAAGTTTTTCACAAACTGCTTGGAGAGTATCTGGAGTATAGATGGTCATTTTATTGATATTTATATTTTGCTTATCGTAATTTATTATTATTATCATTATTATTATTTTTATGACTTATTGTCCCACAGTATTCCTGTGGTTGTATTTTATACTGACGGGATTATACCAAGTCAGTACAAAAAATAAAAATAAAAAAAAGGAAATGAAAAAAAACAACTATTTTGTATTAGGAAACAATCTAATGATGCTACATGTTTTCAAAATGACCGATTTTTAGATGTTCCTGTAAATGTCTGTATTAAGTCCTAATTGAGCCAAATGCGGTGTCAACGTTGTTGGGGTGAGACCTGTTACTGATATGACGAGAGGAACAATGATGACTGTTTCCTGTGTTCACAGCCTTTTACTTCCATTGCCAAGTCGGTGTATTTGGCGATCTTCTCACTGTATTTCGCTTGGATGTTCTCGTCGTTGGGGACAGCCATGTCAATTAAACAAGTGATTTTTTCTTTTTTGGATTGAAAGGGGATATTGGGTCTGTTTGCGGGGATTGTTTTAGCTGTGTGAATGTCAATGTCCCAGTAGAGTTTGTAGTCTTCGTTTTCAAGTATGGATGTTGGTGTATAATGGTAGTAAGGGTGTGTGTTCTCCGTTAGTTTGTATGTTGTGGCTAATGCTTCATGAACAACCTTCGCTGCTGAGTTGTGTCGCGGTGTATTCAGTACCGGCCATTATTCTACCTCCACTCGTTATGTGATCGATCGTTTCTCTCTGCTGGTGACATCTCCTACACCTCTCGTCTTCAATGGTTGTGTTCTTGATGACGTGCTTTCGGTAGTTTCTGGTTGCTATGACTTTGTCCTGGATGTCAAGCAGGAAGCCTTCTGTTTCGGGGAACAGCTGTCCTTCTTGCAACCACGTATTTGAAAGCTTTTTATGTATGTGGTCTTGCTTTATGTGGTATCAGTGTCTTCCGTGGAAGGTTTTTTCGGACCAAGTGGTCATCTTTTCAAGTCGTGATGATAATACCGATACGAATCTGATAATACCGATAGGCATCAAATAATATTTACATACTTATGAAGGTGAGGATTTTGTTTTGTTGTTCGGTTTATTTTACAAGACGTTACCCCCTCACGCAACCATAGATTACCTATTGATTATCGATAGATAAAATGGTATTATCACCCATATTATCCAAAAACCCATAGAAAATACAGGGTGAAAACAATGTAACACGCTTTTTTCAACTTATCTAACGTATAGCACTTCCTAAAAAGTACATTTCGGAAAAATTATTTCCGATAATAGTAAATAAGCATATTCAACTATTGTTAACATTTACTTAATAACCCTGAATATACATAACACAAAATCTTCGTTTCCAAAATGTACATGCAGGAAAACAGGCACTTACATTAATATAAATATGTACAAATAAAATAGTTTTTGATCATGAATGGACAGCTCTTATCTGTTTTCAGTACCAGTTAGACCAAAAACAACTACAGCGGCAGATGAAATTCTTTCCGTGTCGCCAGTAGGTATGTTTTGAAATAAAGGTAATTCAATACCAAAACATTTTAAAAACTTTAATTATTAAGTTAATAAAGACGTAACTAATAGTCTGGGATAATAAAATGAATAAAATATTTCGTAATAAACTTAAATTCCAACAAAATTAGCTCAATATTTACTTTTTTTCAGAAATGGCTTTGACCCCCGTTATATATGGCTTTTATCTAGTAAATATAATAATAATCATCAGTATATTTTTCCGAACTGAACAAGTTCATGCAAGTTTACTTTTAAAGACACCTGTGCCAAAAACCCTGCCATAAGAGGCTATTTCCTGGAGACAGGCGGAAAATGTTTTTCTATATAGTGGAGTCAATGGGAATAAATTGCTTTTTACGACGGGGTTTTTCTCAAATTTCTCGGATGTTTTTAAATATAAAGGTATCAAATTTGGTATATTTAGAAGCGATCTATGTCTCAATATTATACCCGGTGTCCAATTTAAAATAATGAAGTTAATACTCATTGGTTAACTTTCATTTGTTTGTTTTTCTTTATAAATTCTAACGATTTTGATAAAATCCACAAACATTTGTTTTTAAAGTTTAAACTAATACAATACACTTTCTGCGTCCCTTTTAAAATATAATCAGATACCCTGTACATAAATACCCAATGCTATAAGGAAATATCTAAATTGTTCTTCATTTCTCGTGACATTATTATTTTACAAATTGCATGTTACTCACTCTGTTTATATCATTCAGCTTTTTGCTATTTACATATACAAATTTCCCGGGGATTTCCACAAAACAATCATGAAGCGTTTTCATATCATACGCGGATCTGTGGCTTATTTGAGCAACTGTAGGACTTTTTAAATTTACCGGCCATCTGCCACATCAGTGTCATGTGGGTGCATATATTGCAGTTTTTTTTATCTAGCAGTCCACCCTTTGTATTTGAAATAATAAATAAATCTCTTTTTAATGGCTTAGGCGCATCTGTGGTGGCTCTTCCCTGTTGGAAGTAAACTGTCATGGGATTTTGCCAAAATGATTTTCAAATAATTAGGGTATTTCGGAGTCATTTCAAGAATACTTTTCATAACAGATAATCACAGCACAAAACAGTATTTTTTTATTATTTTTTAGAATTTGTAATATATTAGATATAAGTTGCCCACAACGTCTCCCGAGATTTTAGGTTTAATATCATTGACTAGTAACAACAAACAAGTATAAAAAAACCGAACTGAAAGTAATTATAAAAATATCTTATTTAAAGTCTAATACTTGCTTACTTTTTTAACCGATTAAAAGGAATGTATTGTAATCGTGAGAAAGTCACCTTCCGAGTAAGGATCATATGGGGATAAACTGGTAACATTTTGGTAAAAATCCAATATAGCGAAACAAAATGGCGGCTTAATAAAATATTGAAAAATTCAGCTTGAAACGACTGCTTAATGGATTGATTTCAAATTGTGTGCCATAAGTAACTGTGGTATAGGGATTAACTAGTAAAATCATGGTACTTATTCAAGATGGCTGAACAAAATCGCGATTAAATAAAATGATTGTAACCGTGAAAAAATCACCCTATCAACTTTTACATATATTCACGTTTTAGCGTCCATATATGTCAACAAATATGTCTTATCAATTCCTTCGGTCCGTCTGTAGGTCTCTCTGCCTGTCTCTCTATCAGTTCGCGGTATAACTTAAAAATTACTTACCCCATTAACGGCTATATGGGCATGATCTGGAAATATTTTAGTAAAAATCCAATGTGGCGAAACAAAATGGCGGCCAAGTGAAATGTTAAAAAAATATTATTAAAGAACTACTTATCCAGTTTATCTGAAACTTTGCACACACATCAAAGTGTTATGTTGGAATCAACTGGTAAAATATTGGTACAAATCCAGGATGACAGAATAAAATGGCGGCTTAATAAAATATTTAAAGTCAATCTGAAAAACTACTTAATGCACTGATTTCAAATTTCATGCTATAACAAATTGTGGTATAGGTCATTTAGTAAAACTATGTTATTAATTCAAGAGAGCGGAACAAAATGGAGGCCAAATAAAATGTTTTCCCTCTCAAGTTCTATCTTCACGTTTTAGCGTCCCTAGATGCCTTAGAATATGTATCAATTCCGTTGGTCCGTCTGTCGGCCTGTTTATCTGTCTGTCAGTTCGCTACTTACCAGACTGACCTCAAATTTTAGTCAAATATTAAGGATCATGTGGGGACGACCTGGTAACATGCTGGTAAAAATCCAATATGGCGGAACAATGTTAAAAAATGTTTTACTAAAACAACTAACTATCCAACTTACCCTAAATTTTGCAAAAACATTAAGTGTTACATAGAAACGAACTGGTAACATTTTGATATGAATCTAAGAGAGCAAAACAAAATAGCGGCCTTATAAAATATTTAAAAATCAGCCTGAAAATGTTAGCTATTAAATTAATTTCAATTTCTGTGCAAGAACTAAGCTGATATGGAGATAAACTGGTAAAGTTGTGGTACGAATTTAAGATAGCGAAAAAAAATGTAGGCCAAATAAATTTTTTAAAAAACCTTTTTCAAGTGACTTTCAATTTTTCAGAAAAAAATAAATGTGAAAATGGGATAAACTGGTATTAATTCACTATGATGTTACAAAATAGCGGGATGTGTCAATGAATAAACTACTTATTGAATTTATTTTAAATTATGCCCTAAGGTCAAGTGTGACATAGCTAGAAAGAAACTGGTAAAATATTGGTAGGAATCCAACATGATGGAACAAAATTGAGTCCAATAAAAATGTTTGAAAAGACTACATATGTAACACATATATACTGCGACTATGTACTGAACTAAATTGTCACACTTCACTATTCCTAACAAACAGAAAAAATCATAAGGAGGGAAGTTCCACGTAAAGGAGATTTACCGACTTTTTCATGTATGTATATCGTTTACTCCGCCATGAACTGACCGATTTGAATGAAAATTTCAGGGAGTATTCCGGTTATCCAGAGTGGTCCCAGAACAAGGACACTTAAAAAATGTTAAAAATGAACTTTTTACTTGATATTTTATTGAACAATATAAGCGTTCACCATTTTGTCAGGAAGAATCTATGTATGTTACCATTAATTGTATATTGTTACATGTTATAATACAGTGATGTTATATAAAATACGGTGGACCTAGCGGTTATTTGTTAAACTTGACTTTAACAATAAAACTTGTATAAATAGAACTAAAAAGGATGAATTAAAAAATTGTGTACAACAACAAAACGAGTTTAAAATAATGCAAGTCACTGAAAAGTGAAAAACAATATTATGTTTCATCTGGAAAATTTTACTCTGTGAAGTCGGGGCCAAACTAATAAAAACAGTAAGAGATTATATTATATACTTGTGGTATTAGACATCAAAATTAAGAATAAGAATAAGCTTGGCACCGATTTTACGGAGTAAAATTTTCTAGATGACGCTATTTTTCACTTTTTAATGCATTTTTTTTCAATTTTTGTCAACGAAGACTTGGGAATTTTTAGTTTATAAATTAGTTCCGATCTTGTGGAACACCCAGTATACATTTTTAAAAAATATGTAAAAAAATTAAAATAAAATAAACGTGTTCAAGAGATTTTTTAAAAAATTAACCGTTTTTTAAATAACAAAATATTGTAATATTTAAGGAACGGTTTCATCCCCTTGAAATTTGATTTTTGAAAAATCCCTATTTATCGAACCTCCACATCCTACGATCAACCTGTACGCTAAAATACAACTTTTATCATCAAGCGGTTTGAGTAGAATCGTGATTAATCAGTGGCCCAATTTTTGGAACACCCTGTTTAAATTTTTTAAGAAATTTTAAAATATGTGAAATAATCAAATAAAATCCACGAGTTTAGGCGTTTTTCCTAAAAGACAGCCGTTTTTTAAATAAAAATATTGTAATATTTAAGGGACGGTTTCACCCCCTTGAAATTTGAGTTTTGCAAAATCCCTTCTTATCGAACCTCTACACCCTACTATCAACCTGTGTGCCAAAATGCAACTTTCTACATTAAGCGGTTTTAGCAGAATCGTGATTATTCAGTGACTCGATTATTTGAAACACCTTGTATAAATTAACAATACAAAAAATAGTGTTGAAAGGTCTCGGTCACCAAACGATTATTTAAAAAAAATCATATAAATCGGTGCAGTACAACTCCCTTACGAACTTGCTGAAAAATTTGGCTTAGTGTTTTAAATACAGGGTGTTTGGAAATAAGTGCGACAAACTCAGGGGGTGATTCTGCATGGAGAAATAATGACAGTTTGCTATATAAACGTCTATCTGCAAATGATTCATTTTCCGAAATACATGGTGTTAACATTTTTGTTAAAATCTGACTATTTATTTATTGCTCTAAAACCGGTCGAGATATGCCAATGAAACTTGGTGAGTTTTAAGAGGTAGTTATTGCGCAATGATATGCAATTAAGAATTTTATATTCATCATTGACGCACATATGAGTAATTATCATTATTAAAGGAAAAATGGTACGCCACTGAGACATTTCAAATTACAAATCATTTTTGTATTCCTCGTTCAATTTGTGATAAAAAATCTCTCGTCTTTTTTTCGTATGGGACGCGGTTTTTATGCAAAGAAAATAAAACATCTTAACGCGTATTTTTCATTTCTTTAATACATTATCTAGTAGGCTACTGTGAACATTTATCTGTTAAATACGAATATTTTAACGAAATGTGAAATTAGCGTTTCTTCATTCTTAAGCCTTTTAGTTTGCAACTTTATTGTTAATAAGTAATAAATTTTTATATAATAATTTCATAATATAAATATCGAAAAGAATGCGGAATTTTTTTATGTTAGAAGTAATAGAAATGGTTGGCAAGCTTATCGATTGTCACTTGAAACAAGTACTCTAAAAATTGCCAACATATTGAATGTAAGCAACTTCACTGTACGAACAAGCAATTATTCAAATTCAAATTGTTTTATTTGCCAGTCAATTGAACAGTATAATATAACAAAGGTATAATATACAGTTATAGATATTGATACATTTTGATAATACATTTTATATACGTACATTATAATAATGAATTCAACCCAAAAACTTATCGACTAGCAAAAAGGCTCCTGCAGCGATTTTAAAACCGATGTTCCTGGTTGCATAAAATGCACTCAGAAATGGCAAGGCCTATTATAAATCTGTTTATATGTTTAGCAAAAAAAATTATATAATAGAATAAAAAAAACAGACACTACACTGGCAGAATGCAATTATATCGGTTTCATAATCAACGTGTGCAAGCTCTACTACCTAGAGACTTTTTTCTGCGCCTATTTTTTTGCCAATGGATTCTTCATAAAATCTCTCAAATTTCAAATTTTTTAAATAACGTTTTCTATACTGACGTGGCTACTTTTGGACGACAATGTATACGAAATTTCCATAATTACTTATGGGCTGAGCAAAATCCACATGGACTTTTTGAAGCTCATTTTCAGCATCAGTTTTCAATAAATATATGGCTTGGGGTAATTGATGATTATTTAATCGGTCCATATTTCCTCCCACAACTAACTAACAGGAGAATCTTACCTTAATTTCCTACAGCTGAGACAATCTTATAATTTATGCATGATGGTGCACTAGTCCATTTTAGCAACAATGTACGTAATCACTTAGATACAGTATATCCAAATCGATGGATAGGAAGGGGAGGTACGAAAAATTGGCCTGCTCGAGTATTTTGCATTTGGGGTTTTCTTAAGTCATTAGTTTATTCCACTCCCCTCGAAAATGTTGATGGCGTGAGAAATCGAATTATGCTGTAAGACACTAAGAAATACACCAGGTATATTTCCGCGAATGCGACAATCAATGAGGCGAAGAGTTGAATCTTGTGACACGTCTGAGGGAGGTCATTTTCAACATTTGTTGTAGCTATTTAAAATTTTACTAGTATTATTTTCTGTTATTGTTCTGGTTTAATATTATTGTATTAGATAGTTCTTGATAATGTCTTAAAGAAATATGAAAAAGACACGTTAAGATGTTTTATTTTTTGCATAAAAACCGCGCCCCATACGAAAAAAAAAAGGCAAGAGAGATTTTTTGTGCCATTTTTTTCTTTAAAAGAATTGAGATCATTATTCGTATACGCGCCAATGATAAATATAAAATTCTTAATAGCATATTATTAAATTGCGCAATAACTACCTCTTAAAATCCACCAAATTTCATTGGCATACCTCGACCGGTTTTAGAGCAATAAATAAACTGTCAGATTTTACCAAAAAACTTTAACATCCCTTAATCTCGGAAAACGACTCATTTGCGGACATACGTTTATATAGCAAACTGTCATTAT
Source organism: Kuschelorhynchus macadamiae (assembly GCA_030620095.1). Lineage (NCBI taxonomy): Eukaryota > Metazoa > Arthropoda > Insecta > Coleoptera > Curculionidae > Kuschelorhynchus > Kuschelorhynchus macadamiae. The sequence continues at coordinate 2,081,339 of JAUTXW010000642.1, forward strand.
TTTTTCATGCATATTCACCCCCTGAAGTTTGTCGCACTGATTTACTAACACCCTCTAAATAGATGATCTAAACATATTATGTAAGAACCGCTTATATATTTTTACTATTTATTGCAACTTTTTGATCTTTCAGCTTTCTGTATAAAAAATGAACAGCGATCAATTCAATAACTTGCAGCGACTTGTAAACCGTTTTTATCGAATAAAAACTCTTTTCCATTAAGCCTCAACTAACCATACCTTTTAGTATGGCTATCACGCAATTCACTAGTTTAATTATTACCTAAATCCGGTAATTTCTGCTGGATTACCACCGATAATGTGAAAACTTTACAGATTAGTGCCCGTTTTCCAGGGTTTCCAGCTTTTCCGCGATTAAGAAAAGTTCTTGCGTGTGCCTTTTTAACCAGAAAATACGAAGTTACTAATGTTCTTCGATAGCGCTGTCTGCGGTCTCTTTATTTTAAGTATGTGTTTCTGCATGTAGCATGAAATGTAAAGTCAAGCATATCTTAAGAGTCTTTTAATATATATACCGGGTGTTTCTCCATTATCACCCACCACTGTAAAATCTTTAGTTTGTACATTATTAAATCGAAACTCCTGGCCTATTTTAAAAAATAATGAGAAATTTCGTGGGTCCAAAAAAACTACAAAAATGCTATAAGTGTACAGGGTGGTCCAATAATAGAAGACGTCGACTGTAGCTCGGGAATCGTTAATGACAGAACTTAAGGAAAAAAGTATTTATAAGTAAATCAAAAGAAATTGCCAAAAATTATTTTCAAGTTCGAAAGTTGGCCGCTAAAGGAAGTAACAGCAACACAGCTATGTCTGTTTAAGAGCCAAGGTGTGGTCTGCTACCGCGGTATCGGCCTCGGCAAGGCTCGATAGGCAGTTTCCTTGGGGGGTATCAGTAATAAAACCTGTTGAGCCTCCTCATATTTTGGTCGTTTCTCGACAAAATGGTGAAGGAGTTAATTTCCTTACTGTTAGTTTTTTCATTTCGTATAACTGTTTACGACCAAGAACCACTATATATATATATATATATATATATATATATATATATATATATATATCCATGTTTTCTATAAAAATTCTTCCCCTTGTTCCATATAATGAAAATGTCAATCCACATATATATAAACAAAATTTTAGGAACCACTCCATGTAAATATTAGCCACCACCGAAGAGACGGATAAAACCCTGATTATGTAAGGTTAGGTTAGATTATCAAATACTATCAATGGAAGTGAACCACACTTATGGACCATGCTAAACTGGAGCATAAATAAATTAAAGAAAACACATAAAAGGAAGAACATGAACTAATCTTTCTCAAAATTGTTATTTGCAGCGAAGAGCTGAAAGAGGATTTAAAGGAGAAATTACCACCTGAAATTAAAAAAGCTGAAAACTCAGTATCAAATAGAATCTCTTACCATCAACTATTAAAGTTATTGTAAATATTTCTTCAAGATCGCTTTTTTGCCCGGAAGAACAACTTCTTAGCAAAGTAGCGAATTTTGCTATAAACTCTCCGATCAGGACATAATGAGCTTCGTAAAAACTGCAAAACAAAATACTGGAAAAACTCAGAAGTATGTGTCAGAGGTCGGGTAGCTAGTCGAGGTGAGTTCTTGGGGTAGGCTATAGAGTCAATTGGATGCACCCGCTAGACTTCAACCTCACTTCAACTAGAACTGCTACTACTAATTCTGAAATTTACTTTATATTTATTAGAACTCTGTGTATATTTTAAATCGCAACCTAGTTTTTTATAGTATAATTTTATGCCTTTCCTAAGTCAAACAGTTTTCGGAAAAATTACCTCCAACAAAAAGTTTGTCCTATTTTTCACTATATTAGCTTGGGCTTTGTAAACTTCATAGAAATTATGGGAAACACTTGAGTTAAGGTTTCCAAGAAATTAATAATCTACCTCTAGTTAATAATAAATTCCTGCTAAGTAATATATTTCGCAAACAGCTGCCTCTTGTTTGCTACTGTAACTGCCTTTCAGCGACAGGGTGTTTTTGCATTGTAATAGTTTTGCTGCGTTGCAATTTTATAAAATTAAATTTATTTTTCATTAACCTGGCCCGAGTTTTCGCAGAAAATTGTCAAATATTTGATAATTATAAACGTTGGTTTGTGGTAAATTCATTTTCCGTAGACAGGTAATTTTCTAGTTTTCGGAAAAGTGTTTCCATTAAAATTTATTTCTTTGGAATAACATTCAATCAAGGTAATTGTGAGAACAACTGCGTTAACTGAAAAAAGAATCTTTTGATTTAAATGTTTGCGCCATTACCTTAAAAGTTTCGCGACTTTAAGTAGATCTAAATGCGAGCTTTCTTGATTTAAAACTTCATTTTCATTACCCTAGGTCTATGAAAATATTTGGCCTCAATCATACTTTCTCTCGTATAAACTCATGGTAATTTTAAATTAAAAACTTAAAGATCTGATTTAAAAACACATATTTAAAGGAATCTTTGACATAAAAACTTTTATGTCTCATCATAGTACTTGATGACTAGATACAATTTATTTCTGGACTCATCAACGATTTTTGCTGTTCATGTAGAGCTATTAACTGAAGCGTAAAGATTCTATAAGTGGTCACAAGATGGAGTTTATTCGTAATTCTTTATATATGACTTTTTTTACATAATTTAATTTATGGTTATAAAAGGTATGGAATAGTCAAATAAAAATTCCAGGTCCGCATTTAAATTAAAAAAGTTGCTGATGGTCGGATTGTAAAACTAACCTCACTAATTTCTAGAGGTGAAGTAAGAGGCCATCTTGACCCTAACTAGAGTGGCGTCCCGGGAGGCACTTTAACCAGTATTTTTGATAAAAAGAATGTGCGCCACTGACTTTTTTAATTTTTTATATTTTTTTCGTATTTAGCAGCTGAAAATATAACTTTTTTAACTCTTTAGTTCTTTCGTATCTTGCTTCGTTTTTGAGAAAAAAAAAATAAAAGCCACTTTATTGCATGACATTGATTTCTTGTATGAAAACAATAAAAAGTAAATGGTTCCAAACAAGATCGTATACTTTCCTAGCTAAATTTCAATCAATTTAAGCTAACAATTTTTTGTCTCCTTTTGCCAGTGGCGTACATAGGGGTACCGTCGGAAATTAAAAAGAATCAAACAAGAAAAACGTTTTATTAAAATCACACTTAAACAAATAGTACACATTTTTTTAACTAAAGAAACATTCAAACATAGGTAACACGAAACTGACAATAGTTGCTGAAATGTCATCGATTACCGAATACGTTGAAATATTCCAGGAGTACGTCTCTACAAGAGTTGCTTATTCGTTGAATTAATTTTTCTTTAGTGTTGACCGGAGTTTTATAAACGACTTTAAATGCCCCCAACGAAAAAATTCTAACGGATTTAAATCCGGTGACCTGGGTGGCCACGATTGTGGACCCGCACGACCGATGCAGTTTTCTCCATAAGTTGCATCCAGTAATTGACGTGCTTATATGCTAAAATGAGGTGGTGCCCCATCGTGCATGAACCACATCGTTTTTCTTTCTGCTAGTACGACATTTTCTAATAGTTCGGGTAACACACATTCCAAAAAGTGACAATAATCTTGATCATTTAATCTCGCGGGTAAAAAATAAGGTCCAATGATATAATCACCTACAATACCAACCCAAACATTCACAGAAAACTGTTGTTGATAATTATTTTGTATCACCACATGGGGATTTTCTTCAGCCAAATATGATTGTTATGAAAGTTCATAATTGAATTTCGGAAAAAACAGGCTTCATCTGTAAACAAAATACGGGATAGAGGTACAATGCACTGCTTAAACATGTTAGTTGTATCAAAGTCAAATTGGTTTGAACAATTGTTTTTCCGTCCTTCTTACTTTTTTGTTACCTCAAAAATATTGCAGTAGTAAATAACGTTATGCATTTTATGTTTATTGGCTTTACCGAAAACTGTATCTAAGCGAAAAACTTCAAAATGTTAATTCTTTGAGTGGTTTTAATATGAATATTTTATACGAACATAAGTTCAGTAATGCTTCCATCTTATGAAATAGGGTGCCAAATTTTTCTTGTTAAAATTTGGCAGTGATATTCATGTGTAGTGACTAATCTAACTTTAACTAGATTAGAACAAAGTAAGTCCCATTAAATGTGCGTTAGTGGCTTTCTTAAAAATGTTGTATTTTTTTCCCATTAAGCAACTAAAAATACAACTTTTTGTTCTGTCGATTTTTTTTGGTATCTTCGGAAAAAAAAATAAATTACTTTTTTGCATGTCCATGAACATAAAAAAAATTAAGAGGTAAGTAATAAAACAAATTTTTTTAGCTAGCATTAATTTAATAACAATTTTTAAGACAAGAATTGACTATTGCTATGAAAAAAATAACAGGCAAACCCCTGTTTTTGATAGTTTATAGTTTGATCGTTTTAATTGTTTGTTGTTCCAGGGACATGCAATAATGTCATTTTTTTTCTCGAATATGAGGCCAGATTGCAAAAAAAATCTAGAGACACAAGAGTTGTATTTTCATTTGCTGAATATGAAAAAAATTTAAATATGTATATATATATATATATATATATATAAATATATATAGATATATATATATATATATGTATGTATATATGTATATATATATATATATATATATATATATATATATATATATATATATATATATATATATATATATATATATATATATATATATATATATATATATATATATATATATATATATATATATATATATATATATATATATATATATATATATATATACTGTTATATACTGGGACAATTTAAATTTCCCGCAAACTAAACGAAGTAAAATTCCGAATTAAATACAGGAATATATTCATGCACTGCCCTCTATTGGTAGCTATAAATATTTATCAGCAAATTGTTCAGTATGTCTGAAACCGGCGAACACGTGAATTTGCAGTCATAAAGTTTTTAGTTTCCTGTTGAAATCGGGTAGAATATTACCCTTGTTTATAAAAATTAGTTTGTGAATATTCGTATACATAGTGCCTAAAGTGTTTTAAAGGTAAGTTTGGACATATATTGCTTGTAATTACATTTTTGTTAAAAAAATTGAGGCATAACCTAAAATAAGTCTAGTGTTGTATAGTGGGACAAAAGCATATGGTGCATACTGGGTCTGTCCCACTATACACCCGAGACGGTTTATAAGTGTGTATTAATGGATATTTTTATGGTTTTCCAGAGTAAAAATGCTGAATTTGCTTTTTATTATCTCACGTTACGTGTTCGAAAGCATGGAAGAAGATAATAAAATATATATTTTTAGTTAGAATTACCACAACATTTAAAACTTAAATTGGCATAAAGTTGATACATAATACGTGGGTAACTGTTTTTGTTTTGATTACAGAAAATGAGCGATAAAAAAAGAAAAACAACAAATCTTACAAAGAGAGTAAACAAGCTCATGCGGAAAATGCAGACAAAATGAAGAGAGCTGTTTTAGCTGTTATTAACCAAAATATTAAAATCAGGGAGGCCGCCGGTCAATTTGAAGTATCCAAATCTGCCTTACAGAGATATATTGCAAAATATCGAAATACCAATGAAGAGCAGAAAGTAAGTTTTAGCTTTCAGAGGCATCATGGATTTTCCCAAATATTTTCGGATGACGAAGAACAGTTGCTTAGTGAATACATGATTACTGCCGCAAATATGTGTTACGGATTATCAGCTAAAGAAACCCGTTTGTTTGCCTATAGATTTGCTATCTCGAATGAAAAATTAATTCCTGAATCTTGGAACAAAAATAAGTGTGCCGGAGAAGAATGGATGAAGCTTTTTCGAGCTAGACACAATATAAGTTTACGAACCCCTGAAGCCACAAGCTTAAGCCGTGCAACAAGTTTCAACAAACATAATGTTTGTAATTTTTTACTAACCTTCTTAATGTATTTGAAAAATATGGTTTTAATTCTAACCATATATTTAACTGCGATGAAACCGCTGTAACAACTGTACACAGACCCCCAAAAATAATAGCTCCGTGTGGTCAAAAGCAAGTAGGTAAGGTAACGAGCGCCGAGAGAGGAGTTTTAGTAACAATGTGTGCCACTATCTCTGCTAATGGTACATATGTACCGCCGTTTTTCGTTTTTCCGAGAAAAAACTTTAAACCGCACATGCTTAATGGTGCACCACCTGGCTCAAAAGGAGCAGCACATCCAAGTGGTTGGATGATGGAACCAACTTTTTGGAATATTTGAAACACGTAACAGATGCAGTACATTGTAATACAAACAACAAGATATTAATATTAGATAATCATGAAAGTCATACAGATATATATAAAATAAACGGCATATTGGTTACATATAGTCACAAATATATATTTAAAGGATACGATAATAAAGCTATGGACGAATGGCTGATAAATCATCCTGGTGTTCCAGTAACTTTGTACAATATAGCAGAAATAGTCGGAAAATCTTTTGGGTTAGCTTTTATAATTAAAGGATTTCAACACACAGGGATTTACCCTTTAAATATATATTTCAGGAATCAGATATTTGTGTTCGTCGGTCATATATGAAATATATATGATAGGTGATTTGGCTTATGTTATATAGGCTGTTCCAGAACCAACCCAGAAAAGGAAATAATATATATCTATAAGACCACATTTATATATCAGAAAAGAAAAAAAATATATATACTGACACGCCAGTAATTGAAGAAAAAAAGCGAAAAGAAGAAGAAAAATAGCGAAAGATATATATATACAAAGAATTTATATATAGTGACATATATATAAAAGATTTGTGTGATGACAGTTCTGATATATATTTATGATTTTGTCCTTGTAAAATATCCTTTATAAAATATTACGTTGGTCAAGTAGAAAAAATTGAAGCAAACGAATATCTTGTCAATAAAAAAAACTGCCAATTATAAATTTTTCTTATATAATTTTATATATTCTTATATATATATATATATGGTGTTTTGATTATGACTTTTCTTCTTTTAACATAGAATAATTTTCTTGTTCATTTATTTGTTTTTCAATAGTTTTGTTTGTTTTACATATATTATATTAGTTACCAACAAACTTATATGCTTTCATATGATGAGTTATAAATAAAATATGTCTTTGTATCTTGTTACTGAGTTATACGTATTTTATTTCAATTATATTATTATCATATATATATATAGGTTCAGCATTTTACTGTATATAATATTTATATATATTGTGTTTCAAATGTAATTAACACAAAAAATCCCAAAATACTACTAAAATATAATTTTTATGTTCATTTAAAAAATATTGTCCCAGTATATCCCCTATATATATATATATATATATATATATATATATATATATATATATATATATATATATACATTACCACTACAACAAAACTATTTTAATTATGACCATGCGAATCATTTGCTTTTCACGACTTTGACTAAAACACTCTTCGAAAATAATTTAAAGCCATTACTATATATTAAATATATGCCCCATAGTTATCAGAACTTTCAGCAACAATGCGACAACTCTCTAATTATTCAGTAAACGCTATTTGAAACATTACGTCGTCTTGAACTGACGGTCCTAAGTTGCCTCAGTATTTCATTCGCAATAATTTCCGGAAATCATTTCAAGTATGTTTGTTACGGCCTTTCAGCTACTTGATTTCAGATTTCTGCAAGGCAACTGAAGAGTTAATTATTCCGCCGATCGGTTAGTTCATTGTTGGAAAGTCGTTTGCAGCAGGGGGTGAAGTGAAATGCACTATTACAAAACCTGCGAATTAATGTGAAAGTATTATTTGTGCTCAAAATATGATGCCGGTACAGGCACATCGCACAGCATTCGGAATTCTTTCTTTGGTTAAAGAGAGTCTGTAGGAAGTATTTTCCAGTACCTAGGATGGTTACTTTAAAATAATACTTAAAGAAATCTAAGTAATTAAATTAGGGCCGACAGCTTTTAGAAATTTCAATCTTGGACATCTAAGAAAGAATGACAACCAACTGATGACAAACAAAAATAAATACAGGTTAAATAATCAAATGAAAAGAGAAAAAGGAAAGAAAATGTTAATGAAATGATTATAAATAAAACAGATTAAAAACAGAATATTAAAATTTATTTCTTTTGTAACTCTTTAGTTGTTTTTTATAGAACTAAATTCTTAGAAGTTAATAGACTCTAATAACCTTAAACAGACAGTGTTTAAAATACGGTCTACTATAAAAAAAAGATCAGCCTTTTTGTAAAAAGGTCCCGATTTCGTATCAGAGTGAGGTCATTAGTAATCTTTTATTTCTATTATACGCTTTTTTAATGTAATTTGAGTGAACAAAAAGCAAAAATGGAACAATTTAGATAAATTGCAAAATATGTACACATGTTTAAAAAGAGGACATCTAGTTACCCCGAGTATGTTAGAATATCGAGTATTTGAACAACTTAGAAAATTGTATTATGACATCTTTTATTGTTGATATTAAAATTAGACCTAAAAATGATGTATGCCTAAGCTGCTCTTTGTCGTGGCTACTTATAGGGGTGGTTCTTTTTCTTACCCTTTTTCCTTTATGTGTTGTTTGCAGTTACTTGTCAGTTAATCCAAATCACTAAAATGTTATAATTTGGGCGTCATTCATGGTCTATTAAAAAAACTTACTGGATTCAACTGACTGAAACTAAGGTCCCATGAATAACCCTAAATATGATACAGTCTGAAATATTTAATAAAACTCTAAAATCAGATGTTAAAGATGTTTAATATAATACGATTGCATTGAGATTGACCTGTAAACTTTAATCAAAAGTTAGATAATTGTAAAATACCCTTTTATAATGGTACTAATATTTACACTACGGGTTGCGCTGCTCTTTTAAATAAAATATGCCTAAAAATTACGCCAATTGTGCGTTTAGCTTTTTAAAAATGTATTTGTGTAAAAACTTATCTTTTAGTAATATCCTCCTGGGGTTGTTCTTTGAGGTCCTTGAACTCTAGCCGGTAAAATGTTTGATTATTAATTTCCAATACTCCATGTAGTTCTCCAAACTTGGGTTTCTTGACTAAATAATGCCCTTGCTCAACAAGTGGCTAGCAAGATTAGTATTAGCCCACAAGCGGCTAGTAACTAACAAAATGTTTCTAACACCACATCTAATAATCTAGTTCATAAGCAGTTTAAAATGAATAAAACTGGTGTTTAATAAAACATTAAACTGGCGTTTAATGAAACTCCAGATTAATAAAACTGGGTTGCCTAAAAAGGAGACCAAAAAAGGACTTTAGAATCAAATACAAATGAAGATGAGGTTATGAAACATGAATTTGTCAAAAATAGAAAAATACTAGTGAAAATGGGAATTTTACTAAAAACTCACCCGAACGATGTTATTTCACTTCATTCCATTTATTTTCATCAAAGGATGATTAAAGATTTCCATAAAAATGGAATGATGAGCTATAAAAGGTCTAGCCAGTGACAAAAGTATATTGGATGTAACCTAACCCTTCAGTCAGCTGTCTTAACCGCTGAATTTTCAACCGTTCAGGAATGACATCCAGAATTCTGTATTACCGACTGTATTTTTACTTTGAAACTATAAAAACGAAATTCCCCAATATTCCACTTAAATGAGATTTATACATAATCAAGAACAACAACCCAAAGTTAAAAAATTTATATTTATACCAAAACTTATATGAAAGAACATTACTAGCTACACCCAAAATTAAAGAGACTTATGTAGTATTCACTTATGATTTAGACACAATTGGAATTTTAAAGGAAAACTCGGAGCGCCATCTATGAATCAATAAAATCCTCTCTAATAGAGACGAGCTATTCTGTAAATACACGAATTTTAATTTGTAGCATGTTTTCTGATTGGTGCATGAAAAATCAAAAAACAGAACGTTACACTATGTTACTATTTATACACATTTTAGCTGAATCTTTATTTGATTTAGTCTACTCAAATTTTCTGTTATCAGGTAAGCCTGGCAAAATCCGTTCCTCAGTCTCATTTGTAATATTTCTTTTATTTTTCGAATGATTAGTTTTTAAACAAGCCTGGCGCAGGTTGGTCTCTATAGCGTCATTAATTTTTCTTTTTATTTTCAAAATGCTTAGAGCATAACCTCTAAAAATAATTTGATTTAGAAATGTTTAAACCAAATATTTACCGATATTTAACTTAATGTTGTCATTTTTGTGGCAAGCATGAATCCTTTGTATAGAGATCAGGGTTTGTAGGAAATCTATGAAACCTTATATTACATTTTTCCTTCATTTTATTTTGGCTGAAGCAAACGCACAAGGCATATTGTTCTTGATTCTTAATACCCACATTAATCTAACAATTCTTTTACTTCCTAAGTAAAATGTATTTTTCACATAAAAATGAAAATTGTTGTCAAACTAGTAACCTAACAATTTTTATTGACGTTTATTTTCAGAACCAACTACATTTTTTCGAAAGCTACCTCATATCTGACGTAGATGCGCGAGCTGGCGAGCACACCTTGTTTTCTTCCCACCATGAGTGAAACTCACTTTTTGGCCAAGTAGGTAAAAACTGTCAAACTTTGAAGATTGATTGCGTCTAAATGGCAGCGCCAATTTTGACGTTTGAGGAGGTTATTCGATCAAAATTGTATGCTTTATAAACAAGAAGAGTATATTTTTTAGTACTAACAGTTTCTGAGTTATAGGCGAAAAACCAAAGAAAACTCAAAAATTTCGGCCATTTTTGAGCCCTCCTACGGCTAACTCACCTCGTAGATTCCAGGACTTTTGGGATATTTAGCTCCTAACTACCCCAAATACCTACATATATTCTGCCCCTCTCCAAGCACTCTGTAATCATTCATTGACTGGACTATTAGGCACAATCGTATACAGGTATTCGACATCAAAAACTGACTAAAATATCGCCCGAATCTAATACAATTAAGATTCTTTGCAATATGTTTTTAATATAAGTATTAGATTGTCGAGTAACGGAGTTTAAAATACTGGCTAAATATTAAACTAATTTGTAAGATGGCAAAGCTTCTTAGGTTTTATGTATCATTGGAACTCCACTGTCTTCAATTTCTACCTTTCTGGGTCAAGCAAATCCAAGTTTATTTTTTCTTAGCTCGATTTTTTGGTAGTGGTCTATAATTTTCATCCGAAATTTATGTATTTATATTGAACAGCTATTCTTGTTCATAGCTGTCGATTAATTTATCTGAAGGGAAATTTTTTAAAACCGTCTTTGTTGTTCACTTTCTTTACAGCTGTCGTTTCTACGACCGACACGCTGAATTTTGGTGGTTTTTGGATGCTAGCTTTTACACTTGCGATTCTATCCAAAAATCAAAACATAATATAAACATAAAATGATTCTTGGAGTAATTGGGAAGTTATGTCCTTTCGAGAGAACTGATTTATCTGCTTTTGATATTGCAATCGATAATGAATTGCAGTATCCTGTAGTGGCTGGTATTTGTTGTGCAAAGTTTCAACCTTCTTTTGCTGGTCTGCTGTGAGTTTCTTTTTATCTATGAGTAGCCCACGAAGGCCGAAGGCCTATGTACTACACTATTGTGCAATTAAAGTGCATTTTTTTAAAATTTAACCTAAATTTCAATGGCTATGACTTGTAAACATGGTTTGTTTACAAACGGTTTTTTATATTTTGTAGGCTTATATTTTGTTAATATTATTGTGGTATGTGTGTTTTAATGGTTGCTTTGGTCTGGTATATACGAGGGATAAGACAAAAGTAGTTTTTTTTACACAAACTTTGTCAAGAACGAGAATTTGCAAATGTGAATTTGAAATGGAAAAAACTAATTTTTCAAAATGTTGATATCTGATTTGTTTCTTTTTTCTTATTTTTTTCCTATAATACGCATTTTTTTCAACATTTTCTCTCTAATTAAAAACTCTTATTAAAAAGACCATTCTTTTGATCGTTTTGGCTTCTTCAAGGACGTTTTGAAAAAAAGTAAATACAATTTTGCCTTTCCGAATGTTAATTTTACTTCAGGGGCGTCCCAATTAATTTTTTCAGACGGTTATATAGCTTTCTTATCTTCTTAAATTAGACTTTGTCTCCTGAAATCCGTAAAGGGTATTTTTACTTCTTCTAGTTATTTTTGATAAAAGTGACTTCCAACCTCGGGACGGTTTTTTAATTTCATAAAATTATTACCAGTAGTCTGAGTAATTCTGATTATTTTTTAATCCTATTTTTTTAACATAAAAACTGTTTTCTTTTAAATTACAAATTCTAGGCACTTTTTAATTCAAGTTATCCCTAACTGAGTATGTTTTCTTCTTTATTAGTCTTAGTATACCGAGAGTCCTTAAAATATATAATTATTGAAACCTTTATACAAGGTGGGGCACAACTTACCCGTCCGTCTCTAACTACTGAACGGTACTTTATTTTTAAATGAACCTTACAGGATATATGCAGATCAGATACAGCTACATTTTAAGTTATTCTCAGATATACAGGGTGCATTAAAAATACGTGGAATATTAAAGTTACATTTTTTTAAATTGATTGCACTCTATTTTATTGTATATTTGAATTCCCTAATAAAAGTAGGGTTCAATTTTAATAAATTTTAAGGTTGCCTATTAAAGATATAGGATATAATTACAGAGCCCTAAAAATATTGAAAGTGTATTTTATTAAAAAATTATTGGATTTAGATATAACTACAGAACGCTTTTTTACAATTGAAGCTATTGTTTTATTAATTTTTTTTGGAAAATAATGCCTAAAGTTTTTTAGCAATGCAGTAACTTTTTTTATTTGCCAATAAAATATTGGTTAATGTAGTATCAAAAATAATTAAAATAGAACATATAGAATCTACTTCAAATTAGAACTGAAAAGTATACTTTTGAGCTTTAAAAAAGTTATAAAAATGCTATTTTTATGTGAAATTGCAATGAAAATGTTAATTATGCAAAATTAATATTATACAAAAAATTTAACAACTGATCTATTTCAATTTTTTGTTGCTAAAACTAAATAGTTTTACAAGATGTAATCACATATTAGCCTTTTTTTTACCTCTTTTAAGGTTATTATAAGATCCATGAAAATTTTCGAGAATAAACAAGCTGTATAAAGTTTAATTTATACATTTTTTTTGCAGATATTGCCCTGCTAAATAACATACATGGGATTAAAAAAACTAAAATTTTAAATTTAAAAAAATGTATGCATTAACATAACTGATTTTAATAAAATATTGAGAAAGTATTCTTTATTGTTAATGTTTTAGGAATTGACAGTTCCACTGTTTTTTAATATTATATAAAAATTGCAAAAATCAGGATAAAAGCGTAATTTAGGGTATATTTATATTTGGTTTTGCCAAAGGTTTAATAATTATATATTTTTTGAACACTCCGTGTACGATATCTTACTAATAAAGAAGAAAACTTATTCACCACTGGCATAACTATTTTTTTTTCTATTTATTAATTGTGTAAAAGTATTCGTTAAAAATAATCAAAATTTTTTCTTCATCAAAAAATTTTGTATCACTTTTATCAAAACGACAGTCGACTAGTTGGATCTAGAAATCTGTATTTTATTATTTAACCTAACTGAAGTAAAAAATATCAAACTCACAAAATTGTGTTTAACAATTTCCTCCGTTGGAAAAGCCAAAACGATTAAAATAATAGTCTTTTTGATCCATCTTTAATTTTTTCAGTTCAAAAGTGAGGTTGTGAAGAATTAATTTTCCACTTTAACAATAGGTTTAATTAAAGAAACAATACACAATATTGTCAAAGTTCAACACATTTCCGTAAATTGGCCTGTGCCATAATTGGCTTAATCAATATATGACCAAAGATGGCTTCACCAAAAACATATGAACAAACTGTTCATGGATAGTTGAACAAAATAAGACTGATTAAAATGGCAAAAAGGGGTTAACTTTACAGTTGACACGTTTTTGCTTAGGCGAAATAAGTTAACACCTTTATGCGTACTTTTTGGACCGTTGTTAAACAAAATAACACCTTTTTAAATTTCTATATCGGTATAACTATTGCAATCTCGTGATTTAGGACGTTACTAATAGATAGAGCAACAGTTAACACCTTCATTTCAGATAAAATACATACATTTTTGCAAAAATGTAAAGGCCGTAAACACCTTTTTGCACTAATGCTTTAATTGAAAGTGTATTTTCTTAAAATTCATCTTTCATTTAATTCAGTTATTGCAAACGCTTTTTTACATTTTGTAGAAATTATGTTTTATTAATTTTTTTGTGGGATCTAATGTTTTGAACACATTTTTACGCAATTACAGTCCTTTTAATGCATGTTGGTATCATTTTCAGTTTTTAGTTCAGTGCCATTTATTCAAATAAATTATTTTTTTGGAAAACCTTTTTGAAAAAGCTTTGAAGTTAATAGAACATACAGAATCATGTTTAAATTCATGTGATTGGTGATTGGGAGAGAAACAAGTCGTCGGAATAGAAAGTTAAAAAAATGCCATTTTCTAATGGACATAATTTGCAATATATGAAAATGTTAATTATGCAACGCCTCAAATATAGTGAGTAAAAAATAAAATCAATAGAATATTTCAATTTTTTGTTTTCGACAGTTCAAAAAAATAAGTTTTACAATCCTTAACTCTGTCGCTATTAAAACTTTTTTTACCTCATTACTTTTCTGCGAGATCCCAATGAGCATGAGCATCGAGTTTGCAACACACCTGTATAAAGTTTATGTTATTTATATATTTTTTATGCTTAACCAAGTATGTGAAAACATTAACGAATTAACATAACTGAGTTTAATAAAATATTGAAAAAGTATTCTGCCTATGGTTAATATTTGAATGATGAATTTAAGAAGTGACCTACGTTTTTTAATATACAAAGAATAGTAAAAATAAATAATAAATATATAAATAAAAAAAAATAAAAGCGTAATTTCAGAGAATTAATTAAGGTTCACTTAAAAAGAAAATATCGTTCAGTAGTTAGAGATGGATGTGTAAGTTGTGCCCCACCCTGTATAAAGGTTTAATAATTATATATTTTTTGAACACTCCGTGTACGAAATTTTACTAATAAAGAAGAAAACATACTCAATTAGGCATAACTATAATTTAAATGTATGTTAAAAAATTAAGTTTAAAAATAATCAAAATTACTAATAATTCTATGAAAAATTAAAAAACCGTCCCCGAGGTTTGAAGTCACTTTTATCAAAAATAATAAGAAGAAGTAAAAAATACCCTTTAGCGAATTCAGGCGACAAAGTGTAATTTAAGAAAATAAGAAAGATATATAACTGTCTGAAAAAATTAGTATATAGTACGACCCTGAAGTAAAATTAACATATTGAAAAGCAAAATTGTGTTTACTTTTTTTCAAAACGTCCTTGGAAAAGCCATAACGATTAAAATAATAGTCTTTTTAATAAGAGTGTTTAATTTACAGAGGAAATTGTTGAAAAGATGCGTATTATAAGAAAAAATTAATTAAGAAACAAATCAGATATAAAAAAATTTTGAGAAATTAGTTCTTTCCTAATAACACATTTACTAAGAACATATATATAAAATCAAAATACTTTCAGATTTGCAAATTTTCGCTCTTGACAAAGTTCATGTAAAAAAGCTACTTTTGTCTTATCCCTCGTATATACCAGACCAAAGCACCTCTTGAAACACGTGTACCACAAAAATGTTAACAAAACATAAGCCTACAAAATGTAGAAAACCGTTTGTAAACATACCATTTTGTTTACAAGTTATAGCCATTTAAATTTAGGTTACATTTTAAAAAATTGCAATTCAATTGCACAATAGTCTAGATACCGTGGTTGCTCGATGCTTGGGTCTTCCTGACAGGAATGACTAAGGAAGGCATAATGGATGATATTTCATCAGAACAGAATCCGTGGTAGTATCTGTAAACAGAGACAGATCGCCCACAATTCGATTCGAAGTGTAAAAGGTAACAAGTTGGCAGAAGAAAAATATATTTGAACCCATTTTTTTTGCTTTGGCAATTGAGATGATGTGATCATGGCAGCGAAGATCGTTCTGAAAATTAATAGCAACTAGGCTAAAGGAATCTTTGGCTTCAAACATTTGATTCATTTGCACTGCCTTAGTGGCGTTAAAATGGACAGGTTACTCTGCTCCCTATTTTACGATTTTAATGAGATCCTCAATTGATGATAGTTGTTGAAAAATAATGTTTTCTGCTTGCCGAAGGGTGATTTTGCTTGTCGATGACAAGGTTAAGTGTACCTGTAGAAGTTAGGTGCATTTGTGTCTAAACTGCACATGTCCTGTAGTAGTTTTAATTAATAGTTCAATTATATAAAATAATTACAAGTTTTTTTTGGTTATCCTAATTTTTAAACAAGCAAAACATGAAACAATAAATTTTTGCTTTGCATATCTTAAATTATTCAACAACCACTATATATATAAATACTTATAAACAGGAATGTTAGTTTTCGGTATTCAACAATGTTAGCTAACAATTTGAAAGCTAAATTAATAATATACAAGCAACTGCCTAGCCATAATGCACCATTGTCTTAGCTAGTCTTATTTCTCTTATAAAAGGTAAACGAACTTTCTTAATAACGAATTGTTCCTGTACTTTGGCGGTAAAATTTTGCTTCCGCAAAGTCAAATTTAATTAAAGAAGCCCTTAACTTGGGGATTAATTAGTAAGATGACAGGCGCAATTCCTGTCAAGGACTTTAAGATAAATATATATGCGGTCCAATAATAACAGAGGGTTGAGGCGAGAGTCTACCTAAATTATAAATTGGGCAATTAGATTTTAGTCTTACGGTTTTCCAGGGGCTGAAATTATGATTTATTTTGGAATATTTTATAATTTACGTCCAGAATTTTCCGTCCATTCGGAAATTCAATAACTACTTTAAAGATACTTGTTACCAAAGAGATAGCTAAAATTATATAAACTCTGCCTCTCGAAGTGCGGTCTGTAGAATTTGTAGTCAATGTACCAAAATGTGGGTTCAGCTAGTTTATAGTGCCAAGTTTGATATATTTTTACTTCTACTTTTACGAGGGAAGTAATGTACTTTATCTCATTTTCATATTTAATTTTTCTAAAATATTTATTATAAATTTTTTATCTTGATTTTTAAAATATTTTATTTGGCCGCCATCTTAAATTCGTACCACAATTTTACCAGTTTATCTCTATATCACCCTCAATTCTTGCACAAATTTGGAAATTAATTTAATATGTAGCATTTTCAAGCTGAATTTTTAAATATTTTACTATGCCACCATTTTGTTCCGCCAATATCCATTTCGGATTCTTCCAAAATTTTACCAGTTAATTCCTACATAATAATTGATTTTTTGTGCAAAATTTGAGAAAAATTGTATAAGGAGTTTTATAGTAATAATTCTTTTAACATTTCACTAGGTCGCAATTTTGTTTTGCCTTACTTACCAAAGTGTTACCAGGTCATCCCCACATCACCTTCAATTTTTGACCAAAATTTCAAGTTAATCGGGAAAGTGGTTTTTTAGCTATGCGAACAGACAGACATACGAAATTGAGAAAACATGTTTTTCGAGATCTAGGAGCCCTGAAACGAAAAGATCTGAAAAATATCGTAAAAAGGACATTATTTGCCACTCATGAAATGGTCAGTGACTAGGGCATCAGTAAATCTACACTTGAAATAGATGAAAATGAAATGGAAAGACTAAAGGAAAAATACATGGAAGATATTAAATATGGTTCAACAAATTAAAAAAATAAGAAAGAAAAAGGTTAGCATAGAACGGAAACTTTAACGGCTTTGACCAATTAAGAAATCATGGTTCTTGAGACTAAACCGTGTCAAATTGGAATTGCTATCCGACGTTTCGCCTTCGATTGCACGAAGCATCTTCAGGGATTTTAACTCCACGAGATCTGATTCTGTATATTTTTTAAAAAGAAAAAATATGATAATACACCAGTTTAGGAAAATGACTATAGACTGGTTTTGGATTTTCTCATAAAAAAACATGTAGTGCTGTATTTTGTTCCAGAAAATCGACAAAAATCGTGCTAAATTTCAGGCTTATATTCACCCTTAATCCCAATTTATATTGATATACTAGTAGGAGTCACGTGACCACTTTCTTATGCCTATACCTGAATGTACTAAACTTATCACCGCTAAAACAAATTCGGTATGTTTTGTACGAAAGCGTAGGAAGGCCACCACTTTTTTATTTGTTTTTTTAACAAATTCCGACTTCTATCTCGGAATTCCGACTTCTATCTCGAAATTCCGACTTCTAACTCGGAATTCCGCCTTCTATCTCGGAATTCCGACTTCGTCTCATTAATTCCGACTTATATCTCGCAATTCCGACTTCTATCTTAGAATTCTTTTAACGTCAAATGAGGCGTTCATTCTAAATGAAATTAATATTATAATTATAGGAATTCGACTTGAACTCGTAAAACTATCAAGAAATTTATTATCTCGGAAAGTCCAAATTAAAAAATACACGACTGCTTATAAGCGCATGGCTCGCTTTTTTATATTCTTTGAAAACGTTAAATGAGGCGTTCATTCTAAATGAAATTAATATTTTTATAGGGATCAGATGAAGTAGTGAAATACAAGAAATTTAAAATAAAGTCCAAATTAAAAAAAACGACTGGGTTGGTTCCGATGGCTTGAATATGTTGACATGAAAAAAAAATCTTATACTTTGATTTATCTTTTTCATAGATATATATATATATATATATATATATATATATATATATATATATATATATATATATATATATATATATATATATATATATATATATATATATATATATATATATATATATATATATATTTTTTTCAGACATTAATATATGCACTGTAGTGTGGGGGCATATGTCTTCTCGCTCTTCATCAAGACTTATCGTCATTTACTCCCAAGTATTGTACTTTTCTTTTCACAATTTACCAACTATTTACTATTATACATAAAATTTGAATATAATTATTATTGTTTATCTTTTAGGAGAAAAGAAATATATTTTATTAAAAAAATATCTTTTTATGAGTAAATAACTAGCACCTATGAAAGGTTTATGCATCCTCTATTAAAGTTACTTATATTTCTTTAAATGATTATTCATTAATCTTTATTTTTCAATTCGGTTATTATTCATTTAGATTAAATTTTATCAAAGTATAAAAGATTTTAGGTTGACTTTTTCAAGTAAGGACAGGAATATAACTAATCAGTTACATTCTATGTATGATACAAAACATAATAACTAAAATAAAGTCAGAAAACCCAAATTTCCCTGATACCTGTTAATTAAAATAATACTCGAGTAAATTTACTTGTTTTAAAACGCTTTTATTAGTTTCAGTTGATTTCCACTCACTTTATAACGCTAGATTACAATATAGTTTGTCCCATTATCCTGAACAGGATCGTCAGGATAAAAAAAATTCATCTCGGAGAGGGACCCTGGGAAATAATATAATATAAAAATAAATATAAAAGGAAGGCAGCAGGCGCGCAAATTACCCATTTTCGGCACGGGGAGATGGCGAAGAAAAATAAATTATAGTTTGACAAATCTGAAAAACTAATAGTAAACTGAACTAAAAAGAAAAAAATGTAGTTTAAAAAACTAAAAAACACCCTTTAATAGTAAATTGAACTAAAAAAATAACTTTTGTAAAAAAGCGTACGGTGCCTTTTTTGCCTACTTTCAGAAATTATACCGATAAAATATTTATAATAACTGATATCAGACCCACGCTGTTTTCACAATGACATTAATTTTCTTGTTAATCACTTTATTCTCGTCCAAAGGGTTTTTTTAGTTCAGTTTAATATTAAAGCGTGTTTTTCAGTTTTTTAAACTATAATTTATTAAATTCCTTCACAAATGAAGACATTGATATTTTATGATGTTGAAAACAAATCTGTAACATGATTTCGGCAAAAAAAAATGTTAGCAAATCACATCCTCATAAATCGAGTTTCCGTTGTAGGTCTTATTTCTAACTTTGTGGAAAGACATCACTCTATCAAAACAGACTACAGGAACACAGTAAAAAGTTAATTATTATTTTGATTGTTTTTTTAAGCACCTTATTTTCTTTCTTTTAGCTTTATCAATTCAGTAAACCTCTTTACAAATAAAGCGCATTCTACTGACAAGGTACAACTCAATGATCGTAGTTGTAAATTTTTTCGTGTTGATCACGCCCAACAAAAGCATTAGGTATTTCTTTTAATTTGTCCAAAATATCAAAATATGTACCTTGATATACGTGGTTTGCTGACAAAATATCTTATAACAGGAGGCTTCATTACTGATTATAGACTCTTTGACTAACATTCCCAGTCATTTACATTTTTTATAATTTATTAAGTTTCATTACCCGTTTTGGATCTTCTTCTACTTGTCATAAAAGTTTGTAATAGACACATCATTAATATATTGGAATGACTCGGCAGGCCGGGGTCTTCTACCCTTAAGGTAACCGCCACTTTTATGCATACTATATATTATTATTAGACATATTGGCAACAACTTCTAATTAATATTTTGACTACCTAGTTCTGTCATAATATGAAAATATGACTTTTTTCATTCAATAAAATTTGTTTCAGTTTTCTAATCCTGTCACTTTTATTCATAGAGTTATTAAAATCTTTTAAGTTATCTACTCTTTAGAGATTCGCTGCAGTTTTTATTTATACTTGATATTATTTATAGATATGTTGGTAAAAGCACCCTATCAATAGTTTGGCTAGCATTGCCGTCCATGGGGTCTCTACAAGGGATAGAATTTAATAATTTATTTATTTTTTCCTCATTTATTAAAATTTCTTTGTCTTCTACACCTTCAGGGGTTAGATTTTATCATACTAGATACTATTTCTAGACATTTTCAGCAATTAATATTTTACAGTTTATATGTGCAGTCACTGGACAACGCATCCAAAGCAAAAATTGGAACATTTATGTGAAAACACTACTAGAAGTCGAAATTCCGAGTTAGAAGTCGGAGTTCCGAGATTCGGAGCTACAAACAATATATTAAAAATCCATTCTACCTACAATTTTTTTGATCTCAAAGGACAAATTAATTGTATCAAAAGTAAAAAACAGATGTTTCATTTCTTGACATGAGGCTTCACATTTGATGGATCTTTATTGTGAAAACATATTTCACGTAAACGCAAATCTCAAGCCAACATTTTAACCAAAAACACACAAAAAAAAAATCATTAGCGAGCCAGTAATTCATCCACAACACTCAAGCCGTAACGTCGGAAACTGCGTTTAGACTGATTACATGTTTATCATCCTATCTAAATGCCTCTAAGAGCAAATAAACACACGCATCTCTCAGACTATCCTAAGCATCTTAAAGAAGAGTGAAAGAACGTATTGTTTACGTTGCCTAAGACCTTTTCTAAATATTTAATTTTTCACTTTACCGCCTTTTGGGTGAAACGGCCTAAATTATACCGATGCGGTGAAAAATTGAAACCGGGCCTTCCATGTGAAAAAACAGAATTACATTTTTATGATCTTGACATTTGAAAGAAATATGAATTTCCAGAAAGGTTATCTTTTTATTAGGAGTGTAAATATTTAAACAGGCTTAGATCTGTTTGATTGGGATGCCATAAAATGCCGTGTTTATTAGGCATTTAAAAGTCGGCTTTTTTATTCGGGCCTAAATGATGCTTTCAATATATAATGTTATATAAATGAAGTGTGATATTAATAATAACTTCATTTAAATCGATCTTTTATTAGAAGGAAGACTCTATGAGATGCCTTTACCCTAAATTAACAAGTGATAATAATGTTAATAGTAATAAAAATAATGATAATTAAATTAATAATAATAATAATGACAGGGAGACGTATGGCCTTTTGTTGGCTATCCAAGTTCAAGTCATTCTAACAAGCAACTAGCTAAGATACATCGTCAAAGATACCTTTGTGTAAAATAACAGATGTCGAAATGGATTCTAAATGCAGGAAATATTTTAACATTTAACTAGAGAATTCCAAGTATTTGCTGCGACAGAATACAAGCAACGACATGACTTGGTAGGCAAGATACTTCATCAGAAGCCTGCGAAGAAACTTAGCTTCCTTGAGGCAGATCAAGTTCTTTACTATAAATACAACCCCCAGCCCCATTCTCGAAAACACTAGAAGCTATACTGGGACTGCAGCGACCTGATAGACCAAAAAGAAAGAAAACACCAGTGATCGACGTGGTGATAGCCAACAAGAACAACCTACATGGAAACACACAATCGCAAAGTACAGAGAAGCTCAAATAAGAAATCAGTGGAGGATGAAAAATGTGCAGACGGTCCCAGTAATAATCTCGAAGACCGGTGCTGTACTGAGGAATCTTCTAGAAAACATTAAGCAACTAGGTCTAAAGGTAATTTTGGAACAACATTGACAGTTGGAGCTTTTCTAAATATTCCCGTTTGAGATACCATCTTACTAATGGCCGATGATACTAATTCAATTAACTAAAATATAGTTAAAAAAGAGAAAGTAACAATAATAATAATAATAATAATAATATCGATAAACCCCCTGTCCATGTTGCTCAACAATACAGGACATGACTTCAACATCAAACTCAATAGAGACAATTTCCGAACCATATCCCACCTTCTATTTATCGATGATATTAGGCTCCATGGTGGAAACCATAACTAACTAAAAAAGCTTATTGACGTGACATGCACCCTCTCAAAAGACATCCATATGGAATTTAGAATAGCAAAATGTAAAATCTTAAACATCGAAAAAGGCAAAGTAATTAATGGTGATGTAGCCCTACCCAATGGAGAAATAGTTCTAGCGATGAATCAAGGAGAGACCTAGAAATACCTAGGATTCCAACAAGCTAGACTGCTCCAGGATAAGCATGGAAATACCAAATTGAAAGATCAGTACGTTCAAAGATTGCTAGCTCTTCTGAAGACAGAACTAAACGCCGGATATATAATTACAAAAATTAACACCTATGCTATGCCCGTGCTGACCTACAGTTTCGGAGTCTTGAAATGGACTAACGTGGAGCTAGAGCTACAACGAACTACTCACTTAATGATGACCAAGTACAAGTCACACCACCCAAGGTCATCAACTCTCCGAATGACCTTACCACGAAGAGAAGGTAAAAGATCCCTTGTTGACTTGACCAATTCGCTTTCTCGACAGCTGCAAAAATTGAGAGATTTCTTCACCAACAAGGCATAAACATCAAGCCTCCACCGCATAGTGATCTTAAATGACAACTCGTACTTTCCACTAAATCTCGCAAGTGACAACATCATCCTAAAGTCACTTTCAGACCCCGATAAACAAGAACAGTGGGCTTAAATGTCACTGCATAGCCGACATCACAATGATTTGAATCAGTCACACTGTCCGTTGAATCCGATAAATATCGAAAATGTAGCGGAACATCAAAGACTATATACAGCATCTTATATCTGGCTGCACTTACCTAGCTTAAGTAGGGGCATTTAAACTTATACGGACTAGGCTCTGGAAACAATTGTTTGACGCCATCTTTTCCAATATTTTGACAGTTAAAAGTTCAAGTTACACATTTTCCGATAAAATCGGCGAACATGGCATACGGCAATATGCAAAAATTCAGTAAAATAGAGTGTTACATATTAGTATTTTAGTTAGTTGTCCTGTCCCTAAGAGGTAAAACGCCAAATTGGCGCAAAATGGGGACGTAACTTACATCTATATTTATGTTTGTTTCGAAGGACAAATATCTCAAAAATGTATGTTGCATTGATTCAATCCTATTCGAATAAATAAGGTATTGTGGGTTCCAAACGACAGATGCAAAACAGAGTCTACTGGAAACATAAGCATAAAAAAGACTTAGTAAAATTTTCGGGTCGCTAAACCGACATGTATTTCTTTTTATAAAACCTAACATCTTGTTTGATTGATTTATAATATTTTCAATATGGGACTTAAATAGGAATTTGGAAACAGTTGTTAAATCCGTACGATTTATAGCATAATGGGTGGGGATTCTGTTGATATTTCGGGTATAGGTGATAGTAATACATTTATCAAAGTTTAAAAATAGATCTTTTTTCCTACAATATGCAGCTAAGCGATCCAAGTCACCATGTATTTTTAAATAGTCATCCGGCTGTACGATTGGATAATATAGCTTTAAAGCGTCCGCATAGAGTAAGAAAATTCAACTTCCAAAGCATTCTCTGATGTCGTTCAAACAAATAATAAAAAATGAAGGACCCAAGTGAATGTACCTTAACGGGGTTGGATTGATGTCCATTAACAGATACCATCTGTACTCTATATAATTAGTCATGTTTACATTTAGTTTTGTACAAATATTTGAAGTTCAATAGAGAATGGCATCCAAAGAGTTTAACAGATGTACCTAGCAGGGGTGTGCAGTCCATAGAAGCAAGGGAAGTAGTGCTTTCCCAAAAAAAAATACAAAACATCTTCTAAAATGTAATTTTTAAAATAGGAAACCATTAATTTATATTAACAATGCTAAAATATTATCTTAATTATCAAGCCCATTATAAATGCGGCCTTGACTCCGACCCAGCCACAATAGAATTTCGAATAGAACTCATGCGGACCGCTAGCTTCTCTGCAGCCAAGTCCTGTATGCTTGATTTCCTGTGAATCGAGCCAGAAGTTATTGAACCTTCCCCCGGCTGTTTGCAATTTTTGCATTTTAGTCACGTGCTTTAAGTGGTGGCCGACGCTATCGTTGGAGTAGGTTCTTTGTCTGAACGGCTATCCGTGTGTTGTGTGATACGTACGTCGCGTCGTGCATGGTGCGACATGGAAGACAATATTACGGACGTGGATATGCAAATACCGTCAACTTCGGCTGTTGGTAATAACGTTAAAAATGTTGGAGTAAGAAGAGTATGTATGAATGTGTGGCGTGTGTCTTAATATTAAAGGAAATTTCAACATTAAACTTCGCTGAACAGGGTGTGAAAATATAAGTAAATTATTTTGTTGGCCATGTTTACTTTTTGAAAATGAAAAATGTCTCTGGAATAAAACTGGTTTTTCCGATTTAAACAATTTCCATAAAGCTGTTAAAAGACACATTATGTCCAAAGCGCATTTACAGGCCGCCATAAAAAAAAAGTTTTGGGCAAAACCAGAATTGAACACGCCCCTAATAAACAGTTGGAAATTAGTCACCACCAACACAACGAACTAGTCGATAAAAATAGGCAAATATTAAGAAGACTTATCGATGTTTTTGTTTTCTCGGACAGCACGAATTGGGATTTAGAGGTCATGACGAAACAAGGGTTTCTTGAAATAGAGGAAATTTTCACGATTTACTTAGTATAATGGCTAAATATGATGATTGCTTAAAAAATCATTTAGTGCTGTCTAGCGTTTTTTGGGGAACGCCCAATCGAATGCAAAATGATTTAATTTCCGCTGTTGCAACGATTATTCTAAAAAGAATTAAGCTGGACAAAACAACTGATATCACTAATTTTAACCAATTATCTATAGTAATACGCTACGTTAAAACAGACGGAAGTATTTAAGAGCGATTTTTAGGTTTTAAGAATGTGTCCGAAAATCGTACAGCAGATGCATTATATACCGTAGTTTATAATGCTACTAAAGAAATTAATGGAGAGGAAAAATTAGTTGCTCAAAGCTATGATGGAGCTGCAGTGATGGCAGGACAATTAGGAGGTCTCCAAACTAAAGTTCGAGAAACTTTCCCAAGTGCTGTTTGTCCATTGTTTTGCTCATAAATTAAAGTTTTATCCCAGTCCATCAATCAATTTGTGAGAGTGTAAAGTATTTTTCGTTACTTTAAGTGGCATGGCTGCTTTTTTTTCCAAGTCAACAAAACGTACACAAGCTTTGGACTTCATTGTTCACAAACGATTGCCCAAAGTAGCTCTTACTAGGTGGAACTATAATGGAAGACTTATGTTAACAGTATCTGAAAATCGTGAATCACTGATTGAACTATTTGAGAATATAATGAAACGTGAGATTCAGAAGCAATAAATAGTTCGAGGGGGTTTTTGGAATGTTTGAAACGAGATTTTAATTTTAATTATTTGTTGAACTTAATTTCAGAAATATTTCCATTCTCGGACAATGTTTTTAATATATTACAAATTAAAACAAATGATATTGATTTTTGCCTAAAAAAAGTGGATCATTTTAAGTCCATGTTAAGCCAAAAAGAGATAACTTTGTCCTATTTTGGGAGAAAACGATGACGTTAAATGTAGAGCCACAAGCCAAGCGTCTTAAAACAGACAAGGGGGGAGATATTCAAACATCATACAGACGCCTCTTTTATGAAATAATCGATCAAAATCAGCAACAAATAAACTATAGATTAAACTTTTCCATAAGATGCGTTTAAATCTTTTCTTCTTCATTATGGCCAATTCTTCGACCGAGTGTTACTGCGATTTGAACTAAAGGTGATTTACGAAACTGATGACATTAGCGCAAAAAATAACGCTAAGGAACTAATGCAATTTTTAAAAGACAAGGAGCTGGAAGATGTCTATACCGAAGTGTCGAAATTGTCTGAATTAGTATTGACGATACCTGCCACAAGTTCATCAGTAGAACGCAATTTTTCAAGACTTAAACGTATAAAAAATTTCGTGAGAAATTCAACGGGGCAGGAGAGACATTCGCATACATCGCTGTCGTCCATTGAAAATAAACTTCTCCAAAATATGTCCGAGCATTGACGTTTTTATGATGACGTCATTGACGAATTTGCAAAAAATGATCAAAGAATCGAATTACATTACAAATAGGAAAGTTTCTAAAAATTGGTTCCCTTTCTTAAAATTTCATCGCACGCCCCTGGTACCTAGTTTTTTTATTTAAAACGCACATATATGGAAAACATACAAACACGATTAAATTAAAAAATCAGTATTTTTCAAAAACCCAGGCGTTAAGGGATATAAACAGAAAAAAAGGGTGAACACCACTGAATTCTATGTGACAAACTACATAGAGCAACAGTTTACTTTTTTTCTATCACCAATAATAAGCGAGATACGGGACCCTATAAAAAATGCCTATTTTCGAAAACACTATGTAGCTCAATAACGAATCAAGTTGCCAAAGCCGTGATCCGTAAGCATGGTAAAAGTTCATTTGTAAATCGAACTCGAAAATGTTCAATCAGTTTTGCCAGGACCCCCTAAAAGTATCGAAAATGCGCCACCCTGTACATTACTGCCTAAATTATATTACGTGTTACAAAATTATTTGAATATCGCAGGTTAGGTAGACCGTACCTGCTCTTCATGTCAATTGTACCCCAAATCTAGCCGGCACAGCGAGCATTCTACCCTTACACGAAACCTAACACTTTAAACTTGACGCGCATTATCTCAACAAATATTAATTATAGCCCGAACTAAAGATAAAACCAGAAAGATTAATGTCCATAGACTCGCGCTAACACGATGCGCTTTTGAATTCAAAAGCCAGGAATTTTATGACACCTGAGTGTGTGACTTGTTCCATTGAAGATTTTGTTACGAGAAAATGATGTTTTCCCATACGATCGGGACAGACGATGACAGGGACTAATTGTCTTCTTAAATAATAATTTTAAATGACCATTAATTTTACTGACTGGCAAGCATCAAAGTGATTTCAGGTTATTAATTTCTGAGCTTTTTCTAGGTCAATTCAAATTTACGTTTAATCATACAAAAATCGCATAATATACATTTGTTTTTATATTTTATACAGAACATTAGCAACAGTATTACTAGGCTGGGCATAAAACAACAAAGTATTATATATACGAGCCCTGTTTCAGTGAAGTTGGCACAACCCCCCAAAACATGATATTTGTGAGTTTATTCGAAGGCAAATTAAAATTTTATTTAAAATATAATATTTTCGGTTTCTAAAATTTTTATGGAAATATAACAAAACCGTCGCACATTGAAACGGCTATATGAGACAAGTGGTGATATTATGTTCACTAAGTTGTATTAAATATCATAAAATGTACATATAATAACTAACGCAAAACATATTATACTGAGTGAATTAAATGTTAAAAGCTAATAAAGTTAGAATTTGAATCAACCAAAAAACAATAAATGAATAAACCCTTCTAGGATTATTTTTAGCCATAATATCATTTGTGATGAGCACTTTTTTCGTTTTGCTAGTTGTTTAATTATGTTATAAAATCATTTAACAATTTACAGGGTGAAATACTAGTGCAAACGGGTCATATTTCTTATCATATTCGTTCTAGTAAATATTGAACCTTCAAATTTAATTCATATCTAGTAAAGTTAAGAGCCTTATGAAACAAATATATGATTATAAAAATATACAGTGTGTCCTAGATCCAATGTTAAACCAATATCCTTGTTATTAAAAGAGTTAAAAAAAAACTTTGTATGGGTTTCGTATCTTTTTTAAACGATTTGTGTTTACAAAAATATATGCTGGAGACAACTTAAGTTGAATGGTTGATTTATCCGCTTCAGTAAAATACAGGTAGGCTTTGCAAAAAAATGATACAGTGACGTTGCGTTGCTAAGAAGCCGATTTTGACGTTTTAATTAACTTTTGTACATTGGTGTTGTTATTAACAACTGAAAATGGCTCGTGGTAAAGCTGTTTCTGACGAAATAAGAAAATTGATCACTCGCATTTAAAAGGCCAAAATGCGTCCCAAACCGCTGACAGTGTTAATAAATCGATATATGCATTTCGAAATATTATTAAACTGTACAAAACCACTGGATCTGTGGCTTAAAAACCGAGAACTGAAAGTCATCCGCATTATTCCAACACCAACTTAAGAACTTCAAAGATAATTATCAAGGAAAGCCGGCATGCTAATTTTAACGAATTAAAAATATCATGGAATTAAGCAACAGGAAAACATTTTTCAAGAGCAACTTATCACAGAGCTGCCAAAAAAACTGACTAATTTTAACGAACGGAAAATATTATGGAATCAGGCAATAGGAAAAAATTCAACAGACACTTGTCACAGAGCTGCCAAAAAAACTGACATATAGATTTTACACAGTAAGCTTAAATTATTTTTGTTTTTGTTCGTTTTTAATGCAATGTTTTATAAACAAAAGAATAGCCCTTACTGACAAAGATTCAGAAAAAAAAAAGATTAGCTTGAGCCAGGGATCACTAATTATGGTCTCTGAACTAATGGAACTCCATTATTTGGAGTGATGAAGTCAGATTTGAAGAATGCGTTGGTGATAGTAAAAGTCGTATTATAAGAACTAAAGAAGAAGTGTTTCAGAATGACGTCTTAAAAACAAAGTTAAATTTCCAGCTTCTGTTATGATTCGTGGATCCATGTCAGTCAGTGGAGTGCGAAACTTACACATTTTGGAACTTATTATAGATGCTGATAAGTACATCACTGTGCTTCAAAATAACTTAACACCCCAAATTAAATAAATGTGTTTAAATAATATCAACAAAATGGTGCCGCTTGTTATACGGCTAAAAAAGCAAAAATTGGATGTCAGAAAACAATATTTCACTTTTTAAATGGACGTCCTGTAGTCCAGATCTATCGCCGATAAAAATTTTGTGGTATATCATGAAGAAAAAGCTTTGATCAAATCCCGCAAGAACCGTTCCAGAATTACGAACCCGTCTCCAAGAAATTTGAAACAGTTTTACATCAGAAGATTGTCAAACATTAGTTGACACAATGTCAAGACGTATGGTCTCGTTGATTTTTTTTATCGACAGTTTTTTAAATGTGTAAAATATTTTTTCTTTTTTGTAAAAAATGTAGTATTTTAGGCTCAAATTTAAAAAACATATATGTTATCAGTTTGATAGTTGGGCTAACTCACTAAGATAGGGCTAGTAATAAAATATTTTTAACCGACTTCAAAAAAGGAGGAGGTTATTAATTCGACCCTGTGTATTTTTTTATGCATGTACTTTGCTTAATCCTCATGGTTTCACAAATTTGGATGAAATGTTCGGGGAATATTCAAGATATTGCCGGAATGGTCCCATAACAAGCATATTAAGGACATGATAAAATTGTCGAAATGGCGCTATTTTTAACATGTTTTACACGGTTACGCGAGCGCCGGAGACAATATATATTGCATTCACCATATCATTAAGAAAAAAGTATGTATGTTAATATTATGTTTCATATAGTTTTCACGGTTTTTAAAGGCATGAGGTTCAATTTTAAATTGTGATAATATGTATTGTTAATTTCTACAAATAGGTGGATAGTTTCCATGGTTACAATTGCCCCAACAATCGTTTCCACAGTAAATATTCGAAGAATAAAGTTATTTGAAGACAAAAATACTGGTCAGATTTTTCAGCAAGTTCGAGAGAAAGTTGTACTGCACCAATTATATGATTTTTTTTGAAATGACCATCTGGTTACCGAGACCTTTCAATACCATTTTTTGTATTATGTTATTGCGTATTTTTTCTATAAAACCAAAATGTTTTCTTTAATAACATTTCTGTACGATATGGTCAATGCGCCTCATATATTTACAATTCCACTGAAAACACATCCTGTCATCTAACGGAAAATGCAAAACGAGGTCTGAGAGGGCAGCTAGTTATAATTTCAAATTACCATTAATTTTACTAATTGTCTTTTTAAATACTAATTTCAAACGACCAATAATTATGCTCACTGGCAAATGTCATAGCGATTTAAGAATTTTCAAATTTTCTGCAGGTCAATTCATATAACATATTTTATACACAGAATGACCCAAAATATGTAGACCCAATTAAAAAAGAACAAACAACAAAAATACTAACGAATGGTATAAACATTTTTTCTAAGCTAATCCCCCCCCCTCCCGAGAATACCCGTTCTTAACGTTTTTGATCTCCCAAATATGCTGAAAGGTACTAAATTGTCTTTAAACTTTCCTCGTAACAGGGAAGTATTGTTATCGTATCACTTTTCGGAGTTCCTAGACTATTTTTTTTACAAGGAAAACAATTTGGTAGCCTATGGGGACATGTGATTAATGGCCGCTTTAAATCTGGAATATGATCCAAAAGACTCAAGACTTTTCAGTCTCAATTGTTATACAGTCCACAGAATGACCCAAAATATGTAGACCAAATTAAAAAAGAACAAAAAACAAAAATACTAGCGAATGGTATAAACATTTTTTCTAAGCTAATCCTCTCCCCCCTGACATATCCGTTCGTATATCTGAAACCTAGGATATAATAAAATATTTTTTCTTAACGTTTGTGATCTCCCAAATATAGGGACAAGAGCTGAAAGGTACTAAATTGTCTTTATACTTGCCTCGGACTATGATCCAAAAGACTGGAGACTTTTCAGTCTCAATTGTTATACAGTCCACATGAAAGAAATATATGAAAAATATAAATAACAAATTTGTGGGGATTTAAAAGTTGAAGTTGTGGCGATTTTGCTTCGAATGCAGCTAGGTGTGTGTACAGTAATTTCAGCTTCAGTTCAAAATAATAATGAATAAATAGACAGGACAGTTCAAAATAATAATGAATAAATAGAAAATAGTAGTGGAGGATTTTAAAAACAATATTTTTATGAGTTTCGCACATCTCTAAAATTGAAAATAATTACATTTTAAAATATTATATTTTGTATTAAAATTGAATTTAGTGTCCTAAGTACACTATGAAGGCTCTTAAAATATATAAAACGTTTTTATAAACTGCTCCCCAACTGAGATATTTGGCCTTAGATCTAGCATATAATAAAATATTTTTCTAAAATACTTGATTAGAGGCTCCACTATAATAGCAACGATTTTCCACAATAAAATTACTGTGAACAAAACTTAAATAATAAATCATGGTTCTTGGGAATAGACCCTGTCAAAACGAAATTACTATCCGACGTTTCGCCTTTGACTGCAAGAGGCATCTTCAGGGATCTTAACTCAACGAGATTTGAACACTAAATGTGTTCAGATCTCGTACAGTAAAGATCCCCAAAGACGCTTCGTGCAGTCGGAGGCGAAACGTCTGACAGTAATTCCAATTTGACACTGTCTCATCCCAAGAACCATAATTTGTTAATTCACGAAAGCCGTGAAGCTTCCGTTCTACGTAAATCTTAAATAAAATTGCAAAAAACAATAAACTGTTTCTAAAATCTCAGCTCCCCGTTCCTTTAAACAGTCATTTATTCGAATAATTCCAAAATCACGGCATCTGCTTCTACAAAAACTTTTTATATCTCAATAACTATAAAATTGTTCCCTAAACCTCAACACACATTGGCCGAAACAATTATACCGTTTTCTAGATCCGAAATCGTCTAAATACGGGGGGATTATCGCCCGTTATGCCACTCATTATAGCCCACAATGGTCGACCTATCTGCCTGGGGAGATTTAGCGGAGTTGCCAAGTTTTCACACTAATGAAAAACAAAAATCAGTTTATAATTAGCGGAATGAAAACTCAGTTTATCATGTCGTTTCTTTGTTAAAACTCATAATTACGATTTATGGAGTAAACTGAAACACAATTTTTACTAGAATGATAAATAAAAAAAACTATTTTTGTTTAGTAATTTCCCCTAATTTATTTCAATTTTACCATTTTCTGGTATGTTTTCAATCAATAATCTGATATCATTAAACATTTTTAAAGACATGGCAACGCTGGGATTAGATAAAAAGCTGACTGAGCAGTTTTGGAGCCCTATTGTTGTTCTAATCTCCTTAAATTGATTTTAATGATAGCGAGTTTTGATTTTTGACTCCCGTTTTTTTTATTGTGCCTAGTCACGTCGAGTTCCATTATAGGTGAAAAAGCTCTCTTAACGATTCTTTATAATTAATATCGTAGAAAAGTGCTTGTTCGGTGGGATAGTCGAAGGTTTTTTTGCTGGGGCTAATAAAACGGTGAATGAAAACGTACAAAATTATTCTAAAAGCATGTGATAATAGAGGTGCTTGCATAAAGATTTAATTTATTTGATTACTTATTATTACTCACTCATTTCAAACATTGGAAAGGTGTATAGAAATTAAAAGAAAATAATCTGATTTTAATGTGAAGGATTTGTCCATATGATTCAATGTTGGTATTGTAAACGATTTGATTCTGCATTAATTATACAAGGTGTAAATTAACTTAGGTCCAAAATTTTGGGAGAGGTGATTTGTCTCACAAAATAAAGAGAAAGGGGTCCAGAAAGGCAAACGCTTTGTTTTCGTGATAAATATTTTTCGTTTTTAATATACCTTTAAAAATCTTTAAATCAAATTTGGCAAACGGTAATGAACAATGCTATTTTTTGCGGTGCTCTATCTCGAAAACGAAGTGTTTGCATACCACTGGTTATATATTTTTTTAATTTTCGGATAAATCCTACCTCAGAATAACTTTACACCAAAATTACTAAAAAAAAAATTGTTTTGGCAAACACAGTACCTCCCTATACACAGATGTATGTGTGTTAATGTTTTTCTCAAATTCAGGTTTACATGCAGAAAATTTAATAGTTGTCGTATTTTGACCACTTTTTATGTTATTTATCAAAATTTAGCATTTTATATAGTTTAAAAAAGAAAATTTTAATTCTATTTGTAGGGAATTGTTTTACAACCTTAGATTAACCCTATATAAAGAAAAAAGTCACTTATGTATGAAAAAAGGGAAAATAAATTTGCTGTTTTTTAAACATGCTGAGTGTTATGGAAAAAATCGGTAAATTTTTTTACCCGGAACTTCCCTCGTTTTACATATTTCCTTTTATTATAAATAATGAAATGTGACCTTATTTAATCCAGACATAGTCATTTGGTAACACAAATATTAATTATGTTCATTCATAAAGCGTTCTACTTTTTATTTATAAAAATGGAAGGTTAACACAAACATAGCGTCATATTTTCATCGTTTCACGACAAAATGGTGAAGACTGAGAGTCTCTATTCGGACACGAGAAAGAAAGCTTCGAAAATGCCAAATGTGATTTTGGCGAAACGTCAGCAAAACTGTTCTTTTCAGAACGACACTAGTGAACGGATGTACACCCGGAATGAAAAAACATATATATATATATATATATATATATATATATATATATATATATATATATATATATATATATATATATATAAATATATGTTACTACTGCAAGGCTATATGCGAAACTAAATAGGATCATACTTTCCTATTTCTAATGAAATGAATGAAACGAAGGGTTTGTTTGTTTCCACTGTGTTAGGTTCGTACCAGTATTTTGCCAATTTCTTCTTCCTATATCTTAAGTTTTAGAAAAATCTGATGATCTTTTAAAAATTATGTTAGGATGTCATTTGCTTCTGCCATGTTAAATTCGTACCAAAATTTTATCAGTTTATTTCACGTCTAAGTTTAGTGCAAAATTGAACTACTATCTATAATCTACTGAATAAATTTTTTAAGCTGATGTTTTAAACAATCTGTTTTGTCGCCGTTTTCTTCCGCTATCTTGAATTCATTCAAATCGTACCAACTCATCTCTATATTACATCAATTTTTGAAAATCAAATAAGTAGTTTTTCAGATTAATTTTTTAAATATTTTATTGGGCGTCCATTCGACATTTTGGATTCGTACCAAAATTTTATCAGTTCATCAATTTTTGTGTAAAATTTGAGGTAAATTGTTTAAATGGTTTTTAATAATACATTTATTAACATGTCACTTGCCCACCAGTTTTTTTCTGCCATATTGGATTTTTATTAAAATGCCATGCCATCGCCATATGACCCTTAATATGAAACCAAAATTTGAAATCAATCGAGTACGTAGTTCCTTAGCTATGGCACGAAGAGACAGACCGACAGACAGACCGTCGGACGAAGTTGGGAAAATATGTTTTTTTTTTGGCATCTAGGGACCCTTAAAGGTGAAGATCTGTAAAAACCTCGAAGAGTGATTTTTTCACGATTACAATATCTCCCTCTTACGCGGGAAGTAAAAAAGGAAATTTGCATTTTTAAGGGGGCTCTTATATTTCCTAGCGCTACCCAGTATAGTAGAAAAAGTGTTCTATATCCAAAGAGATAAAAGAAATATGACATATTTCACGATCTGTTTTCTTTAATTTTCGCAGGACTGTTTCTCTTTCCTAGAACTACCCTGTATAGTTTAAAAAAATATTTTTATATAAAAGAAATAAAACTAATCTGGAGTGTTTCCCTGTATTCTAAGTAAGATAAATACTGAAAAACATTTTATTTCCATTTTCAGGTGGCTGTTTCATACTCCTAGTACAGTTGAAAAGATTTTTTTGTATCCAAAAAAAATCGTTCAATTTCCTTTATCCGAAACTTTCCTCGATACGACTCTTTCTTTTTATTAGCAATAGTTACGAGTGACTCAATTTAGGTCAGGACATAGTCATTTCGTAACACACATATACTGTCTTTTAAAACATTTGTATTCGGCACAATTTTGATCCATCAACTTGGATTACTACCAATATTTTACCAGTTTCTGCCTATGCCGCAGTTGATTTTTGAGCATAATTTAAAATAAATTCAATAAATAGTTTTTACATTAACACACACCGCCATTTTGTTACGTCATCTTGATTTCGTACCAGTTTATCCCTATATCACATTTAATTTTTCTGCAAAATTTAAAATCAATTAAATAAAATATTTTTTACGATATTTTACACAATTTATTTCACCCTTAAGTTGTTCCACTATCTTGAATTCGTACCACAACTTTACCGGTTTATCTTGATATCAGACTCAGTACAAGCACAAAATTGGAAATTAATCTAATAAGTAGTGTTATCGGGCTGATTTTTTAAATATTTTATTAAGCCGCCATTTTCTTTTGCTATCTTATATTTATCCTATACAACACTTGATGTTTGTGTAAAACTTGAGGTAAATTGAATAATTACTTTTTTTAGCAATAATTGTTTTAACGTTTTACTAGGCCGCCATCTTATTCCGACATATTGGATTTTTACCAAAATATTACCAGGTTATCCCCAAGAACCTTAAACCACACAGGATAGTTACATCGGCGATTTATTTCCGCCAGTTTAGCGGAAGCGAGCCTTGCTGCAGTGACGTCACCTGGCCTGCTCGAAACAAGTTTATTGCGTTATTTCTATAGGAGGATAATATAGTTTAGCCTTTTGATGCTGTTATTTTGATTTTTAATGCAATAAATTAGAGCAACATTACCATATGAATTTCGGTCAATAAGCAATGGTCAATTGCTCATCAAAATGTTTTAGAAATTAATATTTGGGCATAAAAATAAATGATTAGGTAATAATTTTAACATTATGACAAGACAAAAATATATTATTATGAGTGCCTTCTTAATTTATGAAATTTTGTTATATTATGTTCTTTCATGACAGGATGCCCCAAATCGTTACATAGAAGTAAACACTTTTTCGTAATTTAGGTACCTAAATGTATTAATTTAAAAAGCAAATAGGTAAAGTGATTCTCAATTAGGAAAGTAAAAAACATGATATTACGATTTTTTAATAATTTTTACTATTATCATACACATTTGTTTCAAGATTAAAAAATAATGTATTCTAGGTATTACAAAAAATACCTTAATATAACCACTTTTACAATGAAAATGGAAACAGAAAACCCAATAACTATATAGCTTCTGATACCTAAGTATAAATAACTTTTAGATTAATTAACAAGGTTGAGATTTGCATTAATACTAAAAAAGCAATAATCCAAAAATTAAAATTAAAAGTACCTGCAATATTTTAAAAGAAAACACAACTTGCCTGAAAAATTAATAAAAATATAATAAAGAATCTGCACCGGTGTACACATTGTTTCTTCATAATAATTAATTTTGGAAACCTATGAAAAGTTACAAGTGATTTATGTAACTATTTTTGCAATTCTATATAAAAGAGGTTTATTTCTTTCCTTAGCTAATTACGTTTCACTATGGAAGAACAATACTTTTTCAAACTTGTGTTACCTATTACCACTTATAAAAACTAAAGAATATTGAGAAAACAATGCTTAAAAGGCAAATTTTTATTATAGAGCAACGTAACTAATACTAAATCTTTAGACTGACAGGGCCGAAGTACGTCACTCCCCGGTCATTGAACTTTGCGGTCTGCGAGAAATGGCTAACGTTACGCTTAAGAGAAGTAGAGAAGTAACTATCCTGCGTGGTTTATGATTCTTGGGTTATTCCCATATGAGCCTTAATTTTTGAACAAAATTTGAAGTCATTCTAATAAGTAGATTTTAAGCTAAGCGTAAACTGACAGACAGACAAACAAACTGTCAGAGGAACAGACGGGATTGATAAAATATATTTTTTGGCATCTTAAAACGCTAATACGTGAAGATATGTAAAACATGAAAAGGTAATTTTTATCACTATTACAAATATTATATTTAGCCGTTATTTTGTTCCACCATCTTGAATTAGAACCGTAGTTTTACTACATCATCTGGGATCATACCACAATTATTAATACGGCACACAATTTGAAATTAATCAATTTAGATTTTCAGGCTGAAATTTTAAATATTTTACAGTTGATTCCTACATAATACTTGATTTTTATGATAAATTTGAGATAACTTTGATAAGTAGTTTTTTAGTTTTTTTAACATTTCACTAGGCCGCCATTTTGTTTTGCCATTTTGGATTTCTACCAAAATGTTACCAGGTCATCCCTATATGACCCTTAATTTTTTGTTAAAATTTGAAACCAATCGGATAAGTAGTTTTTTAGCTATGCTGCGAACAAACAGACTAACAGATAGATAAACCGAATTGAGAAAATGTTTTTCGGCATCTAGGCACCCTGAAACTTAGAGCTCTGGAAAAATCTAGGAAGGCGATTTTTTCACGGTTACAATATTTCTCTTTTACCTGGAAAGTAAAAAGAATTTGACATGTTTTTTGTTGTTTTTTTCTTGCCCCCTTCCCCCGTACAATGGATAAAAATTAGTTGGTTTACAAAAAAATAGTATATAGTTATGTGTGACAACTGTTGGCTAGAATGTAGCGCGACGACACCGGATCTACACTAAGGGCTGGTATTTTCCCCTGCGTATAATTTTATTCGATGGATATTTTCCATGATTACAATTGCCTCAACAATCGTTCTCCCGGTAAATATTCGAAGAATAAAGTTATTTGGGAATGAAAATACTGACCCTAAGAAATATTATTTCCCCCATTCTGACGTAACATCGTGAGAAATGAGGCATTTTCAATGTAAGGATGCTATGCAGATTATACGCATTTTTATAGGAGTCGTATAACATTAAATACTAGGCATTCCCTCATTTTTTTTACGTAATTATTCTGCACTCAAAAGCAGTGGCGACTCGTTGTTAACTTTTCAGGGGGGTCAATACATATAAACCACAAAGAGTCATCTGACAAAATCAGACACACGAAACAATAAAATGCCTTTGTTACTTCGCAACCGCATGTCCAGGTACATAAATCGTACATATTTCTACGAAAATAACGATTTACTTCTTTGTTTTTGTCTTTACTTGTTTGCTTAATTTTAAATTTCGGCAAAGGCCGACTACAACTGACAAAAATATTTAAGTTTCCCCGGCGCGGCTGTTGACCTAAACTTTGCTAACGTTAGCCGTATCTTACCTATGCGCCCCTATGCGAATTTGATCGGGAACACTCGGGAAAAACTCGCCTTCGTTTATAACCACGAGGTCAACGAGGGCCGCCAGCCGTGATCGATTTCAATGAAACCAAACCACACCGGAGATCGTGGTGCGAGGCATGGATAGTGTGTCACGGAATTAAGAGAACGGTCAACGAGTTTCTACTCTTAGAATAATAGAGAGAATTTCCAAATTTAAAAAAAAATTGAAAAAATATAAATTATGTATTATTTTATTTATTTGTTTCAGTTTGGAAATATTTATTGGGGGTCGTTGACCATTTGGCCTAATGGAGGAGCCGCCACTGTTCGACAGAGACATTCGTTTTTAAAAATACAGACAAAATGGTAATTACCCCCAGCAACTAATCAGTAATTTAAATTGAAAGGCGCCAGGCATGATTTTTAAAATAAACTAATTATTTCACTTTAACAAAATATCGCACGAAGAGAACTAGCGATGTTAAAGAATTATCTGATCCGGAACGGAATAGTTTGTAATAAGTAACAAGTGTAACTGCGGACGAAGGCGGACAACACTGCAGTTAAGTAAGGTGAATAACAAATCGACTTCATTGGGTCTGCATTACAATGATAAAGTGTGTGGTTAAGGAGTAGTTTCACTTGTTCATGTTAAATCTAAGTTCACGCAATTACATTTATTTACATACCGTTAATATACAATACGGTTTGCTATTTAAAATCTTTGAGATCTGACTTTACATAAAGTTAAATGTAATATTGTCAAAAAAGACCATTCTTATCAAATCCTATAATAATTAATAAACCTTTTTATCTTATTTCTGTTGGGGATAAATAAGATCGCGTTTCGAGGCTTCCCTCATAATGCATTAATAGTTATTTGATAATAACTTTACACATATTATTTGATAATAACTTTACACATATTATACATGGTCCATCCCAGCTTCCTTCTTCTGTAGCTCACTTATCATTTGACTCATGAATTTTAAATTTTGCACAACTCATATGTATATTAGGGCGCATTTTCTAAAAATATTGAAAAAGTGTGACGTCACAATGACATATTTCTTTAAATTAGATGACCTATATTTTTTTGCATATTTAGATGGCTTCCATAGTTGTTTACATCATCCTAAAATTTTATCGGATTCGATCAGTAAATAACCACTTAAAAAAATTAAATATGAAAAAGTGAATTTACACCACTGGTTAAAAAAAATTATAAAAATTCAAATATTGCCTCGACATAAGAATCAAACTGGGAGTTCATTAAATAAGGTTTGACAATCTCGCTGACCAAATTTAAACGATCTAAATTATACAGGGTCTACAAAATTAAGTATCAAAATTACCAAACTTCAAAGTGCATTTTCTTTTTTATTTTAAATATCAACCCTATACTTTTTTCATTGCAATCGATGCGTAATTGAAAAATAAAACTTTTTTGTAAATACATCTTTATTAAAATTTCTAACGTATTAAAAGATATTCGCCAAAAACTGGTAAAGCGTCCTATTTTAGCAGCCATTTTAATGAAAAGTAATCCAAGGTGGCTTAGATTATTAAAATGAATACGTCATTCATTTTAAGAATTCAACCAAAATGACAGGAGCGTCTTTTTGACAAATTTAAAAAATTATTTAGTTTACAAACGGGTTAATATTGTTCTTGATCATAATTATTACAAAGTATTGCGTTATTTTGTTCTAGTAGTATATTTTGTTTATTGTGGTTATAGTTGTTTGCAGTTTATTTCAAGAAGTTATTTAGTAGTTTGTTAAGTTGTTCACGTTCCGCATAAGTATTTTTACAATGAATTATACCAAAGAAGAGCTAGTAGATACGATTTTTGTGTTGGGAGAATCTCAAAAAAATAGTTTTTTGGCTAGTCGGATATACGCGGAGCGATATCCGGAACGAAGATATCCCGATAAGAGAAGCCTGCAAAACTTATTAGATAGATTTATTTAGACGGGAGATCTCAAATACTCAAAACCTAGTAGAAATAGGCCAGTTCAAACTGATGAAAAGGAACTGGATGTGCTACATCATATCACAGAAACCCCTTCAATTAGCCAAAGGGTAGTCGCCGGAACGGAACGACACGGAAGACACATTGAACATAAGTCCTAGTGAAAAAATTAGATTAAATATAGTTGAATTTAATATAGTGTAAGTCTCAAATGTGATACTTAAATAGTAAATTTTTAATTTTGTCAAGGTAAATGATAAATTATAATAAAATTCAATATAAAAAGAAATAAATAAAAAAATAATTTAAAAATAAAAATTTGCGATGTGTCAAAATTGTCTCTTTTCATATTGATTGAATTCTACGTCATTCATTTTAATAATCTAAGCCACCTTGGATTACTTTTCATTAAAATGGTTGCTAAAATAGGACGCTTTACCAGTTTTTGGCGAATATCTTTTAATACGTTAGAAATTTTAATAAAGATGTATTTACAAAATAGTTTTATTTTTCAATTACGCATCGATTACAATGAAAAAAGAATAAGGTTGACATTTAAAATAAGAAAGAAAATGCACTTTGAAGTTTGGTAATTTTGACACTTAATTTTGTAGACCCTGTATAATTTAGATCGTTTAAATTTGGTCAGCGAGATTGTCAAACCTTATTTAATGAATTCCCAGTTTGGTTCTCATGTCGAGGCAATATTTGAATTTTTATAATTTTTTTTAACCAGTGGTGTAAATTCACTTT
This sequence comes from Kuschelorhynchus macadamiae, assembly GCA_030620095.1. Lineage (NCBI taxonomy): Eukaryota > Metazoa > Arthropoda > Insecta > Coleoptera > Curculionidae > Kuschelorhynchus > Kuschelorhynchus macadamiae. Next base: position 2,122,907 of record JAUTXW010000642.1, read on the forward strand.
TTTTTACATTTAATTTTTTTAAGCCGTTATTTACCGATCGAATCCAATAAAATTTTAGGATGATCTAAACAACTATGGAAGCCATCTCAATATGCAAGAAAATATAGGTCATCTAATTTAAAAAAATATGTCATTTTGACGTCACACATTTTTGGGTCACCCTGTATAGTCAAAAATATATTTAAAAAATGCGCCCTAATATACATATGAGTTGTGCAAAATTTCAAATTCATGAGTCAAATGATAAGTGAGCTACAGAAGAAGGGAGCTGAGATGGACCACCCTGTATAAATTGTGTTTAATAAAAATGATAAAATATAAAATACGAATACCTAAAAATATTAAAAAAACATTTACAGAATAATTACTTGTAAATACTGACAAGACGACATTTTTTGCAGATCTTTGTGTGTTAGGAGCCAAAATGCCTTAGACTATAAAACAAAGAATATACTCAACATTTAATTCATAAATAATTTCGAAAGTTGGCTCTATTATCGTTTTTCGCCTGTTATGGGTGCGACAGAAAACATATATCTTCCTCTGCGTCGCCGGTCCCAAAAATGGCAACCCTGTTGGCTCTCACTATAGACTGAACCAGCGACGGCTCGTTTCTCTTTAATTTAATATATATTTATAGCAAGCAATGTAATGTGTTTTCGCGAATTTTAAGTATCTCTCAGACTCGTAGTCAGAAATTCGGACTGGGGTGTTCAAAATCGGAAAGCAGGTGATATAAATATTTTGGGGTTCCTTTTCACCTTTCTTGTAAGAGGATAGTATTGTAATCGTATATAATTTACCCTCCGAGATTTTTGCAGATCTTCACGTTTCAGGGATGTTGAAATTATCAAATCCGTCGGTCTGTCTGTCTCTTTGCGGCATGGTAATATTTTTGTGAAAATCCAATAGGATGGAACAAAATTGCGGCCTAATAAAATGTTAAAAATAATATTACTAATAAACTACTAATCCAATTTTCCTCAAATATTGCCCAAAAATCAAGTGTGACCTAGCAATAAACTGGTAAAATTTTGGTGAGAAGCCTCTATGGCTAAATAATATAACGGCCTAATTAAATTTGTAAAATATCAGTATCAAAAAACTATTTATTTAATTAAGTTGACATTTTATACAAACATCAAGTGTGAATAGGGATGAATCTGTAAAATTTGGTATATCCTATATGGCGAATTAAAATGGCAGCGAAATTTAATGTTTAAAAACTCAGTAAAATTCCATTTTCTACAAAAAAAATCTTTGTTTTGAAGTAAAATAATAAATATCATAATTGATTTTTTTATAGTTAAGTAATTATAAAATGATACCGATAAATACAACAAAAATTTAAAAATAGTATGTATATTTGTATTTATGTATGTATGTGTGTTAGAACAATAAATTTAAAAAATCAGAGCATTGTTCTTTGCCCGGAAGATCCCTCATAACAAATTCCAATACACACATATATATATATATATATATATATATATATATATATATATATATATATATATATATATATATATATATATATATATATATATATATATATATATATATATATATATATATATATATATATATATATATATATATATATATATATATATATATATATATATATATATATATAGAGTTTTTTACGTAGAATCTAGTGGCGTGGACAGATTTTTACTCGGGGCCGTCGTTTTTAATACATGACCCAAAGTTACGTTTTTTTTTAAATGGGGCACCCTGTATATTTTTACGTAGTCCTATTCGTCTTATTATGAGCTTTTCAAAAATATATAGCTATCTATACTTATTTTTAAAATAAGGCTACAGTTTAAGTTTTTAAGAATATATTAAGTATATCTGTTTTTCTGATTTCCATTTTCTCTTAGACATGTCTCACACACTCTTGCAATTTTACCCAGTGCATTTGAAATGACTACATTGCGTGCTTGTATTTGCAAAAATGCCTGCTCAGTGGTGTTACGCAGGTCTTGAACTGTGTTATGTCGGGTACGAAAAATTAAATTTTTTAGGTGACCCTATAAAAAGAAGTCCAATATGGACAGGTCAGGCGACCTAGGAGGCCATCGGACAGGTCCGTGCGTTTCAATCCAGCGTTCGGGGAAGTTCTCTTCTAAATAGCGCCTCACAATTTGTGAGTTATGTGCTGGAGCTCCGTCTTGTTGAAAATATATGTGATTCACATGTGCTAAAGGGACATCTTCTATGATTTCTGGCAATATATTTTGCAATATTTCAAGGTAGCGATTAGCAGTGAGACCTCCTTCAAAAATATGAAATTTTCTTTTGGTTCCTAGTACGAAACAAGCGACATTAAAGCCAAATCTTCCTTGCTGCTCGCGTGGAAATATCAAATGTTGATTTTCAGGTGACCAGTGTCCCGTATTGTGCCTATTAAATATTCCAGCACTACTTATAAACGATTCGTCGGACCATATAACCGCCCTTCCAAAATTTTAGTTAGTATTAATTTTTTGTAAATACCACTGGCAAAAATCAATACGTCGTTCTGCATCTCCAGGATGTAGATTTTGCACAACTCTGACTTTATAAGGTTTATACTTATGTTTCTTTAAAATCGTTTGAACCCGAGACTTGATTACACCCACTTCATTCTCTATTTTTCTACAGGACGTTACAGGCGTTACATTTACACTTGCTAAGACATTAATTTCATCAGCTTCACGATTCTCTTTGTTGTATTTCTTTGAGATGGGCTTTTTGAAAGAGTCAAAATTTATTAAATTCGATTTCAGCCTATAGAATATTAATTTATTTGGCTGCCTCCTTTCCGGACATCTATATAATAAAAGTTTAAGTTTCAAAAAAGATCGCAATAATAATTATGAAAATAAAACATTACCTAATGAAATGAAGCTCAGAAGCAGCGTTTATATTTTCATGACTCTCTATGAAACAGGTCAGCATATCATATTGCTCAAAGTTTCCCAATAATTGATTTGCAGCCATTTGTTAAAAAGTAATAATCAGAGAGACTAATTTAACACGTCTATTAGTATTAACATCAAAACTTCATTTACTTTATGACAAAGCAGTGACAAAGCCATTTTTGACAATTAGTCCATGGCTTACTATGAAAAATATAGATAGATATTATTACAAACCTAAATTGCAGCCTTATTTTTTAAAATAAGTAAAGATAACCATATATTTTTGAAAAGCTCATAATAAGACGAACAGGACTACGTAAAAATATACAGGGTGTCCCATTAAAAAAACGTGACTTTGGGTCATGTATCAAAAACGACGGCCCGAGTAAAAATCTGTCTACGCCACTGGATTCTACGTAAAAAATTCTATAAGAGCCAGTTTTTACCTTTTCGATACGCTAAAAGATAACCGAGATACGAGGGGTGTCCCAAAATGCAACTTTTTCAATTTGGCCCTGTATCTCCGAAACGAGGCGGGCTATGGAAAATCTGATTACGGCAGCTTGAGTTTGACAAAAAAATGGCACGGTGTCGCGAAAACCTCAACCCTAAATATTTGCAAATAACGCAGATACCTTGCATTTACAACCAAAATTGGACACCCTGTACAGGGTGTCCGGATTTGTTTGCAAAAGCAGGGTATCTCGCTTATTTTTAAAAATAGAACCTTGCGGTTTTCACGAACCTGAGCTAATTTTTTGTGAAACTCATGAAGCCGTAAACAAAATTTTCATAGCCTTCTTCGTTTATGAGATACAGGGCGAAATAGAAAATTTTGCATTTTGGGACCCCCCTCGTATCTCGGTTATCCTTTAACTTAACGCAAAGAGAAAAATTGCGGCTTATGCAGTTTTTTACGCTGGATCCAGTGGCGAAGTCATATTTTTCATTTGAGTTGTTATTTTTTAGATATGACCCAAAGTTGTGTTTTTTTTAATAGGACACCCTGTATATTTGGCCAGAAATTGATTTGTCCTTTTAAAGGCTTCTCAAAAATATATAATAGTATGGGTCTATTTTAATAAACAACAACAAAAATCCTAATTTTTTTAATTATCATCCCAAATTTTGCAGTAGGCCATGCAAAACGATGCCGTTTTCTTTTGTTTTCTTGGAAGCAAATGACATTTCCCAAGTTTGTACGCGTATATAAAGTATAGCGCTAGTTTTTTGTATTTATTTATTGTGTAACAATATATATGTATTATTATGGAAGAAAACCAAACTTTCGAACATTATGAAAAGTACGATATGTTAGCTTGTTTTATATTAAGTAATGAAAATGTTGAAGCAGCTTCTGAGATGTATTTTAACAGGTAAATAGTTAAATTTTAGGTATGTTGAAACACTATTGCTTAATTTTTATTTAGATATCCAGAAAGGAGGCAATCTAATATATCCACTTTTTATCGGATAAAAAAGAATTTACTTAATCACGGATCATTTATCAAACCTCGTACGAAACATATAATAAAGAAAATCGGGAGGCTGAGGAAATTACGGTTTTGGCAAATGCAGAAGCTTACCCTACAAACTCTTGTAGTGCCAGTGAAAAGAGCATAGGGATTCCAAAAACTAGAGTTCAAGAAATGCTAAAAAAGCACAAATACCACCCATACAAAACTCTTGATAGGGTCTTCTGCAATTGGTTTGAAAAGATGCGATATGGTTAGAGATTTTGAAAGGAAGGTTATATTGTGAGACGAAGCACATTTCAGTAATTCTGGTATACTCAATAGGCACAATAGTAGATTCTGGTCCCAGGAAAATCAACACCAAATATTTCCCAGAAGACAGCAGGGCAGGTTTGGTCTAAATGTGTCCTGCTTCATATTAGGAACACATATAAAATTTTATATATTTGAGGGAAATCTAACAACCAATCGCTATATAGAAATTTCAGAGGCAGCTATACCTGAATTACTTGACGATGTTCCTCTAGCGCAAATTAATGAAATTTATTTTCAACAGGACGGTGCTCCTGCACACAATTCTGGAATGACGAGATTATTTCTGGACAATAATTTTACCAATCAATGGATCGGAACAAATGGACCTATAAGATGGCCCCCTACGTCCCCAGATTTGTCGATTTTAGATTTCTTTCTATGGGGATATCTGGAAAATAGAATTTACAAAGACCACTATGATAATGTCCATTTAGGAAATGCAATAAGAGAAAATTTTCGCTATTTGCAAAATCATCCCGTTATTTTGCTTAATTCCTTAAAACGAATACGAAAATTGTGCGAGGCATGCATAGAACAAAATAGAAATCAGTTTGAACAGTTCTTTTGATTTCCTTGGTTACTGTAGTTCTTATACGACAGTTGATTTTTGCTGAAAGACTTGTTACATAATAATTTATTACTGTTTTGTTCTTGTGTTACATAAATCTAGGTAGGTGGTACTTTTTTGGTGCGAAATTATTAATACATATTTTGATAAATAGATTTAATTACATATTTATTTTGATTTATTGTTAGGATGTAGATATTGTTAACGACTTTAAATAAAAGGCAGCATTGTTTTGCATGGCCTACTGCAAAATTTGGGATGATAATTATAAAAATTAGGATTTTTGTTGTTGTTTATTAAAATAGACCAATACTATTATATATTTTTGAGAAGCTTTTAAAAGGACAAATCAATTTCTGGACAAAAACACAACTTTGGGTCATATCTAAAAAATAACAACTCAAATGAAAAATATGACTAGGCCACTGAATCCAGCGTGAAAAACTGCATAAGCAGCAATTTTTCCCTTTGCGTTAAGTTAAGGGATAACCGAGATACGAGGGGGGTCCCAAAATGCAAAATTTTCTATTTCGCCTTGTATCTCATAAACGAAGAAGGCTATGAAAATTTTGTTTACGGCTTCATGAGTTTTACAAAAAATTAGCTAAGGTTTGTGAAAACCGCAAGGTTCTATCTTTAAAAATAAGCGAGATACCCTGCTTTTGCAACCAAATCCGGACACCCTGTACATATGCTGAAGTTAACAAACAAGTAAATTTAATTTTAAAGAAAAAAAATTGAGACTAAAACTAAATGCCCCACGAAAGGATAAATGATGTCATCATCCCCGCTGATTCAAACGCTCCAATTTTCCCCCTTTTTTCGAGATGCAAAATAAAAGTTGCGGAGTATTCGGACAGAGTTGTAATTTAAATTTGGTAAGAGATCAGCTCCATTCTTTAATTAATCACTCGAGAACCATCTGAGATTTAATTAAAACAGTCTTCTCTGGTACGTGACGAGTAATATTGCGGGAACACTTGAAAAGTTTCAAGTTTAAACCGCGAAATGGTTAGCCAGAAAATTGTGGCTCCAGCAGATGGGCGAACATTTTATTAAAGTTTTGTTTTTGGCTTGACGTGTTGGTGCACTTCGGATGTCGGTAAGAAGCGTCATATATTTTCGGTTGGGTAAACCTAAAAGCACTTGAAATGTCGCTTTCAAAATATTATGCAGTTATGGTAAAGAATCTATTTATGATGAAATTTGCGAAATGTTATAGCCATAGTATAATAGTACAATATACAGGATGTGACAAATTCGTTTCTCACCATTGGGAATTCGAAAACTGTTAGAGATACAGAGTTGGATCAATAGTGGCAAAGTTGTGCAATTTAGGTGTTATTAATATGCCGTCGAAAAATTTGTAAAGTTCCGACTACTGCCGAAAATATTCGTAAAAAAACGAGAATTGCCGTTTTCGTTTTTAATTTTTTCTGACTGTATTTGGAAAGATAAAGTAAAATAAAGCCATAGCCACTTTTTGTCCTCCACAAAAAGGCGTCGTCAGATTTGTATTGCGACGTTTTGTCTTCGAGGCACCATTATCAAATTTAGTTAAATAAGGACCTGGATTTTTTATTGCAAATTTTAAGTCACTAGTGTATTTTGTGTCTAAGGTATTCATAATGCACATCACCAGTTACTTCTTGCGGAAATAGTAATTATTATATTTTGCAACAAAATGTAGTAGATAGAGTTCATAATCCTATTCCACATCCTCTAAGACTAGTTAATTACTTCTGGAAAAGGCTGAACCACAACCGTCAAGACAGCCTTAGCTGAACTTCACCCATAATCGATGTAAATCGGTAATTTTTTTCTTATACTTAGTAATAAAAATTGATTTATTATAGTTATTATTATTAATATGAAATGACACCAAATGACCTCTGTAGACATTTACAAGCGATATTTCGGTTTTTAATAGCTGCTATTGCTAAATATCATATTTATATCTCAATTTTCAGATATTTAAAAGGTGGGGTCTTGCCATATAAGGGATGTGAACTAGGATTATGAGCTACTTTTTGTTGTAGAATAAAACGATTACGTTACGATTTCCGCAAAAAGTAACTGGTAACATACATTTTAGGGTCGAAACGTCGCATTTTTAAAAAACCTTAGATAAAAAGTGGCTACGCAAATGTGAAATTTATTTTGCCTTATCTTTTCAAACATAGTTAGAAAAAATTAAAAACGAAAACGACAATTTTCGGTTTTTTACGAATATCTTCGGAAGTAGTCAGAACCTTAAAAATTTCTTAACAGCATATTAATGACACCTAAATTGCGCAACATTGCCACCCTTGATCCAACTCTGTATCTCTTACGGTTTTCGAATACCGAATGGTGAGAAACGAATTTGTTACACCCGGTATAACTAGGGACTAAAGTGACACATTTAATCACGCGAATGGAATTTCTTCAAGGGATTAAGGCACTTTAGTCCCGCAATATATATATATATATATATATATATATATATATATATATATATATATATATTATGTTTGTTTTTTCGGGAACAATATTACTAAATAATGTAATGTATAGATGCAAATTCAAAAAAAAATCTCATAATGTAACAAATTATTGCAGTAACAGATACAAATTTGATTAGTGTGCATTGAAATAATGAAATCACGTAGTTACAAAATTAATAAACAAGTTGTCAGTGTCATTAAGTTCGTGATTATTTATCGAAATGGAAGCATTTGATTTGAAAAAAAGCAGCTGAAGAGGCAGTAGTATCCAAATGAAGGAAAATATATGAAGCGCAATATCAGACATTTGTAAGATGGTGCTGTGAGCGAAACGTGGAAAATTTCAATGAAGATGCGCGACTTGTGTTTTTCACGGAGAAATCTAGGACTTTATCATCTTCGACGCTTTGGGCATATTAATCTATGCTGAAGACTACGCTTAACGTTAAAAATAATATCGACAGCAAATTTAATGTCACAAGCTAATTGCCTTGCTGAAAAGAAGAAACGAAGGATAAAAATTCAAAAAAAGCCAAAGTCTTGGCTGGTGACCAGTTTGATGAATTTTTAATGGATGCCCCAGACAACCAGTTTTTAAAAATGAAAGTAATCCTTATTTTTGGTGTACCAGGTGCCTGTAGAAGTGAAGAGTTAGTTGAGTTGACAGAAGATGTAACTGATTTGGATCACTCAATTATGATTAATATTAAAAATAGCAAAAACAAAATTGATAGAAATTTCATTGTTAAAAATTCAGGTAGCAATACTCGACTTTGCTGAAATCTGCCACAAGTATATGGCTTTAACAAAAGCTGAGACTCCTCATTTGCGATTTTTTGTACGTTACCAAAACAATCAATGTACTACGCAGCCAGTTGGTAAAAATACATTTGGAAAACTACTCCAGAAAGTAGCAACATTATTAAATCTACCAATTACGTCATTATATACTGGACATTGTTTTCGACGAATATTTGCCTCTTTATGAGTTTACGCTAGTGCATCTGTGGATGTTTTATAAAGCCATGGAGGATGGAAATCGGAAGCCGTCGCCAAGGAGTATGTCGAAAACTCCATAAATAATAAAAAAACTGTAGCCGAAAAAAATTTTGGACGACATGGTTCTAACGTAGTATTTCCATCATCTTTAGTACTTCTACACCTTTCTTTGGTTAGGCCTCATCTTGAGTATGCTTCCATTATATGGTCACCTATCTACAATGTCCATATATCAAATATTGAATCAGTTCAGAATAAGTTTGTAAGATATTTGCAACATAAATTTGACATTCAATTACACTTACCATCCTTATCCTGCAGAAGAAAGATGAATGACCTATGCTTTACCTATAAAGTTTTAAATGGTATGGTAAACTGTCCGTTTCTACTACAGCAAATTAAATTTAAAATACCCTCTCGTACCCTTAGGAGATCTGACCTCTTTCATATCGATTTCCATCACACAAATTATGGACTTAATATGCCTCTCACACGGTCATTAAGAATATTAAATGATAATTCCTCTCTTGATCCTTTCGGAAGCTCATTACAAAAATTCAAGTCCAAAATTCTCAGGACACTAAATGATTGAACAAATTCTTGGACTCTAATATAATTCCTGGTATGTTTTGAATGCTTGCATGAATTTGTTATTTATGATTGCTTTTAGGTTACACTTTTGTATTAGGAAAATACTAGTATTACCTTACTTGAAAATTTATTTTTTTGTAAATGTTTATTGTAATTCAATGGGGTATCCCGTTTATTAATAAATAAATAAATAAATAAAATAAATAAATAAACTGTCACATGTATTTCTACAAGTAGCGTTATTGAACATGCTGTCGATGAAACAAATCGATTATTTAATATTGTAAATTGTATTAATGTAAATATTCATCTAATAATAAATTAAAGACATTTTAGTCCTTTGGGCCTAAATGAACCTCTTTACTCCCTATTAGGCTGAACTAAAGGAGATCTTCAGTCCCGAAAGTACAAAAAATGCATTCATTCAATTATTTTTTGGCGTGTCATAATGACATCTTTTTGATCCTCACTTTTAGTTTCAAAATGACATATTTTTTCGGACCGAGTGTTTTAATGGATTGTTTATGGCCCTAGAATCGTAATGAATTTAATCCTGAAACAACAAACACAGTAACGACGGCTGCTTTTCGGGAATATTTTTTTAGAAAATTAGCATAATGTTTGACTCAAATGACGTCAGAAGGCAAAGTTTTGTTATGTTATGAGAATCCAAAACTATCATCATGAGGCACGCCGTGGTATCAGCTTGGGTTGACGCCTCGTCTGATAATATTTACGGGTATAATAATGGTTCTTTTCAAAAAACAATAAGAGAATAATTGGGAACATATATAAACAATTGCCGAAATTGATATTTATGTTTTTCGATATTAAGTGGGTTGCTTCTACAAAAAAATATTTTTCTAAAAGTTGTAAACCTTATATTTTAAGATGCATTCGGTGGAAAAGCGTTGCTTATTTTTCTGAAAAAATCGTGAGAAATCCTTAAGAATTGAGTTTTTTCTTGAAATGTGAATAATGCAATTTGCCATATTATATCGATTTGGAAGTTCATAAAATATAGCCACTGTGATGGTTAATTAATATGTGTGCAAAATATCGACCATGCGACTTAATTTAATAACGAGTTAGGGCAATTAAAGAGGCACAGTTTAAACAAGAATCTTGCTGCAAATGATGTCAAAAAAGTTTTCTCAATTTCAGTGCTCTATCGGCCTAGTTGCTTGTCTGTCGGCTTGTCTGTTCTCAGCATAGCTAAAAAACTACTTATCCAATTGACTTACTGACTGACTGAAATTTTAGAATTTATTATTGTGATGACCTGGTCATATTTTGGTAACAATCCAACATGGCCCAACAAAATTGCGGCCTAGTGAAATGTTAAAAAAAATAATTACTAAACTATTTAGCCAGCAGTAAAATATGTGTAATCGTAAAAAAGATCACCCTCCCAGCTTTTACATACCTTCACGTCTTAGCGTCCCTAGATGCCAAGAATCACGTATTCTCAATTCAGTCGGTCCGTCTGTCTGTCAATCTGTTAATTCGCGTCATAGCTAAAAACTGCTTTCCCGATTGACTTCAAATTTTGGTCACTGATCCAATTTATCTCAAATTTTGCATACAAATCAAGTGTTGCATAGAAATAATCTGGTAACATTTTGGTACCAATCCAATATGGCGGCCTAAAAAATATTCGAAAAAAATATCTCGGCCGAACAGAACTGGGCAGATAAAAAGCTTTATTATCTTGCTACTAATCATAAATTTACATTTTTTCTTGTCCAAAATCCAAAAATTGCCTAACTCAAGTTTAGAAAAAAGTTTCGGATTTTTTCATGTTTCAAGAAAATGGTTGCTTTATCTAGATGGGTTGTGCTCAATGATGCTTTCAGGATAAGAACCATGTGTTTTCATTCCGGGTGTACATTCGTTCACTACTGTCGTTTTGAAAAGACTTTCTTTCTCGCGTCCGAATAGAGACTGACGTGTAGATTACTGTGACACTTCCTTTTATAACCCCAGCTCGGGGCCGAAGGTGATATCTGGGCGGTCGTTGGTCGGTATTTATTTTTTCTGGATGGTGCTGTTGTTGTTGCGCTTTAATTCCATTTCTTATATTAACTTACTAGAGGGTACCCGCGACTTCGTTCGCGTATATAACTATAATGAAAGGGATGTAAAGAGGTACTTAAATCGTCTCATTTGAGTACCTCTTTATAAACCACGTTTATTGTCGCATTCTCTGGCTGTAAAATAACCAAGCTACTACGCGAACTTACTCTAGAGCAGCCAAGTTAAACATGCGGCCCAGTGAGTATTTTTCTGCGGCCCAAATCAGTTTTGAAAACAGCCAGATAATGCGGCTCGCGAACAAGTTGAAAACCGTTTTTAAAAGCGCGCACCGCTGCAACAACGATTGGTATAATAAAAAGTACAATATTGTACATGGTGCCATCTATGTTTAGGAGGATAAACTACACATACTCAACCTAAAACCTAAAGCTAAACGTTAACTACCGCGCAGAAACATAAATGACGCTATCTGAACATTCTGGAAAGAACTTGAGAAATCACAATCCGTATATAAGCCGTGTTCGATTGAGTTCAGTCGTTCAGTGTTTAGTCAGTTATGAGTCAGTTGCGATAGAGTTTTGAGCTGAGTTGCGCACTTATTGTTACAACACCTAACAGTACTTATTATAATTTATTTCGGATACAGTTCTTAACATGGCTCTTTCAAAACCAGTGGAACTAAGAGGATACTTGTAGATGAGCATCGTATCTTTCAAGAAAAGTGGGAATTAGAGTTGTTTTGCTTTGAAGTGAAAGAAAAAATTATTTGTTTGATTTGTAATAGTGCAGTCGGTGTCCCAAAATTATATAATAAAACGTCACTATGATACTCATAGAACTATGTTTGACAAGCATACAGGCATGGTCAGAATTGAAAAGTTAAATAAGTTAAAATCACGGTTGAAAGATCAGCAGCTTAACTTTACACGTCCAAAGCAAAAAAATGAATCTGTCCTTCAAGCGAGCTACGTACAGTGGGAGTTGATCGTGAAACACTCAAAACCATTTGTTGAAGGTGAATTTATAAAAGAGTGCCTTGTGAAGGTATTTCAAAATATATTCTTGTCCCGGAATATTGTCGCTGAAAGAGTTACTGAGTTGGCTGCCAATATAAGTATTCAGATAAAAATAAAATCAGACTCTTTCATTGTATTTTCTATTGCCTGTAACGAAAGTACGGATGTGTGTGGTGTGGCGCAACTCGCTGTTTTTCTTCGTGCGATTGATACAGATATCAATGTGTACGAAGAATTACTGGAATTAGTACCATTGCATGATACAACAACTGGGAAGGCTATTTTCAATGCTGTTTATGGACTTCTGCAAAAGTACAATTTTGATTTGTCAAAACTGTGTTCCGTTGCAACAGACGGAGCTCCTTCAATGACTGGAGTAAAAAATGGCTTCGTTAAAATATTACAGACAAAGATCAGAGAAACGGGCAGTGACAAACCAGATTTTCATCATATTCATTGTATAATCCACCAAGAAGTTTTATGCTTAAAAGTGATCAAGTTGGAAAGTGTTTTAAAGTCAGTGAAAAAAATTATAAACTTCATAACGTCACGAGGCCCTAATCAGCGACAGTTTTCTGCATTTTTACGTGATTTAGAAAGTAACCAGTACACTGGTTTACCATATTATGCAGAGGTGCGATGGCTTTCGCGTTCTATGGTACTCGACCGGTTTTGGAAACTCAAAGAAGAAATACGCGTTTTCATGGAAACAAAAGGAGAAGATGTCAGCTTATTATGCGATGTAACTTTTTTACAAGATCTTTCATTTATGGTAGATATTACAAAACACTTGTCGGACTTAAATACGAAATTGCAAGGACCACGTCAAATTATTACAGATATGCATGATCATGTGAAAGCTTTCAAGTGTAAGATAATGTTTTGGGGAAAATAGTCAGCAGAGGATAATTTAGGACATTTTCTGACTTGTAAGGCGTATCAGGAAAGCACAAGTATCTCAATATCATATAAAATATATTCAGAGAAAATGAGAAGCCTTTCGGCAGAATTTGAGAAGCGTTTTCAGGATTTTAAGACCCAAGAAAACAATTTTTCTCTATTTACTGATCTTTTCACTATCGATATTGATAAAGTTCCCCCTCACTTGCAAATGGAAGTAATTGAGATTCAGTGTCAGACCCATTTAAAACAAGAATTTGATAGTGTTGGTACATTCGAATTCATTCAATACCAAGAAATGAGAAAATTTGCCTGTAAAATCCTCTCAATGTTTGGAAGTACCTATAAGTGTGAACAACTATTTTCTTTGATGAAAGGAAACAAATCTCCCGCAAGATCGCGATTGACGGACGCATACTTGGACGCAGTTTTAAAAGTTATTTCCGCCGGTAAATTCGCGCTACAAACAGACAACTTAATTAAAGACGAAAAATGTCAAATATCTGACAAAAGAATTTAATGTTTGTAGTTTTTTATAATGTCCTTTTTATTGGAAATTTAATAAACAGATTTGTCCTATAATAGTACTTTTTCTCAAGATTTTTAGTAGTTTGTCTTCTTTAAGATGAGATTTTGCGGCCCACCTAGTCGATAGCCTTCATGCTTTTGGCCCACCAGTGACTTTGAGTTTGACATGGCTGCTCTAGAGCATGCATCATAGGGTTGCTTATGAGAAAAACAATCGTAGCGCAAGTCTACTCCAGCTCTACTTAAGGATTGCCCTTGAGCTTTGTTAATTGTTATGGCGAAACAAAGCTTTAAAGGAAACTGCACATGTTTAAACTGAAAAAGATAGTCTGACGGAATTAAAGGGATACCTGGTATAAAAACTGTTTCTCCCAGACTAGGGCTAGAAATAATAGTAGACTTTATCACATTATTTTGTAATGTTTTAACCTGTAGCCGAGTTCCGAGTTAGATTTATTTCATCTGATGTGCTATTTTTGCAGTTAATATAGCTCGTTCTTTAAACCAAGAAGCGGTTTTATTTTGACAACTTTCGAGTCCACTATAAACATTTAAGGGGTAGTTTCACCCCTTTGGAAACTCAGTTTCGAAAAATCCCTTCTTATCGAACCTCTGCACTCTAAAATCACACACACACACACATTGCACAAGCTCAGCTTTCTACGGCAAACGGTTTGAGAAAGATGGCAAAAATTTTAAAATATGTAATAAAATAAAATAAAAAGCACGTGTTCAAGTGTTTTTTTGAATAACTAATTGTTTTTTGAACAAAAAATATAATATTAAAGAGGTAGTTTCAGCCTCTTCGACACCCTGTGTCGGTTTAAAAAAAAAATTAAAATGTGTAAAAAAATAAAATTAGGTTCAAACGTTTTCCGAATAACTAACGGTTGTTAAAATAAAAATATTATAATATTTAAGAGATGGTTTTACCCCTTTGGACACATTGTATGAATTTTTTAAAAATCCTAAAATATGTTAAAAAATGAAGTAAAAAACACGTGTTGAAATGAAGTAAAAAAATTGTATTATTTAAGTGGTGGTTTTACCTTTTTGAACACCCTGTATGAATTTATAAAAAATCCTAAAATATGTAAAAAAATAAACTAAAAAACACGTGTAAAAATATAACATTTTTATAAATAAAAAAATAAACCTGTGTGCCAAAATTCAGCCTTTTACCTCAAGCAGTTTGAGCTGGAGCGGGATGAGTGAGTCAACTAAGTCTTTTATATATTAGTATAGATTATTAATGTCTCTCTCTTAATTAACTAAACTATTAAACTTTTTACAGAACGACATAGTCGAAGTATAATCTTTAAAAGAGATTGTTCTCTGAGTTACTCAGTGAGTGCATCGACACCTCCCAATAAGCTATAACAAAGCCAAAGACATAATCATTAGTTATCTATAGAGAAAAAGAATCCCCGTATTTTAGCCCGAAGCATCAAAAACTGCATCACAATACAGCGCGCCTCCATTTCCTGATTTTCTGATTTATCCCACAATAACTTCTATTGAAATGGATCAAGCATCGAACGATCTATACAATAAAATATCTTATTTATGCCCATGGTAGTATAAATACAATAGCTTTCGAAGGAAAATACAAAATAATACTTCGTGATGCGACCGTTCTCTTCTATTTTATTTCGAATGGCCCCAAGGTTTTTCCGAGAGGTATTGTATTATGTTTTGAAACGTATCGTTGCGGACGCTATTATCGAATGGAGTCAATTTTTCGGTTAATTGTTATCCTATAATCCTTTTTAGGAGTGATTTTTTAAAAGTGACCCTTCTGGAAATAGACATGCAAATGGCTCATCAATGAGTATTTTTCGAAACAAAAACAATTTATTATTATTATTTTTTTATCCTATTTTCGGGACAGGTTTTGACATCTCTATGTCTATGGGAGAATAGTTATTTATTATATAAGGGAAAAAAGTATTAGATTCTAACTCGAGATTGAAGAACCGAGAGCAAAAATCCAATATTTTTCCCGTGTATAATACACTATTTTATCCTGTCACGGGAAAAACGACGATTTAATATTGAAGATAGTTGAATAAAGTCAGAAAATTATCGATGTGAAATTTGAAGTTTTAAACTGGTAGGCTGTTGTACGACAATTAGACCTGCGTTGCTAAGGAAACCTTAAAAGTAATCAAATATCTGTCAATTTATTTATGTGATTTGATTTAAAAATTGCGAACTTAGTGGTTATTTAGTAGTTATTGTGAGTAATATAAAGTAATAAAAATATCTCATTCCGAGATTGTTCTGACTCCACCTGAGGTAGTAGAAGCAGCGAAAATAGCCTCACAAAAATTTATTAGCAGCTAAGCCGCGGAAAATTTACCAAACCGAGTATTCCAGATTTACGGAATGGACGATGAGAAAGACATGGAATTTTTTCTCGGAGACGGTGCTATTTGCTTATTTTTCGGAACCGGCACAACAACAAAAGCCATCAACACTGTGGTCGAATTATTCAATGCTTAAAATTAGGTTACAATCCAATAATAGTGTAGAGATTTCAAAATATTTCAAATTAGTTACCTTTCTGAAACAAAATGGGAAAGGTTACACGCTCAAGAAAGCTGCGATTTTTTCGAGTACACAAATTAGTGATTTTTTTAATGGCCAAGGTTGCTGTTGTATTTGGGATGCAGGAGCTTGTCGAATTTGTGAAATCAGCCAGGTAACATTAAATGATATTGAGGATTCGGGAACGTTATTACTTGAGAAACTTAAGCAAACAAAAAATGATGTGCACAGGAGATTTGTAGTTACTGAAGAATATATTAAAATTTACCTAATGTACATAGTTCTTCGTCCAGCAACAGTAAAGTATCGCGGCCTGTTTTATGCATATCGCAATGGAAAATGTATCAATTAGGTTGTGGGTAAAAATCAGTTTTAGGGTCTTGTAAACAATTAAACCTACGGAATTTGATAATTTTTGAATATAAAATAGAAAGTTTACCTTCATTTAACTGTTTTAAGAAAATAAAAGAAATGGATGAACCACTTTTTCTATTAAAAAAACCAAAAAGAAATTCGATATTTCCACTGCATTCCAATGCGCCATATTCCTTAATATGACAATTTCAAGAGAGGTTATCTTACATTGTTGCCAAACTTACATTATTGTATGGAGCTTAAATTTTTCATGTTTGTCTCCCGACAGTAACGCATTTGGCCCCCCTGTGCCGATATCGAATGTTAGACTTCCGCCAGTGATGCACTTCGCTGTCGTTCGCCTTTTATATTAGGGCTTTAATGATAATGCCTACGGCGCCTAACCTGGTGCTAACCCGGTACCAATGTACCTAGTGCGGCCAACACTAATCAGCAGGGAGATGCATCACTGGCGGAAGTCTAACATTCGACATCGGCCCCCTGGACTAATCCACCTAGTGCCTTCGCGCTCCTGCTGGTACTGATCCACAACCCACACATGCATTTTGTTTTTTTTATATAATTTATATAGGTCATATATAAAATAAACTTGGCAACGTAGCATCCCCAGCACACTGGATTTCCATCCAACAGGCGACACTCCCGCTCTCTGTTAGCTGTTGTAATTATGTTGAAAAACGTTTAATAATGTCTAATATAATAATTGCTTCTAACTTTTAGTTAGAAATAATCATTTTTGTGTTATAGAGCATTATAATATAATCAATCTTTTACGTAGTTGTAAATTAAGTTTGTGAAAAATATGTTTTTAGCGATACCCCAAAAACAAGTTCAGTGCAATTTTAACACAAGAAAATTAAACTGTTGTACCGAATAGTTGAAGAAACACGTCATTCACGCAGTGCACATTTAATAATAAAATTGTACTTTTGATATAAAAGAAATGTAACTTTTGTATAATAAAATATTCTAATTCTATCTCTAATCTGCTTTACTTATTTCCCGTCACAAAAAGAAAGATTTTTTTTTTAGAAAAATTACAGCCCCATCTGTTAAAATCGGTAATGAAACATTTTAAAAAAACATATGCACAAAAAAATATTGCAGGTACCCAACTTTTTCATTTTCTTTTTGTAAAAATTTAACACAGGATGATCTAAATAGGATAGGATTCTGACAAATATTCAAATTTAACTTATAATCAAAAAAAATTTCGTTGATATTACAGGATTGATTAAAAAACAGAATTAAACGTTTTTAAACTGTACATTACACGGGTTATATATTTTTTCTAAGTACTCTTTATAACTGTGTTTCTTATCTTGATCGCACTAGGGTTTTCGTTGATAGCTTGTAAAATGTTTCTGTCTCGATTTTCATTGTTATTATTGTATCCGCTTCTGGGTTGTTCGAAGGCACCATGGTTAATTAAATTAACTACGATTTTCCTAGATTGGGTTTTATGAGGCTGCCGTCGTTCGGGGTACATCTCCAAATACCTTGCTGAGGTAACGTCGGCGTGTCTGTATGACTGAAAGTACAGAGCTTACATGTCAACCTTTTCTTCATTTGAATACGGAATGCCGGCCATTTTCTATAGGTTTTGACAATTTATGTGTCAGATTTATGATTTTATTGAGATAAAAGCGTACCTACTACTTATTAAAACACAGCTTTGATACTTTCAACTATTTAACTTAACGTCAAAGTTAAAATCCAATTTTATTATAGATAAATCATGGCATCCTTAGAAAAGCATTAAGAGCTAACATTACTTTAAATCATGGCCTCCTTAAAAAAACTGAAAGCTAACTTTACGAAGTGTAATATTTCGATGATACTAAAATCTTTAATGCACTTGTGAGATATCACTAGACTGGAAATTTTAGACTCTTTCCAAAATCGAATATGGCGGCCATAAGAAAAGAAAGTTGAGGCATGTTGCGGGTTAACAAAAAACAATGGAGACGTGTCGTATACGCCATCTTATTTGTCTTAAAAATGTGTCCCAATAATATCACATTTTGGCAGCTGTCAAATTTACCGTTCTGAGTATACTGGCCAAAAACGAAATCCGCCATTTTCGGTTTTTCCCCGATATTTCCAAAAACAATTGATCGATCGAAAATCTGAAACCGGATAGCGAATGCAATAAGTTTCCTCTAAAACTTTCACTATTTAACCTTTGCTGCAGGTATAATAGGAGCCGAGATCCCTGTATAGAGAAGCGAATCTGGACACACTGTGTATATATATATATATATATATATATTTTTTTTTTGCTTTGTGTTCTTTGACCTTTTTTTTTCAATATATATTTATCCTAATTTTTCTTGGTTTGAGGTCAATACATTAACAACAAAATTAGTACATATTTTTAAACATATATTTCGTTTCTAAGGTGACGTTTCGACCATAGTTTTGGTCTTTTTCAAATAAAATTTGCATAGCACTATTTTTTTAAGTTTATAAAGTATTAAAAAAATTTAGAACGTAAAATAGTTGACTAAAAAGTATACATAATCCACATATCTGACATATACAACACATATTGTAAAATACATATTGTAAAATGTAAATTAAATATGTGTTGTATATGTCAGATATGTGGATTATGTATACTTTTTATATATTTTACGTTCTATGGTAAGTCCTAAATTTTTAATACTTTATAAACTTAAAAAAATAGTGCTAAACAAATTTTAGGTTTGAAAAAGACCAAAACTATCGAAACGTCACCTTAGAAACGAAATATATGTTTAAAAATATGTACTAATTTTGTTGTTAATGTATTGACCTCAAACCAAGAAAAATTAGGATAAAATATATATATATATATATATATATATATATATATATATGTGTGTGTTTTCATTCCGGGTGTACATCCGTTTAATGTCGTTCTGAAAAGAACAGTTTTGCTGACGTTACGCCAAAATCACATTTGGCATTTTCGAAGCTTTCTTTCTCGCGTTCGAATAGAGACTGAAGTGTTGGTGACTGCGACGCTTCCTTTTATACCCCCACTCGGGGCCGAAGGTTATATCTGCGCAGGCGTTGGTCGTTATTTATGTTTTCCGGATGGTGTGTTGTTGTTGTGCTAATTGCGCTTGAGTTTTTGCGATTTTAGATTTGTCGATTATTGTCTTCCATGCTGTTGGTAGTTTTAATGATTCGTCCCTTTTATTCAAATCACCTTGTTTTTCAATTTCTATTGCTTTCGGATTATTCTGGTCTTATAATGTTCTATATTGGCAATTCCCTACAAAAAATATTTTATGGCCGGTTTCCTGAAGATGTAGGAATAAAGCTGAGGTTGTTTGTTTATTTCTGATGCTAAAGTTTATGCTCTTCCACTCTTGCTGATATTCGCCTGTTAGTTTGCCCTACGTACAACTTTTCACAGTCCTGGCACGGAAAACACTCCGTGGTTTTCCAGTTTGATTTTATCTTTTGGGTTTCCGAGTTGTTTGTGGCTTGTGTATTGTTTGTATATTGTGTTTCCTCAGAATTCTTCCGATATATGTCTGTTGTGCCTTTTACATATGGTAAGACTTTCGTTGCTTTCCCGGTTCATATTTTTTGTTGTTCGTTGTTTGGGAAACCTGTGCATTAATACCTTTCATGGTGCGATTTGTGTAGCCATTTTTCTTTAAAAAATATTACCTTAAGTTCGTTTTGTTGTCTGTGCACGGATCTAGATATTAGAGTATTTGCCACAGTTTGAATTTGTGCTGGGTGATGATGTGATTTTGCATTTAAATATCTGTCTGTATGTGTTGGTTTTCTAAACACGGTGTATTCGAAATGGTTATGTAGTTTTTGACCAAAACATCTAAAAATGGTAGTTTGTTGTTTTCCTCTAACTCTAGAGTAAATTGTATTCTGGGGTGGATTGAATTTACGTGAGTCAGACATTTTTCGAGCTCTGCATGACCATGTTGCCATATAATAAATATGTCATCCACATAACGAATCCATAATTTGGGTTTTAAACTTGCTTGCTCAAGAGCTTCTTTCTCGAAGTATATCATAAATAAATTCGCGACTACTGGTGATAGGAAGGAATTGGAGCACCATCCGTTTGTTTATACATTTGCCCGTTGAAAGAAAAATAGGTATTTTTGAGGCAATGCTCCGAGAGTTCTATTATATGTGCCTGGAAATCCTCGTTCATAGCAATCTTGTCCAATGCTTCGTCGATGGGAATACTGGGATATGTAGAATATTTGCAAAAATTTCAAAAATCCGTTGATGTCTAAAAGAATCACACTTGTAGTCTAAAAGTTCATTTTTTTTGTGTCGGAAATTTTTTTTCCTGCCATGGACACAACTGCCGTTGAGGTACCTGGTCACAAATCGGGTGTTATTTCAGCACTGCCACACGTTCTAAACACTTTATTAGCTATTTCTGTCCTGTGTGCTACCGATTCATCAACATACCCTTCAGCGACCGTTGATGACTTCCAACCGCCATGTTTCTTTAGCGTCATCAAGCGTTTTCAAGTTGAAAAAAATTAGCTACTGTTTCAGGTACCTTATAAAACTTATTTTTACCCACAACCTGGTTGATACATTTTCATAAAACAGGCGGATATCTTTTGCTGCTGCTGGAAAAAGGACTATTCGATAAAATTTAATATATTCTCCAGTAACTACAAATTTCCTCTTTACATCATTCTCTGTTGGCTCCTGCAACCCAAATTCAACAGCAACCATTAAATAAAAAATAAACTAATTTGTGTACTCGTAAACATCGCAGATTTCTCGGGCCTGTAACTTTTCCTATTTTGTTTCAGAAAGGTAATTAGTTTGAAATATTTTATAATGTCTACATTATTATTGGATTGTAACATATTTTTAATCATGGAATAATTCGACCACACTGTTGATGGCTTTTGATGTTGTACCGGTTCCGAAAAATAAACCAATATCACCGTCTCCGAGAAAGACCTGCATGTCTTTTTCATCTTCCAGTCCATAGAACTTGAATACGCGATTTGGTAAATTTTAAAAAATGGTATTAAATCTAATAAAATATTAGGAAAATGAAAATTCACCGGCCAATATCCAGGAGACAGTAGAAAAAGCTCTGGGAATCGGTATAAGGACTCTGCAGAAAATTGTACATGAAAAAACCATAATTAACTACCGAAGAAGATTAAGAAATGTACACGAAAAAAGTCAAAGAATATTATACACATCAAAAACTAATATAACCCTTCAAGTTTTAAAAGAAGCTTTAAAAAATCGAGGCATATTGGAAATTGGACTAAAATCGTTGTCAAAATTAATAAAAACATTGGGTTTTTGATATAAAAAGGACTGTAATCGAAGATTTTTATGCGAGTTGCCACATATAGCAAGTCAGCGTATCCAGTTTTTAAAGAAATACACGGAAAATGTTAATTCAAAATTTAGAAAAGTGGTATTTTTAGACGAGACTATTTTCTAATTGAAGTGGTTCGAAATCTGGGCAGGACCAGTCTGTAAAAAATGTCAAGAGGAAAAAGGGATGTGGGACGGGAAAACGGTTCATCATTTTGCATGCAGGTTCTTCAACAGGATTTCTCCCAGGTGCAAGTTTACTGTTTTCTTCAACATCCCAAAGTCTGGACTACCGTGATAATATGAACTGTGAACCATTTGAGAAGTGGTTAAAAGAGCAACTGATTTCAAATTTAGACGCTCCATCTTTAATCATTCTGGACAATGCATCTTATCATTTAAGAATCTTAAATAAACAACCTACTTCATCCTGGAAGAAAAGTGATATTTATGACTGGCTAGTAAAACAAAAACAAAATACTTTACCCAATATGATGAAACTAGAACCTCTTTTAATGGCAAAATCTATTAAAAAGCCAACAATATATGCCATAGATAAAATATTACGGGAAAATGGACATGAGGTTTTACGACTGCCGCCATACCATTGCCAGTTTAACGCAATATAATTAATATGGGCTGCGGCAAAATCATATTTTGGTGGGTTGGTGGAATCGGGCACCAATGATCATTGCGCCATTTGAGGACGACTCAGAAGATAAGGACTTTTTAAGTGATGGAGTTATTTTTTTTACAAATTACTGTTTTGATTTTGTTGGTGACATTCCATGGGTAAAGTGATTTAAGTATCTGTGAATTGCATTCACGTCCAACAGGGCTCCTTTGTTTTGAGTTGACGTTTCATGATTTCATGGGTACCGCGATTTAAGTATAGCTACATATCTGCGAAATTGTCATTTGTGGTAATTTTTTTAAAAGTCAAAAACTACTGTTCCGAATATAGACAAATTATATATTTTTGGTAAGGGGAAAATGAGAATCAAAAATTTTTAAAAAATACAGGGTGTCCCATTTAAAATAACAAAGTTGATGGTAATTTGCCGATCGACTTTTGTTTTAAAAATTGCCGCCATGTAAATCTTTAGGAAATTCGCTATAACTTTCGTAGGAACCATTTCTTTGTATCTTGAAAAATAAGCCTCTCAGGGGGTGGCAAATTATAAAAAATAACCCTGTGCTTTCTTTGTACATTTTCTAAAGTGTTGGTAGTTGTGTAAACCGTGGTAAGAGCCTGGTATAGACCTATGTAATTATCTTTTTACCTGAAGTGTTATTCAGTTAAAATTAACCTGAAGTTTTAATTTTAAGGTAGATAAATAGCTTTACTTTTATGTCTTATATTCCACTAAAAAGTTAATAATATATTGTTAGCTGCTTTTCTGATAGAAATTTATGGAACAAACAATGATCCCTTGCACTAATTCAATTTCCGCCGCCCACTAGAAAAAAAATCAGGAAATTAAGAATGCTTATCTAAGGCCCTTTAGTAATACAGAGCACGGTATGATTTTTCCCACCATTTTTTGCTGATTCACTATGATTCACTGATGCCATAAAATTATAAAGCACGTTTTTACGCCCTGGGTTACACATAATGAGAGGCCAGCAACTTGTATAGGTACTTCTGCCTTTTTACTTCTTCTAAACTGGGTGATTCGCGGAACATAGAGCTAAGAAAATTATTAAGTCACGTTACATTATTTTAACAGGTTTGAATAAAATAGATTTAGTATACGGATATAAGAAGTTCAATTTTATGATCCTGTTTTTATATATTTAAATCAAAAAATTTAAAAAAAAAACACTTTATATCATAAAAATAAAAAAAAGGTTCATAGAAATAATACTTGGTCTTTGAGGATGTTTATTTTTGTAGATACTTTCAAATTAAATTTGATACAAAATACAGATTTCTGCTTTGCAGATAATGAAATTGCAAAATTTTAATTATAAAGAATTAATCCAGAATGAGAAGACGCGACTGTTAAAGTCCGGGACACGAAAGAAAACCAGGCGGAGTCAATCGGTTTAGGAAGGTCGGCTAAGAAATCTCTTTAAACTAGTGGTGTCCCGTGGTTCTTTAAATAATATGGCACTCCTTTTTGACTATACGCACTTCAGATAATTAAAAAATACAACTATGCTTAATGAACCTTTATCTATATTTGTCTGTTTTCTTTCGTGTACCGCACTTCTATATCTCTTTTATGTTGCAAAGACTTTCGAATTTTAAAATGATTTAATTTTGATTTTTCTTGATACCTTTACTATAAATATATTTTTTCTTGAGTTCTGTCATTAACGGTTCCCGAGCTACTGCCTACGTCCACTATTATTGAACCAGCCAGCATCAGATCCAGTGAACGAGATTTATCCAAATTTTAATTTATGCAGTTCGACTTTGGGCTACTCGGGCATGCCAAAAGTGGCCGGCTGTCTCCGTTTGTCATATTACTTTATACAGGGGCCGTCATTGTAAAGTACTATACAGGGCGTTTCCTAATTGCGTGCTGATGTTAAAGCAATTCGGAAACGCCCTGCATAGTACTTCACAATGACGCCTCCTGTACAAAGTATTATGACAGACGGAGACAAACGGTCACTTTTGGCATACCCGAATAGCCCAAAGTCGACCTGCATAAATTAAAATTTTGATAAATCTTGTTCATTGGAATCAGTGCTGGCTCCCCTATTATAACTACATTGATGTGTTAATTTTGGAAAAATATGAGTTCTGTACTTTTTCAAATATTAATTGCAATATTATATATTTTTTGACACCCGGTATTGAACAGAAACTTAATTATTTTCAAGCAGTTTATTGACAGCTACTTTATGAACAATTTTACAAAATATATTGAGGTTGACGGCTGTGATTCTAATGGTTCAATTCCTTCTAAATCGTTGTCTTCCTCTGAGAATGATGAAGTTTCGCCGCCACTACTTGAAGATCCCAGTGTGATAACTAAATCATCAATAACCGTTTTAATTTTTCTATCTACTTCCCAGTATTTATCTTCAATAGAACGAACATGTTTAACATACGATTTCCGATTTTCAGCCGGTATTGAGTAAATCGCTTCTAATGTTATTTTATTTAAATATTTAATTGAAAGTTCTTCGGTGTTGCGCTCTCGAATATATTTTTTTACTCCTGTCCATGCAAGTTCAATAGGGTTGAGGTCGCACATATATGGAGGCAGCCTTAAAGGTGTATGACCCCGGTTACGTAAAAGACCGTCAATTATACACTTTTTTTTTCTAGGCTTGGTGGCTGATATTACTTCATATAATTGATATTTTCTCCATGTTGGATCACATACAAGATTGTTCCATTTAAGCCACGATATCATATGAGCTTTTGTTGAGTATTTAGTTGGTACTTTATCTTCTACTTTTCAAAATTATCTCTATTCATCTGTCCATGATAGTCTCCAGTTGTTAGTCCCGAGCGAAAAACTAAAGCAGAACCTAGAACAAATCGAGCTTCTGAACCAGCATGAACTATAATAAAGCGACTACTAGAGCGGATTCCCTGAATAACACCTGTAACACTTTCACTTTGCCAGCATTTGTTCACTGTCATATCATTATCTACCCAAGTTTCGTCTAGATACACAATATTGCGTCCTTCTTGCATATATTACCTTACAGTTGATAGATATTTCACCCGCCAGTAAAAAATATTTGGTCTCTCAATGAGTAATTTTCGTTTATTTTGGCACTTGCGCCAAACAAAACCATCTGATTGTAAAAGCCGATTTAAGGTTTTATACCCGTACGGAAAATCTATTTTGTTCTTTACAGCATGAAGTAGGGGTTTGCAGGTCGGAACCTTCTTCAAGTTTATATAAAAGTCCTCTCTTGTTTGTCGAATTACTTGAAAATCACCATCGTCAATTTTATCTTTGTATGATAATCGGGGTCTTTTTTTACCAGGAGATTTTAAAGGTGAAGTAGAACATGAGCGATCATTATCACTTTCCGAAACACCAGTGTAAAATGCAGTGCGTTCTGTTCAATTTTGAATTGGAATAGTCAAACTATTATTTTGAGCTTCTCTAGTACAGGCCTCTATAACGCTCGCAATAACTTCACGTGCATCGCTTCGAATTGTTTTTCCTCTTTTGCTCGCCATCTTTACTTTGAAATAATAATTCAAATTCAACGCAAGGCATTTATATAGAAATGAAAACAAATGCTCGAAATGTATAGGCGACACTGGAAATAGCTAGAACGTTCTAGCGGCAAGTGCATGGAGACTCTAAGTACATCCCAATTACAAGTGGGCCAGTGCGAAATTTACTAAATCCTTGATTAATTTTCCTTACCACTTAGCTGGCGCACTTTATAGGTGAAGCGGCAAACTATTACAACAAATAAAATAACACAAAATTTATTTGCGTACACAAATTTTACTTTTCCGCTTGCCTATGAACCTTTATTTTAAGGACCGCCCGGTTTTCTTTCGTGTCCCGCACTTTATTATGCCTTGTAACACTGATAAAGAATATTTTCAATTATTTTTTAAAGGAATAAAACAAGGCAATTTTCTATTTTTGAATATTGATGAAATATTTAAATATCGGTATATCTAAAACAAGTGACTTTATTATTCTCTACAAAAATGTTTAGAATTTAAAGTATAAATTTCCGAGTTGGTACCTACAGCTCTTGTATAATTGATGATGTCAAAGAATACGAGAGAAATAAGCTAGAAACTTTTCCTGACTGACATATTTTGTTAAAAACAAGCTGGTTAAGTGTCCAGGATTTAGAATACTTCAAACGAGGATATATTAAAAGCCTAATGGAGCCTAACCACAACATTTTTAATATTTCATCCTCGTTTTACACAAAACTGCAAAATCGAAGGGTATTTATTTCGTTTTTTGTAAACGGCAAAATTCCAGAAATTTCTTTTAATGTCATTTCCTGTATTTTTTTCTCCATATTTAGCAAAAAAAAAACGAAACATTTTTCAGTAAGATCTAATGTTTTTCTTTCTGATACCTGGATGATAGTTTTTCCTCTGGTAAAAAGGAAGTATTATATTCGTGAAAAAATCACCCTCCGAGATTTTTTCAGATCTTTACGTTTCAGGGTCCCTAGATCACGAAAGACATGTTTTCTCGATTCTGCCGGTCTCTCTATTCGCAGCATAGCTCAAAAACTACTTACCCAATTGACTTCTAATTTTGGCCAAAAATTAAAAGTCATATGGGGATGACCTGTTAACATTTTGGTAGAAATTCCAATATGGCAAAACAAAATGGCAGCCTAGTGAAATATTAAAAAAATATTACTAAAAAACTACTTATGCAATTTATGTCAAATTTTGCACAAAAATCAAGTATTATGTAGGAATCAACTGGTATGAATCCAACATGGCGGAACATATTGGCGGCTTAATAAAATATGTAAAAATTCACCCTGAAAAAACTACTTAATGGACTAATTTTAATTGTATGCCATAACTAACTGTGATGGATGAGATCAACTAGTAAAGCTGGGGCACTAATTGAAGATGGAGGAACAAAATGGCGGTCAAACAAAATATTTTGCAATCGTGAAAAAATAACCCTCTCAGGTTTTAGAATCCTTAGATGCCAAAAAACATTTTTATTAATTCCGCCGGTCCGTCTGTCTATCTGTCAGTTCGCGGCATAGCTTAAAAACTGCTCATCAAAGTGACTTCAAATTTTAGTGAAAAATAAAGGTTCATATGGGAATGATATGGTAATATTTTGGTAAAAATCCAATATACCGGAACAAGATTATTACTAAAAAGACATTTATACTATTTGCTCAAATTTTGCACAAAAGTCAAGTGTTACATAGGTATGAACTGGTAACATTTTGATATGAATATAAGGTAGCAAAAAATGGCGGCCTAACAAAATATTAAAATTAATTAATTAAAAATTAAAAATTCTGCCTGAATAAAACTGCTCATTAGATTGATTTCAAATTTTGAGCAAGCATTGCTGTGTGATGTAGACATAAACTGGTAAAGTTGTAGTAAGAATTTAAAATGGCGGCCAAATATTTTTTTGTAAAATCTACGTATAAATTTTATTTAATTGACTTTAAATTTTCAGAAAAATTAAATGTGATATAGAATACGAAATTCAACAAGACGTAACAAAATGGCGGTATTGTCAATAAAAAAACTACTTATCGAATTTTTTTTTAATTATGCTTAAAAACCAAGTGTGGCATATGCAAAAAATGGTAAAACATTGGTAAGAATCCAATATGATCGAACAAAATGGCGCCAATAAATTTATTTTAAAAATAGTATATACTTATTACTAAATAAATATGTACTGAACTAATCTATATATATAGATCCAAATAAAATAAAAACTACTAATTTTAGTTAAACAGAATAATTAAACTTTTGGGATAGAAGACGAATTTATAGGTAAAAAATATTTTTCGTTTTCTTAAGTTTGGTAGAAAAGGATAATTTACAAGCAAATATATTCCTAAACATTTTAAATAGGTATAGGTGCAAAGAAATTAAAAATTACAGGCTTTAATTATATAAAATGGTATCGATTTACAGGCAGAAGCCTAATGTATTGAAGTTGTTAGAAAAGTATATTTTATAGCAAAAAGGCTGTACCTGTGGATGATTTTCTCAAATAAAATACTTTTCGGAAGATATTTTTATAGTTGGCTATGACTCCGTTCTCAGAAAACTTCGAGAGTCAAAAGTGAAAAAGAATTGCTCCTTAATAACAACTAGGTGGCCCGGCATTCGTTAGATGGCGCGATGAGTTTTCAGTGGACTAATAAGAATATGGGGCGCATTCACCACATCGTCCAGAAATGTTATTGAAGAAAAACATTAGTTTTATAGAAAAAATACGCAATAAAACGTGTTTTAAATATATAGATAACATGGTATAGTATTATTTTGATGCAACATATTAGAGTATCAGTACTATTGATTTGCCGACCGCAAATCCGTTCAGGGTAAGTAAATTTACTGGACAATATAAAAGGAAAATATATTCGTTTTAATAAGACCCAATTTTTACGACTGCTCATATTTTGGAGAATAACTCAACTCCTGTTTCGGTTTGTTATCAGTTTCGTTACGCCATTGAAATATAGCAGCGGATGAAAAGTTAAGAGACCGTTGCAAATTTTCTCGAAATAATGTTGAGCTTTGGAAACTTTACAAGACAAGATGCTACCCCGATGCATCTACTAAAGGAAGATGTGCCTGAGGTTCTTAATAAGTAAAAATATTAAAATTAACTTTATTTTTAGTTAAAGTTACAGTAATATTCTATTTTTCAGAAACCCGTAAACGCAAGAAACCGAAAAGCGCACCTAAACCGAAGCTTACTTAAGAACAACTATGTTTCAGAATTCTTGCCAAATTTCTATTCTGTCCTTTATTAATTTTAATATTATTTGTTACTGACCAGGGGCTGGTATTTTCAGCTTCGTATAATTTTATTCGGTGGATATTTTCCACGGCTACAATTGCCCAACAATCGTTTCCACGGTAAATATTCGAAGAATAAAGTTATTTGGGGATGGAAATACTGGCCCTAAATATCGTTGCCTCATGTTTAGGGTTACCAGATTTCTCCAGGGCAAAAAAAAAGGACAAAAATCTCTGAAGAAGTCATTTTGTATTTGGGTAACATCAACCCACTATCATCTCAACAGAGAAAAAAAACCCACACCTTTTATTTAGTAATCTTGTATCCATTATGTATAAAAAATACAACGTAAATTGCTGTGAACGGGAAGTGGGCAACTCACTTAAATTGCTAAATATATACTGGATGCCCGAATACAAGTTCAAAAACTCGGTAAATTTCCTTTACCCGGAACTTACCTCGTTATGATTTTTTTCCGTTTATTAGGAATAGTGAAGTGTTACCCAGTTTGGTTCAGTACATAGTCACAATATATTTATGTGTTACATATACTGTCTTTCCATTTATTTACTACCAATAATTTCTTTCCACCTAAGCCACACTTGACTTTTGGGCGAGTGGCTTTTTACGTCAGATTGAATTTATACCAGTTTATCTATCCCAAAATCTAAAGTCAATTAAACAAGATTTTTTTACGATGATGTTTTAAACATCTTATTTGGGCGCCATTTCGTTTCGCCATCTTAAATTGAAACCCATATTATCAGTGTTTACCTATTCCGTTGGTCCGCAGATATTTCCCAGATATTAAGTTTCGTTTTGTTATGTTAGAGTGGTGTACTATTTGGGGTCGGGATCCTGTAAATAAAAAACAAAGGCCTTTTTTTTTGTCGACATTTCGAAACTTTATTGTTGCATCCACAGGACACAGATCTTATATCCCGTATGAAACCCATATTATCAGTCTTTACCTACTCCGCTGCCCCGCAAATGATACCTAACCCCAAATAATACATCCCTCTAACATTAAAACAAGAAAATGTTAACCGAAAACCGTTTAGAAACTTAATATCCGAGACATAATTGCGGACCAACGTAGTAGGTAAAGACTGATAATATGGGTTTCATGTAGGATATAGAATCTATATATGTGTCCTGAGAATGCAACAATAAAGTAGCGAAAAGTCAAAATATATATATATGTATATATATATATATATATATATATATATATATATATATATATATATATATATATATATATATATATATATATATATATATATATATATATATATATATATATATATATATATACGTGTGTGTCTTGTTATTATGTTAGAGTGGTGTATTTGGTGTTAGAAAACAGTAAAAAAACCAAAGGCTTTTTTTAAATTCTCGAGATTTTATATCCTGCTTAAACCCATATTATTAGTCTTTATCAACTCCGTTGTTCCGCAGATATTTCCTAACTTCAAATAATACACTACTCTAACATAACAACAAGAAAATGGTTAAGGAAAGCCATTTAGAAACTTAATATCTGGGAAATATTTGCTATCCAATGGAGTAGGTAAAGACTGATAGTATAGATTTCATGCAGGATATATATATATATATATATATATATATATATATATATATATATATATATATATATATATATATATATATATATATATATATATACGTGTCTTAAGGATGCAACAATAATATTGCGGAACGTCGACGATTTCAAAAAAGAGTCTTGTTTTTTTCCTAACCCCAAATAATACACCACTCTAATATAAAAACAAGAGGATCGTTACCGAAAACCATTTTGAAACTTAATATCCGGGAAATATCTGCGGAACAAAGTAGTAGGTAAAAACTGGTAATATGGGTTTCATGAAGGATTTAGAATCTATATGTGTCCTGAGGATGCATCAATAAAGTTGCGAAAAGTCGACAATTTAAAAAAAGCACCAGTCTAACATAACAACAAGAAGCTCGTTAACAAAACCCATTTAGAAATTTAATATCATGGAAATATATGCGGACCAACGGAGTTAGTAAAAACTGATAATATGGGTTTCATGCAGGATATAGGATCTATATATGTGTCCTGAGGATAAATTTGAGAAACATCGACAATTAAAAAAAAACTTTTTTTTATTTACTTATATGACATCCCCATATGAGCCTTAATTTTTGACCAAAATTTGAAGTCAATGGGATAAGTGGTCTTTGAGCGATGCCGCGAAGTAACATCCAGGCAGAAGGAGAGACGAAGAGACCGACAGACGGACCGACGAAATTGATAAACATAGTTTCTGGCATCTAGGGACGCTAAAACCTAAAGATGTGTAAAACCTGAGGGAGTTATTTTTCTATGATAACTAACACTTTATTTGGGCGCTATTTTGTTCCGCCTTCTTGAATTAGTTTCACAATTTTACTAGTTGATCCCTAGACCACAATTTGAAATCAAACCATTAAGCAGACTGAATTTTCAATATTTTATTAAGCCGCCTGCCATCTTGGATTCGTTTTAAAATGTTACTACTTGATTCCAACATAATACTTGATGTTTTTGAAAAATTTGAGATAAACTGGATGAGTAGCTTTTAATAATAATTTTTTTAACATTCCACTAAGCCGCCATTTTGTTTCGCCATATTAGATTTTTACCAAAATGTTATCAGGTCCCCTCCTTATGACCCTTAATTTGTGGCCAAAATTTGAAGTCATTCGGGTAAGTAGTGTTTTAGCTACGCAGACAGACAGACAGACCAACGGAATTGAGAAAACATGTTTTTCTTCATCTAGGTACCCTGAAACGTGAAGATCTGAAAAAACTTCGGAGGGTGACTTTTTCACGATTACAAAACTTCCTTTTTACGAGGGAAGTAAAAAGAGGGCATGTTAGGTGAACAGAGGACGTCTGGTAACCCTACCCATGTTATAATAAGGCAAAACGACAAAAAATAATTTAAATTTGATAAAAATTAGAATAAGGAGTAATTTTTTTATCACCCCAGTGAATTTCAATTGCAAACCCTTTACTTGTGTCATAGAAATCAGTTATTTATATTTACAGAAGATGTAGCTGGTATATACATGTTATAAAATAATGAAGAAATTGTCTACAAAGCCTATAATTTCATATACCGAATTAAATCGAGTTTATATTTTCCCATGGCAAAACAGCTGAAATACGTTTGATGTTATTTATGCTGAATATCTGCGGCGTCTTTGAAATGAAAGCTGTATTTTTTGAAATATCCGTATAAATAAGTATTATCAAATGATTACAGATCAACTCAACGAGATCATCAGGTTCCGCAATTTCTGTTTGAAAACACTTAAAAAGGTCTGGACATGATGTTTTTTAGAGATATATCTGTTCGCCATTTTGAATTTCCATAAACAGAATCGGGGCACTATGGAAAATGGCATAACAAAAGCATATCAAAATTGCAATGTTGCAACCAAGGTATTTGTTCATTTGATTTACTAGTATGAATATTAAACTTTAATATAATGTAGTATTTTACAAAATATAACTAAGACATTTAATTTTTATAGTGTTATTAAATGAAGATTGTTGTCACATGTGGCCAATACCAGTCAGTCTAAGTTATTTTTATATTATTATACATTTTTGGAAAGCTTATCTCATGTAGATCTTACAACTGAAATTTTTTGATTCTATAGAAAAAATCTGCATGAAATTTTAGAGAAGGAAGTGGAGAGAAAAATCTTAAACTTTAAGCTTGACGAAACTTAGCAGTTACCCACGATTCCCCACGACTCGAAAATTATGTTAATTTGTAGCTCAGTAATACATTAGTCACATTCAAAAAAATTTTAAATGGTTACTGGACCCATGATTGATGTTAAAGTTCTCTGGTTTTCCTAAAATTTTGTCACTTTTTCTCTTCTATAAAACGACAAGATCAATTTTCCAATCCGACGTTTCGGATTCGAGAGACCATCATCAACTTCCTTAATTTAAATACGGACTTGGATTTTTTATTTCGCTATTCAATCTCCTTCATAACTACCAAATA
Organism: Kuschelorhynchus macadamiae; assembly: GCA_030620095.1. Lineage (NCBI taxonomy): Eukaryota > Metazoa > Arthropoda > Insecta > Coleoptera > Curculionidae > Kuschelorhynchus > Kuschelorhynchus macadamiae. The sequence continues at coordinate 2,156,463 of JAUTXW010000642.1, forward strand.
AACTGTGATATAAAAGTTATGGCGCACCATTTGATTTTTTTGAGAAAACCAGTATTATTTATAAAATGCCGAAACAACGTCATCTAGTGACAACTAACAAAGTCATTACGCTACAATTTATTGCTCCACGAGTAGAGCAAAAAAAGCACTTTTTTTCGACACCAAGTTGAATAAAATTGGTTCATTAAAAACAGAGATATCTACATTTGATAGTGAAAATGTTTGACCCCCACCACTTTATTTTAGAAAATATACAAAAGTACTCTGAAATAAAAAAATGCGCAATTGGTTGAGGAATACATATTATATTTTCAACATACCTTAATTATGCAAATGTAAGAAAAAATTGGCATTTACACATTTTTGTTGCTGTTACGCCCCCTAGCGGCCAACTTTCGAACTTGAAAATAATTTATAGCTACTTCTCTTGGCCGATTTACTCATAAATATTTTTTTTCCTCAAGTTCTGTCATTAACGGTTCCCGCCAACGTCCACTATTATTGGACCACCCTGTATTGTTAAAATATCTGAAGATGTCTCGCAAAACTGCAGGCAAAACATAGAAAAGTAATAAAAATTTACAAGGTCTAGACTTAAGAGGAAATTATAAGAAATGTATAAAAATATAATTGCAAACAGCCAACGACAGTTCCCAGTTATTTTTACAACTATTACAAGGAAAAGTTGTATCCTTGCCTCGCATTTTAATTGCCAACATAATTTAAAAAACAGACCACAAAATTGCCCAAAATTTACGGGCCGAAAATTTATTAGGCGCAATATTACGCCTGTCTGCGAACAACTGAACAACGGCCGAAACTTTTGTCCCACTAACTTTCAAATTATTCGGTATTAAAACAAAAAAATCGACCATCTCGGAGGGCTCATTTGTCCTGCCCAAAATAACAACATGTCTTGGAGCACGCGACGACACGGTTTAGCTTTTAGCCGAAGACAAACTAGTCCAAAGTGTTTTCTCTGGGGGTTTGGGTCCTAATCGTGAAATATGTCTTTTGAAGAGGACCTTTAACTCTTTTAGCGGCGGTAATAAACGAAGTTTTTGCTCATGAATTGTTTAGTTGGAATATAGTTTTGTTTTATAGTTATGTGATTTTTGAACTTTTATTAAGAGTAAATATTTTGTTTTAATCTGTTGTTGTTTTTTGATGGCCTGTATGCTATTACTATAAATTACCCGAAAACCATTTAATCGGCATTTGAGACAAATTTTATTAAAATTGAACACATTGGTCTTCGTTAGAACTCGAGCTCAGGACTTTCGCACGAAGATCATGGGGCCCAACACCTACTACGATAGAACAGGACGGTTTTATTTTCCCGAAAGTGAAGAAAAAGCACCCCATTTAATCGAACAAGCTGAATTAAATGAACCAGTTCTGGACCTCCACTCCACAAAGAACAACAATGGCATTTACTAGCCAATGGAATCAAAGTTACCATATTTAGGAACCGTAACCAGTTTCCCGATTTTCACAATGCAGAATATGTTTTTGCCAAGGCCAAATGATCTAAATGATTATTTTATTAATGTAAGCAAACACGTCTAACAAGTATAATAGGAGTGATTTTGATACAACGTCTTTACATTCTAATATTTCTAACGACTTTGTTATGATTAAGGCTTGGTCCAGTTTTCTTTGCTTCAATGTGGGTAAAACGGTGGCCTTCTAAGGGGACTTTACAACCCACTTCAGCTACTTAACAGCAATATTAAATAGGTTGAGTCGGTTAAATTCCTGGGTTTCAATATAAATAACAACTTAAAATGGTCTAAGCATATTGACACCTTAACTAAAAAACTTTACACTGCCTGTTTTACTATTGGATCAGTTTCAAAAGAACTGGACATGTCTTCTGCCAGACTTACTTATTTCTTTCTATTCTTCCTGGCCTGCTGTACCACCGAGCAATTTCTCACTTCCCGCATAAGGAAATATCATTAATCGTGAAAAAAATTATTGGTATGAATTCAATATAGCGAAACAAAATGACGACCTGTTAAAATATTTGATCTACGAAAATGAAGAAATGAGCCATGTTTCATTATCGTTCACAAAAAGAAGGATTCTTACCTATTCCTTAATGAGGCAAATAGGTATTTTTACAAACTTCAAAGAAATAATCCTTCCTACTTCACTATCTAAAATCAAACCATTAAGTTAGGTAAGTTTAAAAGGAAATTAGTTTATTTCTATATTATTAAAGTTTAGTTTTTAGTTATGTTTGCCTTATGTCACTCTCATTTTGTAATTGTGACGTTTAGAAAAATTATTTGTTCAGTTGTTGAAAATGTCATCTTAAACCTGTAACTGTCAAGTTAGACCTTGTCTAAAGTTAAACCTCTTTAGTGAATACGGGTGTTAGAATTGTAAACTAAAATCAATGCTTTTAACGCGCTTTTATTGGCATCCTATTCGTCTGATTGTATGTTTGTATGTCTGGTTCAAATCTTGTAATGGATTTTTCAGCACTTCCATTACCGATTATTTTCAAATTTGACATACGTACACTTTCCGATATAAAAAATCCGAATTTTTTTAGTCAACGTTTAGAAATCCAAAATGGCGGCGACAATACGGCCGACGAATTTTGTTACTTGTGTAGCCAAAACTGAAAATCAGTGCCTAGGAAAATTTAAAAGTGTCAGCATTTAAAAATTCAAAATAGCGGTGTCAAAATGACAATGTCAACAGGTCGGACGGATGATTTTAACATTTGTGGGGATTATTTAAGAATGCACAACAAAAATCAAAATGGTGGCGCCAATATAGCGAACAAATTTTGTCATTTGTACAGATTCGGCTGAAATATCAGTATCTAGAAGTATTTAAGAATAAAAGTTATGAAATTTTAGTCAATATTTAAGAATTAAAAATGGCGGCACCACCATAGCAGACTAATTTTAAAATTGTTGCAGATTTGATTAAAATTCGGCATTTAGGGGTATCTAAGACTGCACATCATGAATTTTTGTCAACATTTTAAAAATTCAAGATTGTAATGCCAACACTGTGTACTGAAAGAAAGTAGGAGTCTGTGGGTATTTGAAAATACATATCCTACATTTTTAGTAAATATTTAAAAAATGAGAGTAGGAATGCCTAGAATGCGAGCAAATTTTAATATTTATACAGATTTGATTAAAAATCGATATTAAGTGAGCAATTCGTACATTTTTAGTAATAAATATTTAAAATGGGGATGTCATCAATCAATCCGATAAGTACTTTTTCAGATATTTTTAAACCTTTAATTAGGCCACCGTTTTGTTCCCCAATTTTGAATTTTTCTCAACATTTTTACCTGTTTATCCATATATAATATTTGATTTTTGAGCAAAATTTGAACATAATCGATGTAGTAATTTTCTGCATTGACACACAATATTTTATTAGGCCGCCATTTTGTATTTGTAGTAAAACTTATCAGTTGATGGTCATGTCAAACCTAATTTTTCTGCAAAATTTGGATAAAACGGATAAGCAGTTTCTTAGTAATATTTTTTTAACATTTCAATAAACCGCCATTTTGTTCAGCCATACTGGATTTTTACCAAAATGTTACCACGTCATCATCATATGACCTTTAATTTTTAACCAAAACTTAAAGTAAATAGGACAAGCAGTTCTTGAGCTTTGTCGCGGACAGACATACAAACTAACCGATATAACTGAGAAAACATCTTTTTTTGTAACTAGAATACTTTCCTCTTGCGAGGAAAGTTAAAAAAAGCGAGCGCTATTAGATTCGAATAGAATAGCCAATTGTCATTGTTTTTCCATGTTAATAGCTAAAATTTAAAAAATAAAAGATTTTTTTTTAATTTTCATTATCCTAAATCTTAAATTCTAACCAGTTTAGAACATGTTTACGAACACATTTTTACTTTTAATACCCAAAGAATCACCATTTAAATTCCTTTACCTGACAACACTTATGTAAAAAATTGGCCCAACTCAAGTGAAAATTAAAAAAAGGCGAGAAATCATCCGAAACTTTATTATTTCCCCAGATTTCATCCAAAATCTAGTGATTTTCGAAATCGCACTATTTTAATATAGTATAGGTATATTCTATAATTATTTTAATTCTCTGATAGGAAAAACTATTGTAATCGGCAAAAAAACCACCTCGGAGTCTTTTTTGTATCATTTTGCTTCTGAAAATTCTCACATGACCCCCGACGAAATAAATGTTCTATTATACTGAACCGGATTGGTCAATACGTCATGTGACCCAAAATAAGTGAATAAGGTATCTTCCATTAGACATGTCTGTAGGAAAAGGAAATCTTGCTGTTTACTTAGGGATTAAAAGAAAATTCCAAATTTAAACGGCCATTTTTTTACAAACTCACATTGCCGCACCATAGTTAGGTCAACTAAAGCTCCTAGTTTTGCAATGTCCAAGATAAAGTAAATAAAACTTATTTATTAAATATTTAAAAAATTAATGTTCTTCTAATGTCACTGCACCTTTAGACCGCTGCTTCTTGAAGTAAGGCAAAATATAATTAGAAGATTTGAGCCATATCAACAAATACACAATAATACATTAAAACACATGCAGTAGTGACGCTAAAAAAATATATTTTGGCAAATTAGTTTCTTTAATGTTAAAATTTATTGTAGTTCTACGACCCGCTATTGGTTTTTAAGCCACGCCGGTCACGTGACCCTGTAACAATGTTTACTGTAGACTATTATACTTTTTTACTATAAGGATCCCTTGTCAGTGAAAGTGGGATGGTCTAATACCACAGTGGGGTGGTCTAACACGTGGAGTTGTCGATCAGGTTTGTCATAGCTAACTAAAACTCTTGTTACTGGTGAAATCTGATCTGAGACTTTGGGTATTTTAGTTTGTATTTTACTATTTTGCAATAAAAGTAATTTTTTTATACTGCATAGAAACTAATACTGGAAATTCATTACTACTCTTTGTATGAAAATTTTATTGCATCATGTTTAAACATATTCACCGTAATATAAATTGGTATAAACATTGGGTTCCTGGCTAGGCTTGGCATCGTCCTACGATCGATCTTATACTGTGAGGTAATCTTGGCATCTAAATATGTAAGTAACGAACTCTTATTTTTATTCTTCCTCTAAGATCCTACCTTCCACAGAATAATTAAAAAAAATCAATTATTTATAACACCATAAAACTTTACAATCATCTTCCAGAACATTTAAAAACAATTACTATGTTTGCACTCTTTCGAAAAAAACCAAAGTATATCTCATTGAAAGATGTTTTTTCTGCGTTAACGATTTTTATAATGAATAAGTTTCATTAAAATGTTTTTTATTGCTAATTTAATATTTTTTCGGGAGTCATGTTGCAGCTGCTAGCACAGAATTTGAAAATATTTTATAGGGAATAACCTGTCTGACAGTCTGTTAACATTAATTATTTTTGTTACATATTGGATTAAAGTTATACATTTTCATTTTTTTCTTAATACACTTTAATTACTATGTAAGTTTAGTACACTTTTTGTTTAACTTATTGTTAACGTTCACCGCTTTACGACAATGTTATGTCCTAACGAATGTTATATTTAATATTTCGTTCTTCATATGTTTTGTTTTGTTTTGAGGTAAATTTCGCTTTGTCCATTAAATTGTAACCATTTTCCTGCGGCAATAAAGCATACTTTTGTTTGTTTGTTTGTCTGTACTCTCCAAGTCCTCTCTATGAGACAAATATGCCAACACAGCTATTTTGTAGTCGCCTTTAATTTTGTTTATATGAACACATATGCAGCAATACGCAGCATTAAAAAAACCAGCGCTTACCCTCTCAAGACAATAAAAGCATCCCATCTGCGTCAGGATTTATCCCCGCTTATTCGATATTCTAAAAACCCAGACTAAAGCCATGTTCACGAAATTCCCAAGTTTCTTCGGCGACACTTACTTTCTTACCGAGCTCGCATTTAACTGATAAATAAAAATAAGAAAATATCCATATAAACGGGTTAGGGCTGAGCGTCTCAACTTTTAAAAGTGCCTTCGGGCAAGTGGCTTTTAAAAATTCTTCCTCCGTACGTTTTAAGGCAGCAGGTGTTGCTCGTGAAATATAGACCTAATTTTGGTATAATTTTAAAACTGTGTTCCCTTTTTCCAGCGATTAAAAGAACATGGGTAGGCTTTGCCTTTGGAATTTTCCTTGTTTGTGTGTGTATAAAATATTGGATGGATTATACTTAAAAATGTAGGTTTGAGGTCCAAATTAAACATTTTTAAAAAAGTGAAATTTTAAATAACAATATCATTAATAATAATAATCTACACTATTATGTATAGAGTCATCATTTATATTTCGCCACCCATTTTCAGGGTTTATTTTTGTAGATAGAAAAAAATAACAAATACAAAAGTTATATGGGTCTGAGGTATCTTACTTGTACTGACATTGTCAGATTGTCACTATCATTTAACTTGTCTGTGTTAGTTTTGCCCAACAAAATGGGCTATTCCACTAAAGACAAATTAAATATAATACGCTTATATTATGTCAAGAGCATCATAGGCAATTTTCAGGTAGAACCGTTTCAACACGAAGCACAATAAGGTATAGAGTAAAGAAATGTGAAGATACCAAAAGTTTAAATATAAGAAGAACTGCAAATCCAATCGAAAACTTTGACTTAAGTGTGTTGCTATTCTTTCCAGGTAAATTATTGTTGTTAGTTTTTTTATACCTAGTACTATATCTGGTTCAACGATCAATTACTTTTGCAGCGATTTATTTTCGAAAATCATTTGGCAAAATTCAAGAAACTCTTCATAGGTTATAATTATCACCCATATACATTTCTGCCCGTTCATGGTCTAACCCAATAACGTAAAAAATTAATTTTTTATCAAGAAATTTTAAGATGTTTGTTAAATCAAATCTTTTTACACAATATAGTTTTTACCTATGAAGCTACATTTACTACTAACGGTATCTTTAATCGTCGCAATAAACATTTCTGGGCGACAAACAATCCTCACCAAATTCAAGTACTGACAATGCAAGGACGACAAAGTTTAAATGTTTGGTGTGGCATTCGAAAAAATAAGGTTATCGGACCAATTTATTTCGGTGAAAGTCTTACTGATGTCGGATATCTCCAATATCTAGAAAATGATATTAAACAATAGTTAGATAACATTCCTTTAAATCAGAGATTTACATTCATTTGTTTAAATGCTACTCAGTTTTTAAATCGGAACCATGATCTGTGGATTGGACGAAATAAACATATAAGATGGCCAGCAGACAGTCCAGACCTGACGCCGCTTGACTTGTTTCTATGGGGTTATCTAAAAAAAAAATTTACTACTACAGAACCGAAAATATAGCTGTATTGAAACAGAGAATTAGGGAAGAAATTGTAAGATTTAACGAAAATCACTCTGATTTTATTTTTAACTGCATTAATCACAAATTGCTACAAAATATTGAGAGGTGCATCGCCAACCAAGGAGGACATATGAATAACTAGATTTTATGGTTTCTAATTTGATTTGTCATTGTTTCTTTCATTTTATAAATATTCATTTAGTATTTATTGTTCATAATAAAATATTTCTTTACTTTAAAACCATATTAATCATTTTTTACATTATTATCAAGATATCTTAGACACGATTTCACCTAAATTAACTAGGATATTATATGCTGAATTTCAGTTAATGAGAATTCTGAAGTTGAATAGCTTAAAAAGTACTGATCCATGTATAGACATTTTTGGAAAGGGAATAATAAGGAGAATTAAAAAAAAACTGAAAACATGTAGGGCATTTCATTTAAAAAAACCAAAATTTGGTATGGTATTAGTTTCTGACTCACCCTGTATATTCAAAATTATTTTTTTCTAGGAAGTTACCTTAAATCCATACAATTTTTGTATTTATTATTTTTCTCTATCTCCAAAAATAAATTCTGAAAATTGATGGCGAAATATAAATGACCATGGTTGGCGAAATATAAATGATGACCCTGTACATGGCGCTGCTAAAGAAATTCAAAATAGCCCCTGATAACAACAAACCTGTCGTTGAGAATGAGTACTTATATAGGATATAGTGGGATAAATCAATTGGAACTGACATAACAATCACCCACAATAGACCTGATATTACGGTAATCTCTAAAAAAGAAAAGACCACCTACTTGAATGATGTGTAAATTCCCAATGCAAATAATCTTGATACAAAATATAATGAAAAGCTGGCGAAGTACACCAACCTGCAAAGGGAAGTTGACCAGCTACGGCAAATGATACGAGTGGAAGTAGTGCTCCTAATCTTATGTAAAATGGGAATCATACCACGAAAATTAAAAGAACAGCCAAATAAGACTGGAATTCCAAAAAATCCAGAAATCTATAATTCTTGATGGTGCTCACGTGGACAGGTCATTTCTAAGATCGATTTTAGCGTAACTGAATTCTTGCATTAAAGGCCAAAACAGTTACAGTACTTACCTGAAAACTGAGTGACAAATAATAATAATAATAATAATATTAATAATTAATATAATATATATAAAGGCCTTCTAGATACTAATTAACATTCAAAGCCGCCACTTCTCTTGATATACTTATAATTACTAAAAGCAAAAGAATTGTTCTTCACGCAATAATATGTTTACAGTACAAGAGGTTTGATTTTGATAAAAAAATGTGACGATGTTGACATAATTTACATTTTCTCTTGAATGGTCTACTCCGCAGAATGTCTTCAGTTTTTTCTGAGGCACTCTATGAAATGTAAAAATTGCGCTATATTTGGCTCACCATCACTTTTCGGGAGCGAATAAAATGTGTGGTAATTAGTGATACCGCCGAGACGAAACATTCTCGGCTCTCGTCTCGACGAGATTTCTGAGGAATCCTTTTTATTTAAATCTGAAAATTCTATAAAGAATAATTAAACATTTTTAGAATTGACAATTACTCTTCATAAATCATTTTGTGTTCTAGTTTTTAGATAACTAAAAATTACATTTTTATTACAAAATTAAATATCAAGTTTTTAAGGTTAATATTATATCGTCTATTAACAAATTAGGAACAGTTTCTCTAATTTGTATAGCACGAGAGAAATGAGAGATGAGAGGAGCACATTTTTTTCTCTCTGTCTCGTCTCGGGGTATTCTCGGCGAGACGAGAGGGCATTTTTTTTCTGTTACGAGAGAGAAAGCCTTTTCTTGTCTCGTCTCGCCTCGCGGCATCACTAGTGGTAATGTTTTATATAATAATTTTTACTTTCAAACATTTAGGTTGTAAATGAGTAAAGCTTAATGCAGTTATCTGAGAAGCTTCAATAAAAATGTTTATCACCACTGGAGATAGCGCAGATCCATGGCGCCGAGGTTTGCTCATAAAGAGAAGTTTGAAAAATAAAATATGCGAACGTCAAGAATTCTATAATCAATTCAAGTAATACTGAGTTAAATTTTTTATATTTCAATATGTCTGGAATTATGAAAACTCGTCAATAGGCCATTTTGTATACTGTGATTTAAAATCAAAAGGGACTAAAACATCATCTTTTAAAGGGGAAAGAAAGGAAAAAAAAAAAAAATTTCTGCCTTCTGGAGAAAACCGATTCCCTTTATAATTGAAATAGATTACACATTTATTATCGTAATCTGTAATGGCTGTATTAGATAGTATTTGTTGCGCAGAATGTCAAAGTTCTTGTGTAGTTTTGATGGCAGTTGCTGTAAATGTTTTCTGCTTACTGGAAGATGAGTTTGCCGAAATTGAAAAAAAAACAGGCATTCGTGTCCATTGATCTTTTCCCTTAATGGAGCCGTACTAGCATTACCGTAAATATTCCTGGTTCTCATTGATACATTGACTTTGACTTGAAGAGATTTAGAAACTATTTCCTCATGGCTTTTTAGGGGAAAGACCAAGTGTTAGAACATCTTCTTCTGGATGTTATGAAGACTGCCAAATGTTTTGGTATTTTTTCTTGATGTCCTCCCCATAGAGATTTCGATATTATGAAAGTATTCACTGGTGGGGTCAATTAAGAAACCATGGTCCATGGGTTTAGATCGTATCAAATTTGAAACGTTTCCCCTGCGATTACACAAGGCATCTTCAGAGATCATTACTGCATGAGAGAAAACTCTGAGTGAGCTCCGGTGCTCAGGCTCCAGATATTTATGCTCACCGATGTTGGTTTTGGTTTTAGGTACCATCGTTTCTGTTGATTCTGCTTTTAAGGGATCACTAAATTTATCCTCTTTTGAGGGAACTCTTAGAAGTTTTATTGGCATAATTAGAGTTTCTATTGTAGAGTATCTAATAGGTATATTTTTAGAGGTTCAGGTTTATCGTGGGTAAGTCCTTACAGGATTATTATTAGAAGTTGATTTTGTACCCGTCTACTTGCTTAAAGCTTAAAAAATTGAGGTTTAATATATCTTTATACAAATGCTACTAAAAAGAATTTACAAGGAAGATTGCAAAGAAGTGATTTGCAGTTATCCGCACCGACAAATCTTGAAGGACTGCCGTTATTTATTTCAAAGCTTTTAGATGTAGTTTAAAAAATTAAGCTATCGTTGGTAGCATGGCCCTGAGCAAGGATGACACGCAAAATCGTGAAGCGTTCTAAATTTTTGGATGTGCCTTTACTATACCTAGTGTTAATATTACACGAAAGTATAAGTGTAATTCTATGTCCTCTGTGTTTACCGCCGAGGCTGTAGCTATTCTAAAAGCATTAGAATACGTTTCCTCTGAGAACAACTCATCTAATATTGCCATATTCTCTGATTCTCAGTCAGTCTTATCGTGTTTAAGGAATTGTGATACATGCAAAAACCCAATTATTGCGAATATATTAAGTGTAGTCTCTAAATTATATAGTAAAGTAAAAAAAATAAATGTTAAATTTGTATGGGTAAAAGGCCATTCTGGACTGATAAGTAAGGAATTGTTTGACAAAACTGCGAAAGGAGCTATTGTGTCAGGAATACCCTTGCAAGACATCCCCTATTCTGATATATATCCACATATCAAAAACATTTCCTTGGATTCTTGGAAGCAAATGTATAAAAAATATTTAGCTGATTCTCTCAACTTATATAACACAATATATCCTGAGTTGAACAACAGACCTTTAATAATTAGGAAATGTTTATCACGACACATTTTTGTGTCCTACTGTAGATTTCTGGTCGGGCACGGAAATTTTAATAAGCATCTTTTTAAAACGAAGTTAGCTAGTAGTCCATTGTGTTCATGTGATAATGTATCTATAGATAATTTAAACAACAGGCTTTTTAATTGTAAGCATAACAGCACAGCGGTCTCCTATTTGTCTACCGAACTGAGTAAGGTTCACTTACTTCCTATGAATAGTATAAGTCTCGTAATTAGTATTATATCAAATAATAATTTGGAAAAAATATTTTTAAAATATTTAATGATGTGTAGAATAAAGGGATGGGATTATATAATATAAATTAGGTAAGGGTAGTATGATTTTAATTAGCTTACACATCCTTTGTATTTAACCTTATGCAGAGGCGTTTAAGTGTTGAAAAATTGCGTTCTACTGATGAACTTGTGGCAGGTATTGTCAATACTAATGCACACAATTTCGACACTTCGATGTAGGCATCTCCAGCTCCTTGTCTTTTAAAAATTGCATTAGTTTCTTTGCGTTATTTTTTGCGCTAATGTCATCAGTTTCGTAAATCACTTTTAGTTCAGATCTCAGTAACACTCGGTCGAAGAACTGGCCATAATGAAGAAGAAGAGATTTAAACGCATCTTCTGGAAAAGTTTTTCCTTTAAATGCATCAAAATTGCAGAGCTCGAGAAATTTAAAGTCATTTAAACCGTTAAATCTATAGTTTATTTGTTGCTGAATTTGATCGATTATTTCATAAAAGAGGCGTCTGTATGATGTTTGAACATCTCCCACCTTGTCTGTTCGAAGACGCTTGGCTTGCTGCTCTACATTTAACGTCATCGTTTTCTCCCAAAATAGGTCAAAGTCATTTCTTTTTTGGCTTAACATGGACTTAAAATCATCCACTTTTTTTAGGCAAAAAGCAATATCATTTGTTTTGGTTTGTAAAATATGTTCAACAAATAATTAAAATCTCGTTTCAAACAGTTTAAAAATCCCCTCGAACTATTTATTGCTTCTGAGTCCCACGTTTCATTATTTTCTATTATATTCTCAAGTAGTTCAATCAGTGATTCACGATTTTCAGAAACTGTTAACACAAGTCTTCCATTATAGTTCCACCTAGTAGGAGCTACTTTAGGCAATCGTTTGTGGACAATGGAGTCCAAAGCTTGTGTACGTTTTGTCGACTTGGAAAAAAAAACAGCCATGCCACTTAAAGTAACGAAAAATACTTTACACTCTTTAATGTGATTGATGGATTGGGATAAAACTAAAAATTTCATTATGAGCAAAACAATGGTCAAACACAGCATTTGGGAAAGTTTCTCGAACTTTAGCTTGCAGACCCCCTAATTGTCCTGCGATCACTGCAGCTCCATCATAGCTTGGAGCAACTAATTTTTTCTCTCCGTTAATTTCTTTAGTAACGTTATAAACTACGGTATACAATGCATCTGCTGTACGATTTTCGGACACATTCTTAAAACCTAAAAATCGCTTTTGAATACTTCCGTCTGTTCTAACGTAGCGTATTACTAAAGATAATTGGCTAAAATTAATGATATCAGTTGTTTCGTCCAGAATAATAGCAATGAACCGCGCCTCGCCAATTTCCTGCTTAATTCTTTTTAGAATAATGGTAGCAACAGCGGAAATTAAATCATTCTCTATTTGAAGAAACTCTTGTTTCGTCATGACCTCTAAATCCCAATTCGTGCTGTCCGAGAAAACAAACAACATCGATAAGTCTTCTTAATATTTGCCTATTTTTATCGACTAGTTCATTGTGTTGGCGGTGACTAATTTCCAACTGTTTATTAAGGGCGTGTTCAATTCTGGTTTTGCCGAAGACTTTTTATTTTATGACGGCCTGCAAATGCGCTTTGGACATAATGTGTATTTTTACAGCTTTATGGAAATTGTTTAAATCGGAAAAACCAGTTTTATTCCAGAGACCTTTATCATTTTTAAAAAGTAAACACGGCCAACAAAATAATTTACTAATATTTTCACACCCTGTTAGCCATTTAATTTGTTCGTATTGTTTTTCCGGATAAAAATGTCTAATACAGTTTTTCATTTTTGTGATTAAATTTTTCATAGGCGGTTTTGCCCTTCTTTTGGAAATTATTTGAAGCTTATCAGCGAAGTTTAAGGTTGAAAATCCCTTTATTATTAAGACACACACGACACATTCACACACACTCTTCTTACTAAATTCTCCAACATTTCAACGTTATTATCGACAGCCGAAGTTGACGGTATTTGCATATCCACGTCCGTGTTATTATCTTCCATATCGCACCATGCACGACGCGACGTATGTATCACACAACTCACGGATAGCCGTTCAAACAAAGAACCTACTCCAACGAAAGCTTACTTACTTACTTAAAGCACGCGACTGAAATGCAAAAATCGCAAACAGCCGGTGGAAAGTTCAATAACCTCTGGCTCGATTCACAGGAAATGAAGCATACAGGACTTGGCTGCAGAGAAGCTAGCTGCCCGTATAGGTTCTATTCCATTTTCTATTGTTGCTCGGTCGGAGTCAAGGCCTCATTTATTATGAGCTTGATAATTTAGATAATATTTTAGCATTTTTAATATAAACTAAATTCCTCCCCTTCCTAGTTTCCTATTTCAAAAATTACATTTTAGAAGATGTTTTGTAATTTTTTTTGGGAAGCACTGCTTCCCTTGCTTCCATGGACCGCACGCCCCTGACCTTATGTGTTTTTCTTACCTTCCCATCCGGGCCCACCGTGTGATGTCTAATATTATTAATAAAAATCGTCCCGAATTGGCCCCAGGGCGTGAAGTGTGTATCCCTGTCTTATATCCTTTGATTCTTCATTAAATCTCCTATGGTCGGTAGGATTAGGATTAGGTAATTTTTATAGTATTATACTTACTTAGTAATACGTTATAATTCGTGGCTAAATGAGACTTCTCAAGGCCAATAAACTAAACAGATAAAAGAAATTATCGTCGGATTTTTAAGGGGTGTCACTTGTTTTTTAGAGCTACAGTTAGTTTCTTTATTTGTTCGAAACTTTTAAAAGTACATCCAGACAGGAGAATCGTAAAATATTCTAGAAAATATGTATAGTAAAAGTTGAAAAAGTAACCAGAAACTGAATTCCATGGAAGTTTCGGTTTTTAACACGGCCGGGAGTTCGCAAACATTGGCAGGGCGTAATGAAAACGGATCCCGGAACAGAGAGTTATGTCAAACAGTTTCAACTCAGGTATGAATTCCATGGCAGCCTTTTATACTCCGCGTCCAGAGATTGTTTAATTAAAATTCCAGCCGGAAAATGTTCGATGGAAGAGGAAAAATATTCGCTTTATTATTATCCTTTCTTGCTAGTTTAAATATATTTCGAGATGTTTACTCAGGCTCCGTCTGGAGCGTATCACTTGAGAAAAATAACTAAAAAGCCTATTTAAACTACCTTTTAACAATTCCCCAGCTTAAGCCCTTTAAGAAGTAGGATATGAAAAATATACAAGATGAAGTGCTACGAGATGTACACAGATAGAAAACTACCTCGGAATGTGTTTAGTAATATGTTATGTGTAGGAGAATATACAGACAATTTATTGTCGTTAATCGTACAGTAGTGCGGTAAACGGATAACGGAACTAATCAAATATGAGCCCTTTTTACTTCCCTCCCAACAGAAAATATTGCAGTCTTGAAAAACACCATCCGAGATATTTGTAAACATTTTTGGTTTAGGGTCCCTAGAATCTGAAAAACATGACATTGCATTTCCATCGATGTGTTGATCCATTGCGGTCGGTCTGTCGTTTTATGTGTCAATATTAGTCAAAAATCAAGGGTACTATCGCGATGGAATCGTAACATTTTGATTTGGATTTCTACCATGCTATCCCGGGAACAAAATGACGGCTTTACAAAATGTTAAAATAAATCATTATTAGGAAACTACTTATTGAATAGAGCAGCTCAAATTTTGCAGAAAAATTAAGTGTGACATAGAAATGATATGGTAAAATTTTGAGGTGAAGCCAATAGGGCGGAACAAAATGACCGCCTAATGAAATCTCCCTAGAGCTTGAATTATTACGAGAATTTTTTCAAAAATTATCACCAGTCGACTAGTGACGAGGGATAATTTTCACTAGTAATCTCCCTAGTGCTTGAATTTTGATGGCAAACGACATATTGTTGCTCAATTATTGTTTAGTCGGCTGTGAATCATGAAAAGTCAGGATGACAGATCCCTTGTTGATTAAGTTTATGGTGGTGGTCTAGTTATCCGTATATTAAAAATGTCGCGTTTTGGAAACGAAAATATACAAAATACTAGAGTGAGAATTTGACGCCCCACAATACCAAAAGATCTAAGGCTAGTGTTTGGAGGCAAATCTACAAAAAGTAGCTGATATATTGGAAGACTACGCAATTAATACGAAAACAAAAGACTCCGAAGAATACAAGGAAACTGTGGTAAAGGTCATGTGGAACTCGACAGCAAAACCAATCCAAGAAATATGTTTTAATAAATTCAAAATTAAATTTGATCCTTTCTATGATCCCGAGTTTGCAGCGGCTAGAGCTGCCCGTGACACTAAACGTCGATAGCTTCAGAAAAACCCATCCAAAAGGAAATCCAACAGTGCTGCTTTAAGTAATGATCAGTTTAAAAAGATCCGAGAACATTTTAATGAAAACACACCCGATAGTTTACAACGAAATTTTTTTTATGTCGCATCATTTGAATTAGCTTGGAGACGCGGGGAAGGGGCAACGGCCCAAATTGAATATTTGTGAAAGAAACTTAAAATCAAAGCAATTTCACTGGCAGGATTGTGTATAATCCCATTTTTTCTAAGACTTCACAAGAGGCAAGCGGAAAAGTAAAATTTGTGTACGCAAATAAATTTTATGTTATTTTATTTGTTGTAATAGTTTGCCAGTGTTTGTAAAGTGCGCCAGCTAAGCGGTATGGAAAATTAATCGAGGATTTGGTAAATTTCGCGCTATTCCACTTGTAATTGGGATGTGCCTAGAGTCTCCATGCATTTGCCGCTAGAAGATTCTAGTTATTTCCAGTGGCGCCTATACATTTCGAGCATTTGTTTTCATTTCTATATAAATGCATTGCGTTGAATTTGAATTATTATTTCGAAGTAACAATGGCGAGCAAAAGAGGAAAAACAATTCGAAGCGGTGCACGAGAAGTTATTGCGAGCGTCATAGAGGCCTGTACCAGAGAAGCTGAAAATAATAGTTTGACTATTCCAATTCAAAATCGAACAGATTATCATACAAAAATAAAATTGACGATGGTGATTTTCATGTAATTCGACGAAGCTTCTACCTAATATTCCTCTCAAATCAGTCGTGGTAATGGATAATGCGTCTTATCATTCTCACGTAGAGGATAAAGTGCCAACTAAATAATCTACAAAAGCTCATATGATATGATGGCTTAAATCGAACAGTTTTGTATGTGATCCAACATGGAGAAAATATCAATTATATGAAGTAATATCAGCCAACAAGCCTAGAGAAAAAAGTATAAAATTGACGGTCTTTTACGTAACCTCGGTCATACACCTTTAAGGCTGCCTCCGTACATGTGCGACCTCAACGCTATTGAACTTGCATGGGCAGAAGTAAAAAAATATATTCGAGAGCGCAACACCGGTGAACTTTCAATTAAAGATTTAAATAAAATAACATTAGAAGCGATTGACTCAATATCGGCTGAAAATTGGAAATCGTATGGTAAACATGTTCGTTCTATTGAAGATAAATATTGGGAAGTAGATGGCAAAATTGAAACGGTTATTGACGATTTAGTTATCACACTGGGATCTTCAAGTAGTGACGACGAAACCTCATAATTTTCAGAGGAAAACAATGAGTTAGAACGAATCGAACCATTAGAATCACAGCTGTCAACCTCAAAAATGGCTTAGTTTTTTTTTCATATATTTTGTAAATTTGTTCATAAAGTAGCTGTCAATAAACTGCTTCAAAATAATTAATTTTCTGTTCGATACCGGGTGTCAAAAATATCTAATATTGCAATTAATATTTGAAAAACTGCAGAACTCATATTTTTCTAAAATTAACACATCAGTGTAGTTAGTTATGGTAGGGGAGCCAGCACTGATTCCAGTGAACAAGATTTATCAAACTTATGCAGTTCGACTTTGGGCTATTCGGGTATGCCAAAAGTGACCGTTTGTCTCCATCTGTCATATTACTTTGCACAGGGGCGTCATTGTAAAGTACTATACAGTTCGTTTTTTTACGAAAAAAGTTTAATATGAACCTAAAATTCTTAACTTTGGAGATACAGGGTTTTAAAAAAACATTTTTTTTTAATCCTAATTCTGATGCTATTATAGATAAATAACTGTGTGAAATTTGATACACGTCTTTTATGCATAAAAGGGCATTTTTTATTAACAACCAATTTTTGAAATTTCTACCAGTGGTGTGCATATGTAATTAACCTGGGTAAATTCGTATGCTCCTTAATGCATAGAAGACGTGTATCAAATTTCATGCAGTTATCTACAATAGCATCAGAATTGGAATGAAAAAAAATGTTTTCTTTTTAAACTTTACCATCCTGTATTTCAAAAGTTAAGACTTTTAGGACATAAAAACACCCCCTTTAACATCAGCACGCAATTAGGAAACGCCCTGTATAGTAAAGTCGAACTGCATAAATTAAAATTTTGATAAATCTCGTTCACTGGATCTGATGCTGACTGCCCTTGTAAAATCTGGACTTGTAAATTGTGTATCACTATACTGGGTGGTCCAATAATAGTGGACGAAGGCAGTAGCCCGGGAACCGTTAATGACAGAACTCAAGAAAAAATATATTTATAGGTAAACTGATCAAGAAAAATCTAAATTAAATCATTTTAAAATTCGAAAGTTCGCTATTTTGCAACACAAAAAAGATATAGAAGTGCGGTACACGAAAGAAAACAGACAAATATAGATAAAGGTTCATTAAGCATAGTTACATTTTTTAATTATCTGAAGTGAGTATAGTCAAAAAGGAGAGTCATATTATTTAAAGAACGACGGCACACCACTGGTTTAAAGAGATTTCTTGGCCGACCTTCCTAAACCGATTGACTCCGTCCGGTTTTCTTTCGTGTCCCGCACTTTATATGCTATGCTAGCAGCTGGAACATGGCACCCAAGAAATTTAAGTAAAGAAGCAAATAAAAATTATTTTAATATTCATTATAAAAATCTATTACGCAGTAAAAAGGTCTTTCATTGAGGTACCCTTTTGTTTTTTTTTTGAAAGAGTGCAAACATAGTAATTGTTTTTAAATGTTCTGGAAGATGATTGAAAAGTTTTATGGCGTTGTAAATAATTGATTTTTTTATTAATTCTGTGGAAGGTAGGATATACGTGTTGTGGCCTATTCTATAACCTAAATCTCTAAGAATATAAAACTTAAATTTTACGCAAAAATTTTATCAAATAAAAAAGTTATTTAATAATTAAAAATATTAACATTTTCTTATCCCGTACGAGGCATGTAAAGGCAAATAATAAGCTTTAAAACTAACAGGTATTTATATTCACTAACAATAATATTAATAGTTATAAAAGTCGTCTTTATTTTAGAAAAAAAAATTTAATGAATACAAGAAGTTTAATAAAGAAAAGAATGAAATAAAAAATTGGCTATTACTATTATTATTATAAAAAATTATTTAAAAATTAAGAATATGGACATTTTCTTATCCCGTACGAGGCATGTAAAGGCGAATAATAAGCTTTAAAATTTACAGGTATTTAAATTCAGTAATAATAATATTAATAGTAATAATAATCGTCTTTATTTTAGAAAAAAAAATTTAATGAAAACTACTGCATATTTGGATGAACTTAAAAACAGGTTATGTCTAACATATTTATATGATTTTCTGAACAAAACTAGAAAGGAAGGTAGGACTACGTAGAAAATTTAATTTAAAAACCTAAATCAAACATCTAGCGTATGATTTTCAATTCAAAACACTACAGCGCTGTTTTACGCAACTAGCACTTTAATCTGTTCTCCAAAGCTTTAAATGATTTACCAAATGATTACTGCACCAATTGCATCTCTAAAATCTCTAAAAGTGAAGTTACGAAGGAGGAGGGCAAGACCAATTTTAGAAATAACATCTTTCAAGAAAGCCAATAAAAAAATACTGCCAGACGTGTTGCGCATTTAAGGAAGTTTTATTTGCGCAATAAAGAAACACGGCGCAGAGCGGAAGGTGAATTATATTTTCATATTTAATGACACCTTTGCTTTTGGAATCGTATATTCTCATTTTAGCTGTTCACGGTGCCTATATATGTAATTTTGTAGGTTTTCAAGCGAGCAGTCGTGATATTTTTCTTCCTAGTTTTACTTGATTAAATCAGTGTAGACTATGTACAGCAACAAAAATCATTGTTTCATTTCCAGTAAATTTAAACCAATATAAACGTGTCTACAAAAAGACAAGGTCGTAATATTTCTTTTATATTTTTCAAGTAATGTAAGTTAAATGCGGGTTAAAAGATCGCAATCTACTTTTTCGGTTTAGTCAATACAGATTTTGCCTAAATAAATCAACTCATATTAATTTCAGTATTTTTACTAAAGCAATTGATATAAAAAATATAAAAAAAGATGAGCAAATATGTTAATATTTCAAATTCCATCAAAAAGGCAAGTATTGTAATCGTGAAAAACTCACCCCCAAGGTTTTTTTTAATTTTGGTGAAAAACTAGGGATCATATTATCGGAATGACCAGGTAACAATTAGGAAAAAATTCAATAAGTGCGAAACAAAATGGACGCCTAGTGATATGTTAAAAAAAATACTTAAAAAATTACTTATCCAATTTAGCACAAAATCAAGTATTAAGTAGGAATCAACTGGTAGAAACATTAGTATGAATCCAAGATGGCGACTGAATAAAATATTAAAAAATTCGGCCTGTAAAAACCATATAATAGATTGATTTAAAATTTTGTTCTAGTATAAGAATGAACTCGTAAATTTGCGAATTCAAGACAGCGGAACAAAATAGATAAATTTTATGCTTGGCTTTTGTATTGTTTGTATTTTAGATATTTAGATTGTTAATGTAAAAAAGTCGGTAAAATTGCTTTACCCGGAACTTCCCTTGTTAGGATTTTTTACAACAACGACTTGTTACGTCCTGGACGCGTGTTTCGCTAACCAAGTTAGCATCATCAGCAGATGATATAAACTAAAGTAACTTATCCTAACCGAAACTATTTATAGATAAATGTGGTCACACTGAGTTGCTCCCGATTGCACCATTGACAAGTAAACAATAAAGGGGACTATAGGGAATAGGCCCTCTGTCTTTTTAGTGCTTTCTTACCACATTTAACTATTTCTATACTCTCAAATGCATCCAATAATCTATTATTAGATACATTTTTAATCAACTTAAGATTATTTATTCCCATTTGGTGATTATTTTTTAGTGGCATCTTTTAACATTTTCTTATGTTTATGTTTATTTACTAATTTATGTACAAAATTATCATTATATCCATTACTTTTAGCTATATTTTTTAAGCCGATTCATTTCATTGTTAAAACGTTCTTTACTTAATGGAAAATTGACTAACCTGTGAGTTAAGAAATGAAATGCTGCCATTTTGTGTTGACGGCAATGAAATGAGTGGGATGTTATATACCTATCAGTATTAGTAAATTTCATATAAATATCAAATTCTAATTTATCGTTATTTCTAATAACTACCGTCCCGAGAAAAGGTAATAGCCCATTGTTCTCCTTTTCGTACGTAAAATTAATGGAAGGATATTTAGTGTTTAATGTTTCTAAGAAATTGTCCAGATTTTCTGTTTTAGTATCAAAAATGGTAAATATATCATCTACGTATCTATACCACATCCTTGGGAAATACTTGAGTTCTTTTTTGAATTGGGTTTCTAATCTACCCATAAACAAATTTGCAAGGAACGGAGATAAGCAATTTTCCATAGGCAAGTTGTTTATAATATTTATTGTTAAACTGAAAAAAAATTTGATTCATACATAATTTTGTGAGAAGTAAATGTTCATCAATAATTTCTTTCTTCAAATTATTGATTTTAAGTAGTTCCTTTAGGTACTCTAAAGCTAGTGGTATGGGTACACTAGGAAACAATGAGCTTACATCAAAAGATATTAAAATTTCACCTTTTTTTATGTGAACATTCTTAATTTGATCTAAGAATTCTAACGAGTTAGTAACCTCAAAGTTATCGTACGAGATATTCAATTTGCTGAACTCTTCTACTAACCATTTTGAAATATTTTACGTTGGTCATCCAACAGCTGAAACAATAGGTCTCATGGACTTCCCAGGTTTATGGATTTTGGGAAGGCAAAACAGTTTAGATACACAGTTAGTAAAAACAGCATTTTCAAGAAAAAAAATATATACTCTCTGAAACTTATTTTTTATTAATTCTGACAACTTAGCAGCTATATTAAATACAAATTTAAAATCCTAAGTTCACCCCTTTGCGAATGCAGTGGCGTAACAAAAAATATTTATTTTTTTCTGAAAATACATTGAAAAAAAAATGAAAAAATGAATAGCGTGTTAGTATTATTTACATTTTTGGATCCTCTATACATTAGTTTATTAATATTTTATGAATAAAGTTATATAAGTAAAATTTAAATAAGTAACAATAATTAACTACAAGTTATTAAATATGTTTAGCATTGTACGAACAAATACAGCGTAATAAATTTTGTGGATAGTTTTCAGATTGAATATTAAGATTGTAATTTTTTGCATGTAGTTTATAGGAATGGTGGGATTGTTCTGAAGCCTGCTCAGAAAAAAAACCTAAAGCAATATTTGTCATTTTGATAAAATCAGGAACATGATGAATAACCGCGTGTATCTTGGGACTGTATGTTATTTTTGCTATTTGAAGTTCTTCTTTAAATTCGTTTATATAAATTTCGTAGTTGGCATCCAGACTACAGCCAAAGCAAATTGAAACCACTTTGTTAAAGGCTGTCAATACCGTCGTATATCTGTTTCCTAAAAAAGAAATGAAATTCATAACAAAAACAAAATAGGTATAACCATACGATATGACGAAATATTATTATCTTATACCTGGGCATATACTATTTAGCAGATCCACCTTCTTAAGCAGTTTTCTAGCATTATTTCCGTTGAGTTTTTGATAATGATCGAGTTTAACCCCTGCTCTTTTCAGCAGCTTCAGGAACATCTCGTTTCAAAAAATCGAATATCCTTTGCACAACACCCATAAGTAAATGCAATTCTGGAGGGGGAATATATTTTATGATTGGGGTATGCTCACATCCGGTAATCAATGGAATATTAATACAGTTTTCTAACAAATAGGACATTCATGAACTAATTAATAGGCCATTTATTAGCATTGATAGCTTACTAAAATCTTTGACTTTGTCAAGTCTCCCACCAGTGTTCTTCCATAAGATATTTTGTTCGGAAATGTTGTGAATCGTTCTTAATTGCCCTTTACCTTCCAAATCTTTATAAAATACATCGCACCATGGACAGGGATGTGAAGAAGAATTCGCCTGAAGTCCCAGCAGCATCATTATTAATTTTAGATCAGCAGCAAACGTGTATTCACAAAGTCCGCAAAGTGAATTCAAATTGATAGTTTTAAATATTAATTCAATATTACTGTAGGACTCGATCATCTTTGGTCCTAATCCAATAATCATAAGTTTGTTGATACCACCACTTTTATGTTTATGGTCTACTTCAGTGTTATCATATGGCAACAAATTCAAGCATACTTTTAGAGAATCACCTCCGCTATCAATTCCAATTTTTACATGAAAAGAGTCCCCAACATTTCTTTCATTCAAAAGATAAGCAGTCAACTGCGGCAAATTGTTGCAATATACGAAAGGAGCAGAAGAAAATTCATTTTTTCCAATCGTTACATCATTCAGCATTTCAAAATCAAAGTATTCGTCAAGTTTATGAGATAATTTCTTAATATTAGGAAGAACATTTGGTTCAATCAGTTTTTTACCTGCACTTCGCAAGTGATCGCTTATTTTTCTCATTGAATTAAATGATAAATTGCAATCTTTCTGTATATTTTGAAAAACATTTAGAGTTACCTTTTGCTGATCTGGTGTCCCATTTTGACGCTTGATACCTATTTTCATACCAACACCTTTACCTTTGTTTAGCACCAATGAAGAGCTGCACTGAACTGATTCCTCTTTTTGAATAATTTTACTTGCCACCTGTTGTTCGCATCCACTTGCGAGTCTGACCGTGTTCACCACTCTTGTAGTTGTTGTACAAGTATGTTTTAAACCCTTTTGTAATTTAGAATTACACAAACTACACAACTTGATAGATTTTGGCTTGATAACATCGGCATCATTGTTTATGGCTGGTCTACCCACTTTACGTTTTTGGATAATACATTTTAAAGGCAGGTTTTGTCTGGGGTTAGATCGAGCAACTTCACAGATTGGACAGCTACACTTTTTTTCATTTCGCTTAAGTCTGATTTTGAGAGTTTCATAATCCACCACTTGGGTTAAAGTGTGCTTCTTTATTTTGATGTAGCAACTACCGCATAAAACTAGTGGAGTACACTCGCTAGTCTTGTCGAAATGAGGAAACATATTTTTAATTAATTGTTCTACTTTACCCGATATTTTGAAGTGCTTTATAGCTTTGTTAAAACAACAGTAGCAAACCACTAAACGTGACTCTTCATGAGATCTTCTATCGAGGGGCATTTTTTAAGGTTTTACACACACAAGAACGGTCAAATTTTAGCAATACACTCGAAAAAAAACGCGGAATGGCGAAACGCAATCGCTCTGTCAAAATGATAATTGTTTATAATGATAGTTATGCATGGCCAGTTATGTTTAGGAAGCTCAACTGTCATGGCCTAAGCCACCTATGTTTACGCCGCTGTGCTTTAAAAGGAGCAAGCTTAGGATTTTATATTTTTGTTTATCATATCGACAACATAGCTAGTAGTAATAAAAATTATGTTTATATAACTTTATTCATAAAATATTCATAAACTACTGTATAGAGGATCCAAAAATGTAAATAATACTAACACGCTATTCATTTTTTCATTTTTTTTTCAATGTATTTTCAGAAAAAAATAAATATTTTTTGTTACGCCACTGCATTCGCAAAGGGGTGAACTTAGGATTTTAAATTTGTATTTAATATAGCTGCTAAGTTGTCAGAATTAATAAAAAATAAGTTTCAGAGAGTATATATTTTTTTTCTTGAAAATGCTGTTTTTACTAACTGTGGATAACTGTGGGTTACTATGTGTTAGTTTAAATTTTAGTTGATCGGACACAAAGTATTTATACTGTTTTAAGGTATTTTTTACTTCTGTTATCATTTTTGATAACGGGTTTTTCTGAATTAAATCGTAAGGACCAGTTTGAATCAATAGCCGTAGTTTTATTCCGCCAAAAGTTTTACTAGTTGATCCCTAAAACCACAATTAGTGATTAAGTAGTTTTTCAGGCTGAATTTTTAGAAAATTTATTATCCCGCCATTTTATCCCCCCATCTTGGATTCTTGGAGCCTACATTTTTCCAGTTGATTCCTACATAATACTTGTATGTGCAAAATTTGAGATAAAGTGGATAAGTAGTTTTTTAATAATAATTTTTTAAATACTTTACTAGTCCTCCATTTTGTTTCGCCATATTGGATTTTTATAAAAATATTACCAGATCATCCTCATATGACCCTCAATTTTTTATCAGAACATGAAATCAATCGGGTAAGTAGTTTTTAAGCTATGGCGCGAACTGATTGACAGACAGACAGGCCGTCAGACTGGCCGACGGAATTGATAAAACATATTTTTTGGCATCTAAGGACGCTAAAACGTGAAGATACGTAAAACCTGAGAGGTTGATTTTTTCACGATTAAAAACATTTTATTTCGCCGCCATTTTGATAGGCCATCATGAATTAGTACCACAATTTTACTAGTTGATCTCTACACCACAGTTCGTTATGTCACACAATTTGAAATCAATCCATTAAGCAGTTTTTTCAGTTTTTTTACCATAATGTTACCAGTTAATTTCAAAATAATACAAAATTTGAGATAAATAAGATAAGTAGGTTTTTAAAAATTATTTATTTAACATTTCATCAGGCAGCCATTTTGTTTCACCATATTGGATTCATAGGTCATCCCCATATGACCCATAATTTTTAAGTGAATCGGGTAAGTAGTTTTTTAGCTATGCCGCGAACAGACCGACAGACAGACCGACGGAATTGAGAAAACATGTTTTTCAGCATCTAGGGACCCTGAAACGTGAAGATCTGACAAAATCTCGCAGAGATTTTTCGCGATTACAATGTTGTGTCAACAACATTGCCTAAAAAACGAGTTTGAACACCATTTGACAATCTTAATATCTTGATCAGAAAAGCCGAATAGATAAAAGATATTGTTAAAGTTTGCAAATGACTGGTTCGCTTTAAAAAAAAAACGAGAATCAGAGTACATAATCTATTGATGGTTGCACAACAGAGCAAGCCGGTCTCAAAGGGCGCAAAAGATAATAAAAAACGCTTCACTGAACAAAGCAAATATAGTCAAAAAATCGACGGTAAAGAACAAACGAACGAAAACATGCCCTTCAATCAAATCCAGTATGTCTTTAGGCCATCGCTGCTATAGTGTATAAATTGTATAGAGAATCATGGAGTTGTGTATAATTAGCCCTCGCTTTACCTGAGGGCCAGCTTTAATTAAATATCTACTATTGGGGATGAAATATTCGAGCATTTTATGCCTGGATGTTGGAAATGATACAAATATAGTAAGAATAATATAAACTAGTGCTTCTAGTTTATAAATTAACTTTTCTGTTTTGTCTGACTGCATGTACAATTCTTTCAAGTCGATTTTGGGCTATTTTTACTAAACCGAACCACTAGAAATTGCTCCCAATATTTCTTCTAAAATATTCCCTATTTCCTCGGAAATACGAGTTTTATAGGGTATAAAGAAATTAAGAGCCGTCAAATCAGGAGAATTGGATGACCAATTATGTCTCCAAATCAATTTAAGTCTGGGGTGCTGCACTAGTGCTCCAATTTATAAACTACCGAATAAAGTTGATCGCTGCTGGGGTTGGAGTTGTTTTATAGTTTACATTTAGTTTACCTAGACGTACCTATGCCCCTAGCCAACAGTTGCAAGGCCCCCAAAATATTTCTGCGCATGTCTCGAAATGCCAACAGTTGGCAATATATATATATATATATATATATATATATATATATATATATATATATATATATATATATATATATATATATATATATATATATATATATATATATATATATATAAATGTCCTATAGGAAGTCAATATTGCCATTTGACTTTGGGCTCAGCGATTAAATAGAAATAGTTTGCGCTTGCGCAGTTTCACAAAAGGGCCCTGAGAGCAAGTGATTCGGGCATCAGTTTTAAAAGATATAAGGCTAGCTATATATTTGGTATACATGTAATGTAATATAAAATACATCAATTACATTTAGTTAAATAATTTTCATCTGATGTATGTTATTCAACCGCCTTGTTTTAGCAATTGCTTTAAATCGATACTGAGTGTTAATAATTTTTCTTACTATTAGTAGTTTGGTCTAACAGTTTAGCCACATTCCATATACCTCGCACATCTCCACTCATTTTCGACTCTAACGTTTGCTGTCTGTTGTAGATACAGCTTTGTTAGATATCAAAAGCCGTTTACAGAGCAACAGGGACAATGTTCTCACTTGTCTACTTAAATTTTTTACAGGTGAAAATGCATAAGCTGTTTACTTTTTTTACTGCTATAAATGTTTCAGCGATAACATTGTTGCCAGCGTCGAGAGTTGACTTTTCTCTTATATATTAAATAAATGATTTTATTTTATGGTGTGTTCAAATACCTAGAGAAAACAATTTTTTGTTTATGTAAATACAAGTTTCACTTATACAACATCTCCTTTCATATTGAAACCTTTATATTTTTGCATTGGTTTTTTTAAGCCCCACGTAAGAGCTATTAAGCCCCACCTACA
This sequence comes from Kuschelorhynchus macadamiae, assembly GCA_030620095.1. NCBI lineage: Eukaryota > Metazoa > Arthropoda > Insecta > Coleoptera > Curculionidae > Kuschelorhynchus > Kuschelorhynchus macadamiae. Next base: position 2,183,819 of record JAUTXW010000642.1, read on the forward strand.
GTAAATACAAAGATTTAACATTTCAACAAAATGTTATAAAATAACGTATCGAAAACTTTATGGCGATTACGCATACCCAAAATATTTTTTAAAACTTTCACACAGTTGATACAGAAATAAAACCATAACTACTGTGATATAGCTCATTGTCAAAGATAACTGCTTATTAATGCTCTACCTAGAATATTCCCTACCATTGTTTTATTTGACGCTAGGCCGCCTAGAAAACCAAACCACTGAAAAAGGCAAACTTTTGTTTTGTAACCTAAAGTTGGTCATACAAGAAATACTACCCCAAGTCCCCTAAGAGAACTTGCAAAGACTAAAGTGGTGAGATTAATAATGGTGTCGAAGGCAACAAAAATACGGATGAGTGCTCGCAGGCCTTGAACAAAGTGGCCTTGGAAATGACAAGGAGATCTCAAGACAAACTACTGCAGATAAGCAAATGAAATGTTTCCCAACTCATGCAGATCTCAGGCAACTTGGTTGACATCAAGGAGTTGATAGGTAATTGGTGACCGAATTGGTATTTTGAAAGGACAGTGTAAATTTAACAAGTACATGTACCAACTGGAGCAAGAAAAGGACGTTCCAGGCCTAGTTGATGGTATTGTCTCCCCATATTAATACTGCTACTAAAACTCCACGTCCTCTATATGTGTGGTGTAAATGTATCTGGTTCTTCTATTTTTAAAAGATAAAAGATGTTCACCCTTTTATCATTTTTCTACCATAAATGGATAAACAAATAAAACAGAATGCTTTAAAATAGTCGACAACTAAAGGTAAAATATCTCAGTTAAATTTCAAGTAAGGGCTACCATTGTTAGTCTAACGCATTTAAAGGTCGAACATCCCCTAATATAGAAGAGCAATCAAAATTTGACAGATGTCCTCTTTGAATGAAGGCTTTATTGTTTTTAGCTTATTTAGGCCAAGAAAACTTATTAGGATATGAAAGGTTATTTTATTAGCACTTGCTTCCAGCAGAAAGGGGTGATACTCTTGTAAACAGAAGGGTGGATTATCTCAAAACCGATTCATTTATGGTGCACATTTTGAAAATGAACGAAAATGGTCTTCGAATTTTCAGATTTCGTTAATGTCTATATATAACTTTAAAGAACATTTTTTGACTTTTGGATTTAATATGTTTAGCTTATTAAAATACAATTTTTACCCCAAAATTACGAATTACTTAAGTTTGGTTGGTTTCCAAGATAATTTTTTGCATTTGCCTACAAAACACAGTTTTGTAAATCACTAAAATTAGAAATTTTTAAGCGACTTTTAGTAGGCAAAAACAAAACTAATTAAAAAGTTAAAAGCCAAGACTAATATGATTTTTTGATGTAGCAGCGCTGGGTACGAATAAAGTTTTACATTGACCTAAAAGAATCATAAAAGTCTAGACTGGGGCAAGTTGCTCTCCTTCATTAGAAGGACGGGCCGCCTTCGTAGAGAAGTGGAGTGAGATGGGTGGGACCGAGGTTAACGGAAAGGGCCTTTTAGGCCTAGTTGCTGGGCTTGCCCCCCATCTTACTACTACTACAAGGGATCATAAAAACAAATATCAAATATTAATGTTATTAGTTGGTATCATCTGTAATAGTAATATGGCCATTGATCACTTATACTGTTCTTTAGTGGTGGCTTGTCCAGAGTATCCCATTTTCGATACTTGCATGGCCTTCTTTGTTTCTGATATACAGGGCGAAACTGAAAATTTGCACTTTTCAGGCACCCTTCGTATCTTAGTTGTAAAACTTTTAGTACTTTTTTTAAATGGAACATCCTGCATATTTTAGAGCTGCTAAAGGCACATCCTTTCACGCTTTCAAGAATATATAACACTTTATAATTATCTTAAATAATAAGGCCGCAATTTAGAATTATTAACAAACTAATACTAATTTTACAATGTGGCTGTGGTTATCAGAAATCATCCAATTTAAATTCTCCAGTGTTCACCATGGTTGCCGTTTCTTTGAATGACATATTTACACAATTATGTAATGCATTTAAAGTAGATATAATGTTTGTAATTATGAAACATTCACCAGGTTTTATATATCTTCACATTTTAGGGTCCCTAGATGCCAAAAAAAAATATTTTATCAATTCTTTCGGTCTGTCTGGTCAAACATTGTGGATTATATGAGAATAAACTGCTAATACTTTCGTAAAAATCTAGTATGGCGTAACAAGATGACGACGCAGTGAAAGGTTAAAAAATTATGACTAAAAACTAATTAGCCAGCTTAGCTGTAATTTTGGTGCAAATTCAAGATGACGAATCGAAATGGCGGCCAAATAAAATATTTAAAAATCAAGGTAAAAACCTTCTTATTCAATTAGACTTTAAATTTAGCAGAAAAATTAAATGTGATATAGGATATGGTACGAATTCAACATGACGGAACAAAATGGCGGTGGGTGTCAATGTACTTATACTTGTACTTATTCAATTTATTCTAATTTTTATACGTACAGGGTATTTTTTTATATATTTACCCCCCCTTAACTTTTTGATTTGACGTATTGGAAAAAACTGTCTAAAATAGAAGTTTTAACAATTTAATAGTTATTTATACTATAAGGGATGCAAGTAACATTTGCATCCCTTATAGTATAAATAACTGTACTGTAAATGTACTTACATCTCATATAGTATATAACATTTTTCCCCCACCCTGTATTGCATGTTTACAAGAAAATGCTAGATATCTTTTTGGATTTTCATTATCATTAGATTCAATAGCATTCTCATTAAATTATGAAGGCAGCCGTGATCCGTTGCCAGAGCAACATAAGCAGTTTTTATTTTATCAACGTCAAGTTGACAATTCATAGCGAAAAGTTTGAAGAACTCGAATTGTTTGATTCTGTGTGGACAAAATGGATGTTTCAGACATAGAAGAATCAGCGAATATTGCTTGTTTATCTCTACTACCAGAAAAGTCGAAAAAAAGGTATGAAGCAGCATATAAATCCTTTAAGAATTGGTGCCAAAGCAAAACGGACACTGCAGTCTCAGAAACCTTGTTTTTGGCGTATTTACACGAAAAAAGTGCTATATTGAAGTCCCCATCAGCAGTGTGAGTATTCGATGTTGAAGTCCATCCTTTTTATAGATGAAAATATAGGTATCTCTAAGTATCCAAAGCTTCGAGCATTTTTGAAAAGAAAAAATGATGGTTAACAGGGAAGATGTAAATAAGTTCATGCTTGAAGCCCCCGATGTTATATACTTATTGATGAAGGTCGTGATGGTAATGGGAGTTGCTGGAGCGTGCCGTTCTAATAAACTCTGTGATATGAAAATGGATAATGTTAAAATAAGTCAAGAAGTCATTCCTGACTCCAAAAATGGAATATCACGTATCATTTACAGTGACAAAAAGTGACGACACTCAGGTTTGTCATTTCAAAATAATTCAAAAGTAAATTGATGCAAGGTCCCACATGACGATTATTAATCCGCGCTTCTTTATGCGATATCAAAATGGAAAGTGCTTAAACCAGCCTGTCGGGAAAAATACGTTTTCGTCAATTCCAAGTAAAATTGCGAAATTTCTAAAATTTGAGAACTTCAGAATGTATACTGTACACTCTTATAGTAGAACGTCGGCAACTTTATTAGCAAATACTGGAGTTGATGAATTAGTTCAATTAATATAACCGGATTTTTGTCCGGATTTTTGTAATATGTTGATCAAAAATTAAAGCTACTTATAATAATTTTAGATTATTATTTCCCTAGGGATGTAAGTTGACTTACATCCTGTCGTTAAGTGCAACCAATACCTTGTTGAGTAACTTTCACTTACGTCTGTCAAAGCATTGTCAAAATAGGTTGCTTACAATACAGGGAGGGGGAAGAATAAATTTTTAGGAAAATTTGTTTTCACATATACAGGATGGTTCAGAAAGTCTGGGCGTGGTCCTACTTTATACTATTTTTTTATTTGATTTTTGCCTTTCCCTGAATATTTGATACATTTTTTAGGTAGCATACCCTATGCCTAACTTTGACGTATAAAAAGATATTGAAGTACGGAAATTACCATTTTTTGTTGATGTTCTAAAAATTATTATTAAAAATCTGGCCTGGCCTATTTAGTTTTTCCCTTGATTGATTTAATATCAGGTAGGCTTTCAATCAATGTCTTTAGAAAATGTAATATTCAGATGAGGAAAAATGGGATATTCTGGGAATATATTTTATAAGAATACCAAAAATGCATATGCAGCGAGAAGGGTATATCAGCAACAGTTTCCGATGCGAGCCCTTCCAACGCCAACCACATTTAAACATGTTGAACTTGGATTTGGAGATAGAATGTCTATAAAAAGAAAAAAACGGACAGTACTAGTTAATGAGTAGGAGAAATTAAGGAGTTTGTTATGTTTTCGGGGTAGGCGCTTTGATTTATAAAGTAACTTATTATATTATTGGTGTTGCATCCGTTTTTTCGCAAAATCAATTTTCAAAATGTATTCTACTTTAAAAAATCGTAGTTAATATCCTTATAAAATACTACCCGTGAAGAAATTAACAGAAGATCAAAAAAACAGAAGAATTATGTTTTGTCAACAAATGTTAATATTGAAAGAAGACAATTTTTTAAAAAAATCTTATGGTCTGACCAGTGCACCTTCAGTACTGCAGGGATTCAAAACCAGAAAACTGTACGATTTTGGGCAACGCAAAACCCTTGAGTAACTAGTGAAATTAAGATACAATTTCGAAGATCGTTACATGTGTGGTGCGGGCTCTTAAATAATAAAATAATTAGGCGAAATTTTATTGACGGACCCTTAAATGGGGAAAAAAATTTAAATTTATTGACAAATGACGTAGAAAATTTTATGGACAACTTACCACTCCGTCAATACACCAAATTATATGACATTAGGACGGAGCCCTACCACACAAAGTTTTTCCGGTTATAAATTACCTTAATATGAAATACCAAATTTGGATTGGTCGTACTGGACCGATTGGCTGGCCGCCGAACAGCCCCAACTTGACGCCACTTGATGTGTTTCTGTGGGGATTTTTGCAGAATAAAGTGTATAAAAATCCAACTGAAGACGTAAAGGTTTTACGAACAATATTGGAGGCTATTCAGGACATTAATGACAATAATTTTCATTTTATTATTAGCACTATAAATAAAGTCGAGAGGGATTACATACAGTGTATTGAAATGAACGGTGGGCACATTCACCAGCTGTAAATAGATTTATTAGATAACACCATTATATATTTTTTTATAAAAATATAAAAACAAAAACGTAAATATTTTTTATGCGCTAAAGTTAGGTAGAGGTTATGCTACCTAAAAAATGTTTAGAATATTGAGGAAAACGCAAAAATCGAATAAAAAATAGGGTACCCATTTGAAATAATGAGTAAACCCCCTTTATACGTGACAAAAACTTTTCCTAAAAATTTATTTTGAACTATTAAACTTTCATTTTGGACACTTTTTTCCAAAACGTTAAATAAAAAAAAGGGGGGTCAATATATAAAAAAATACCCTGTACAAACTGGTCAAATATTGGTAGGAATCCAAAGAAACATTTCCAATTTTTTTCATCACATTCGCTGTTCTTTAAAACCCACCTAATTAGGCTAAAAAGCTTTAACTTTAAATACATATAAATAATAATACTAATTTCTTATTCTACACGTTAAAAATCATGGTACAGTTTTATTTTAAATAGGGAATACGTTCAGGGATTTGCAAGCAGAAATAAGACACTATCTGAATTACCCAAGAGACATTCTTGTATCTGGAAGTTTTCGTGATAAAAAACATCTCCAGAGCAACGAAACGAAAAGCTTGATTTATTATTCTCTCTACAAGGTTTTCTATACCTAAATTAATGGGAAAGTAAAGTAACAGGGTTTATGTAACTAGGCATGATTTAATTTGGGGTAGTTTGTTTTTATTTACACAACAAAAAAAAAATTGAAATATATCTTGAGTAGGAAGAGACGATATTAGATTTTACCTATGGATAGGCAATAGCGAAAGCTTCTTTTATTTATAGTTATCTTCAGTTATCGAAAATTATCGATACTGATCGATAATTATCGATACTTATTGATATGTCGATATCGATAGTTTTTGATATTTATTGTCCAGTTATTAGTATTTTCCTGTTGCTATCACGTTCAAAAAATGATGAAAAAAAATAGATTACTGAAAAAAGTATTGGCATAGCGGCAGGTTAGGATTCGAGTTTTAACATTTTACAACATAGTTACGAAACATGTTATTATCGGGAGTATACTCGGACTGGAGGACTGGACAAATTGCATAGTTTCTTTAGTCGTATGACAGTCAACATAACGTTTTAATATAATGTAAACATGCGCTATTATATGGGGTAGTATTGTGATATTTTTCAACAAATTTAAGTCTTTTTTGACTTTTTTTCTCCATAAAATAAGCGAGTCTGTGTGAAGGAAAAATCATAGAAACCTCCACACTGGTTACATAGATTATAAAAAAACCTTTGATTCGATACCCCGCAGTTGGCTAACCAGATTGTTGGAATTATACAAAGTCAATCAAAACCTCAGGCAATTTTTTACGCAAATCCTGAGTACAAAGAAAGCTAAAATCCAGAGAACACAAAAATAATACAGTATATTCCAGGGAGATCCTCTCATCCTCCTCTTTGTGGTTCTGCCTCTGTCTTAATCCACTCTCAAACACACTGAATAACACAAACTTCGGATTCCACGTTAAACACAAAAAAAATAACCTACATAAAATAAACCATCTCTTGTACAGGGTGGTCGAAATTGGTCTGTTTTAACAGAGAAAACCTATTTCCTGACTAGATAGAGCAAAACTGACTTAGGTGTCATGGGCTCGATTTCTGAGAAATGTTTAATGGCAAAAACCGCCTGCCGATATTTTCACTGCCAACTGAGATATATGGCGTTTTTCAATTTTCGGCTATTTTGAAAATTGTCCATAACTTTTTTATTTTGCGGAATATTAACATTCTGCAAAGACATTCTAAAGGCACTTTTTTATGTGCAATCCAGTGGCATACTCAGATTTTTTCTATAGTTGTCCGTTTTATCATAAATAGGCAAAACTTTTTTTTTTCAAATGGAAATCATAGTTGGCTATAAATTATAAAAAATGCTCGCGTTTAGCCCTTTTCAGTGATATAAAGTTGTAGGTACTTATTTTCAAAAATAACGAAAATATTAGGTGTTTTTGGTTTACATCGAAGTAGGCTTTGATTTGTGATGACAATATCTCAATTATGTATTGTTAAGATTTATAGTTTGTTAGCAACTTAAACACAACTTTAAATAACACTAGCTAACGTTATTTTAATTATTTATTATTAATTTTTTTTATTTTTTTTTGTTTACATAGCAAAGTTGAACAAAATTAACAAACTAAACTACTATTTACAGCTACAAGTGAAAATAAAAAATAATTATGAAAATCTAGGTATTTAGTTAGATAGGTTTCTGATAAATATATTTAGAGAAGTTGTTCAAATTGAGCCCCTCCCTGTTGAATACAAACTAAGCATCTTTTGCGTACCGAGTTGCAACTATTTATTAGTTCAACTGGGCTAATAGATGCAAAAGCTTGCCTAGTGGCCTCTTGCAATTCTTCTTTTGTGTGAAAGGTTCTTCCTTTAAATATCAAGTCCTTCAATCTTCCCCACAAAAAAAAATCTAAGGGAGTTAAGTCACAGGACCTAGCAGGCCAAGGTATGGGGCCCCACGTACCAATCCAATTTTCTCGAAATTCGAAGTTTAAAAGATCAGTTGTGATCCTTGCATTGTGCGGGGGACAACCATCTTGTTGATAGTAGATATTTCTGGCATCAGCTAAAGGTATGTCTTCCAACAAAGGGACAATATATGTGCGCAAAATATTTACATAATCATCTGCAGTTAAATTTCCATCGTAAAAATAAGGTCCCACAAATCTTCCTCGGAATATCCCCACCCATATATTGAATCCACACCGACCTTGCCGGTCTTGTTGCACAACTACGTGTGGATTTTCAGTGGACCAGTGATATGAATTATATCTATTAAATATACCAGAAGTATCTACTCTGGATTCATCACTCCAAATAATATTTAATGGAAAATTCTCATTCTCCATGAATTTTTGCTCATACCACTGACAAAATCTCAATCTTCTAGCGGCGTCCCCTTCACGGAGTTGATGAACTCTTCTCGTTCTGTACGGTTTGAATTTATGTTTTTTGAGTATTTTTAAAACGGTGGTCTTTGGAACATTCGTTATATTAGCCAATGTTCGAGAGGAGGTGCCAGGATGATCTAATACCTCACCAATTATATTTAGCTGCTGGATTTCCTTTTCTTCCTTTAGTTCATAATGTCTTGTTCTTAACTTTTTAAAACTTCCGTAATTTACTAAATTACTTTTTAATGTTTGATAAATTCGGTTATCCGGTTGACGTCGCTCGGGAAATGTATTAAAATATAATTCACTAGCTGCTTCAGGAACTTCGTTAGATAATATGTAACATTTTAACATATCATACTTTTCATAATTCTCAAACATATTTTGTCAGCAACTTAACACAACTTTATAAAGATAACACCAAAACGCAATAATTACACCAGACTACAGTAATCTGACAGCAATATATTCAAAATATTGAACGCGCGTCATTATTCCAAGGCCTACTTCGATGTAAACCAAAAACACCTAATATTTTCGTTATTTTTGAAAATAAGTACCTACAACTTTATATCACTGAAAAGGGCTAAACGCGAGCATTTTTTATAATTTATAGCCAACTATGATTTCCATTTGAAAAAAAAAAGTTTTGCCTATTTATGATAAAACGGACAACTATAGAAAAAATCTGAGTACGCCACTGGATTGCACATAAAAAAGTGCCTTTAGAATGTCTTTGCAGAATGTTAATATTCCGCAAAATAAAAAAGTTATGGACAATTTTCAAAATGGCCGAAAATTGAAAAACGCCCTATATCTCAGTTGGCAGTGAAAATATCGGCAGGCGGTTTTTGCCATTAAACATTTCTCAGAAATCGAGCCCATGACACCTAAGTCAGTTTTGCTCTATCTAGTCAGGAAATAGGTTTTCTCTGTTAAAACAGACCAATTTCGACCACCCGGTACATGGATGACATAAAATTATACGCAAGCGTAAAGGCACAGCTAAGTGAACATCTTAAAGTCACAGAAACGTTTACCCTGGACATCAACATGGAATTTGGTATAAGTAAATGCAAGCTACTTCATATTAACAAGGGACAGTGGAAAGACCACCCTACGACTGAAACAATCAACAATGAAACCATTGATAACATGCTCAAAGAAGAAACATAGAGATACCTAGGCTTTCATCAAAGCACCAGTATTAACCACACTTATATCAAACCAGAGCTCAAGACGGAATTTAAAGTCAGACTCACAAAACCATCAAAAACAAAAACTGAATTTCAGAAATCTAACGAAAGCTATTAACACCTTCGCCATACCTATTCTTACGTATTCGTTTGGTATCATTAAATGGTCCCACACAGACATAGAAAACATTCACATTCTTTTACGCTCTGAATTCACTAAATACAGGAAGTTACATCCCAATGCATGCAAGGAAAGATTCACTATCAAAAAAAAAGAAGAAGAGAGGGGAATTATAGATATACAATCGCTAAATAAAAAGCAAATAACCGAATTCTTCCACAACAAATAAACTAACCTCCACAAGGCAATAGTGAAGGCAGACAAGAGTTATACACTGTTCGACCTATCTCAAACGAGCCATGCAGCAGATGCACACAGTCATATCCAATCACGACTAGAAAAAATGAACACCTGGTTTGAAAAAACACTCCACGGAAGACACACATACCACATATAGTAAGACAACATACATAAAAAGCTTTCATATACGTGGTTATAAGAAGGGCAGCTGTTCCTCGAAACAGAAGGCTTCCTGCTTGCCATCCAGGACAAAGTCATAGCAACCAGAAACTACCAAAAGCACATCATCAAGGACAGAACCATTGAAGACGACAGATGCAGGAGATGTCACCAGCAGAGATAAACAACCGATCACATAACGAGTGGATGTAGAATAATGGCCGGAACTGAATAAACCTCGAGACACAACTCAGCAGCGAAGGTCGTTCATCAAGCTTTAGCCACAACAAACTAACGGTGAACACATACCCTTACTATGATTATACACCAACATCCATACTTGAAAACGGAGACTACAAGCTCTATTGGGACATTGACATCCACACAGATAAAACAATCCCCGTAAACAGACCTGATATCACCTTTCAATCCAAAAAAGAAAAAGTCACTTATTTAATTGACATGGCTGTCCCCAACGACGAGAACATCCAAGCGAAATACAGTGACAAAATCGCCAAATACACCGACTTGGCAATGGAAATAAAAAGGCTGTGGAAACAGGAAAGAGTCATCATCGTTCCTCTCGTCATATCAGTAACAGATCTCACCCAAACAACGTTTACACCGCATTTTACAGGGACATCCAGAAATCGGTTATTTTGAAAACATGGAGCATCGTTAGATCATTTCTTAATACACAATAGTCGCTTTTTTTTTCTTTTCTTTTTTTTTGTACTGACTTGGTATAATCCCGTCAGTATAAAAGACAACCACAGGAATGAGAGAACAAGGTAGAGAAAACAATAATAATGAGTATTATTATTAAAGTGAGAACAAATATAATGTACCTAGACGTTCTTAAGCCATAACATTAAAGCAGTCATTGGTATTGATATTCTGAATGGCATACATTTAAAAAAATTATATTCTGAAAACGTGTTTACGGACTGAGTAAAAACATCTAGTTCACAGCATGCTAGGCGCTTCAGATGAGATCTATCGTTCGAGCTGAGAGGTTTGAGGGTTGCGTACCAGAACAGAGGCGGATTGGCGAAAATGAGTACGTTACTGTGTACTGCTGTTCGGTGACTCAGTAGTTAGTTTAGATCTTCTAATCGGCACATTTCAAACATAATATACAATATGTTGCTGTTTAATATTTTGAACAAATTATTGTTTTGACGTCACGTAAATGTAAAACAGTGAAGCTGAGTATTTTTGACCATATGGGTTATAAAAGTGACTTGAAAATAGAAAGTATTTTAAAATCTGTATATCCAAACATAATAAAGAGTTATTGAGGAAATCTTGAATTTTTGTCACCACCAGCTTTTAGCCTTAATTCTATTTTTTTTGATTTTTTAAGATATTCTTTTTATTTATTTATTTCCCCCTCGTTAAAATCCTACCAATTTCTGAATTGAAATGTTAAATAAATTGTACAACCTACTTTTTAATTTAAATGGAAAATTGAATGTGTCAAATTTTAAATCTGTTTTTGGGTGCCCAAAGTTCGTAATTTAATAAATTGTATATGCTTATTTAAATCAAAATTAACCAATTTGTATCTCTGCAATATCTGAAAACATAATGATATTTTTTGATAAAAATTGGTTTCTACACGTTGTGAGAAACTTAAGACATTTAAGATGATTTAGGTAAAAGAAATAATATTTTTGACGTATTTGATCTCATCTTGAAGATGCAGAAGTACTATTGCTTACTACTTAAAAATTGAGCTAAACTGTATAAATGGTTTAATTAGTAATAATTTTTTGACCATTTTACTAAGCCGCCATTTTTTTCGCCATATTGGATTTTTAATAAAATGTCAATCGGATAAAGTAGCTTTTTAGCTATATTGCGAACAGGCAGACAGACGGACAGACTGACGGAATCAAACAATACATGTTTTTCGGCATCTAAAGACCTTGCGACGTAAAGATCTGAAAAAATTTTGGAGGATGAGATTCTTAACGATTACAATAATTATTTCTTAATTACTGATGAAGTCCGCCACCCAAAGACAGCAATTCTTAAAATACAAACAGTTAAAACAGTAGATAACCGGTTTATATAAAGAGAAGCTTCACATATTTTATAAAATAAGAAAACTGGCAGTACCTCTTGCACATATTCAATTTTCTTGTTTACATACTAGGCGGCCATTCAGGCTTTGAAATAAATTCTGGAATAGAACGGAAAGGAAAACTTTTCAGGGAAATAATCACGTCAACTTTACTTCTATGCCCGAACCCCCAACAAAATAACAATTACTTTACGAAGAAGATGTCATCACTTTAACTCGATTAGGTTTTATTTGATAAAATAGGAGACGCCGACAAAATTCGGAAAAAGATCTAATAACAAAGTATGATGTCGTATGTCAACAGAACAGAGAGCAGCTAAGCGATGTCTAATAACATTTTTCCAGTAAATATAAGAAAATTCTGCTTGTGTTATTAAAAAAAATTAAAAATAATGCGGTACCTAGTTGTGATGCAATTTTAGAATATTTATTTGTTTGAAAACTGTAAAAAAAGATTAGTGTGACTCAATTTAGTTCAGTATATACCCATTTAGAAACACATATACAGTGTGTCCCAGATTCGCTTTTCTATATAGGGATCTCGGCTCCTACTATACCTACAGCAAAGGTTAAATGAGGAAAGTTTTAGAGGAAACTTATTGCATTCGATATCTGGCTTCAGATTTACGATCGATCAATAAGTTTGGGAAATATCGGCAAAAAACCGAAAATGGCGGATTTCGTTTTTCGCCAGTATATCCAGAACGGTAAATTTGACAGCTGTCAAAATGTGACGTTATTCGGACACATTTTTAAGACAAATAAGATGGCGTATAAGACACGTCTTCATTGTTTTTTGTGAACCCGCAACCCGCCTCAACTTTCATTTTTCTTATGACCGCCATATTGGATTTTTCGATTTTTGGAAAGAGCCTAAAATTTCCAGTCTAGTGATATCTCACAAGTGCATTAAAGATTTTAGTGTCTTCAAAATATCACATTTCTTAAATTAGGTTTCAATGTTTTTAAAGGAGGCCATGATTTATTTCCCACAAGATTACATTAATAAGTAAGTAATGTATTGAACGCATTGAATTTTCAATACAACATGAACGTAAATAACGACTTAAAAATTCTAAATGAGCTTTAACTACTTTATAAGTGAGTAACATTAATTTGCCAATCTGCAAAATGACGTCCATTTGCATCTAGACATTTTTGACAATTGGTGACTGATTTTCGTACAACCCTGGTGAGTGTATTTCGGTTAATATTTCTAAATGTGTCTAGAACTCTTTGTCTCAGGATTTCGATGGTCACGGGTGGATCAAATTCATAGATTTCATTCTTCGTGTGACCCCAGAGGTAGAAATCCAATGGCGACAGGTCAGGGGATCTAGGAGGCCAAGATATTGGACCATTTAAAGAAATTATTCTTTCGTCAAACTGCTCTCTTAAGAAGTTCCTGACTTGAATGGTATTGTGAGCCGGACATCCGTCTTGTTGAAACCAAGTTCTTCTTAATTAATCTTCCGTTAGAATAGCTCGTAAGTCTGGTACAACCCGGTTTCGCAAAAGCTCTAGGTACCTCTGCCCGTTTAGGTTGTAGTCAAACAAAAATGGTCCAATAAGTCGATTTCCTGAAATGATTAATAATTTATAAATAGGTGCCCAACAGTCAAGGGCGGCAGGGTCGGCCGGGTGGTACTAGAAACTATAAATTATAAAGGGAAAATTATCTTTATTAAAAAGTAGATATTTTCTTTCCAAAAATAATTATCGAAACATCCCGTAATGAATGAGCTTGTATACAGTTGAAACCTATTCAGCTTTATTATGAAAAAGATAAATACATTTAATAAATTATTTTGTTGGTATTGCATATTAATTTCGGAAATACTAAATCAATTTATTTCATATAATAATAATATCTATAAGAATCTTAAAGAAGTACACCGTGCCTTAATAAAACATAAAATATTAAAAGAACAAACCCCTTGCGCTTTAAAATTTAAATTATCGGAAATACAGCTGAACGCCTTTCTATTAATCATAATGAAAATTGAAAAATAATTCGACATTTGATTAATATGGTATTTTTTTCATAACGCAAGAACTAGGCTTCCCGGGTAATAATAAATCATTAAATTCAGACAATCAAAATAATTTTAGAGAATTAGCTAAATCTGCAGAAAATTTAGATAAAGTGTTAATACATTTATTGAACCCAATTCTATTTTTATAGGTTCTTCGAAACTACAATACAAAATGATTGAATAAAAATGTAATGCAATATCAAAAAAGTAAGTTGACTGACTAGAGTAGAACGTTTTAATTTTTTTTTATTAGATTATACTCTTTTAGTATCATTAAAGAACTAAACGAAAAAAAAGATTATTATTTGACCATCATTTGGTGCCTATTTAAAAAAGATTGGTTAGAATAACTTACCAATGATCCCACACCAGACGTTACTTCCAAATCTGATCTGTAGACGTCTTTCTGCCACTTTTTTTGCACAGCCCAATGATGACGGTTGTGCCTATTAAAGACTCCACAATTCGTGAACCTGCTCTCATCGGACCACAAGACATGATTTACAAATCAGGATTTTCGTTACATCTCCTAGTATATCACTCACAGAACTATAGACGTCTTGGAAAATCAGTTTTCTTAAGTCTTTGTACTATTATGGGTTTGTATGGGTGGTACTTATTCTTTTTTAAAACACTCTGTACTGTTGATTTTGGCACATTAGTTTCCTGTTCTACAGTTCTTACCGATGCTCTAGGGTTTTCGTTGATAGCTTGTAATATGTTTCTGTCTCGATTTTCATTGTAATTATTGTATCCGCTTCTAGGTTGTTCGAAGGCACCATGGTTAATTTTACTAACTTTACGAAGTGTAATATTTCGATGATACTAAAATCTTTAATGCACTTGTGAGATATCACTAGACTGGAAATTTTAGGCTCTTTCCAAAAATCGAAAAATCCAATATGACAGCTATAAGAAAAATGAAAGTTGAGGCGAGTTGCGGGTTAACAAAAAACAATGAAGACGTGTCGTATACGCCATCTTATTTGTCTTAAAAATGTGTCCGAATATGGATATACTGGCCAAAAACGAAATCCGCCATTTTTGGTTTTTCCCCGATATTTCCAAAAACAATTGATCGATCGTTAATCTGAAGCCGGATATCGAATGCAATAAGTTTCCTCTAAAACTTTCCCCATTTAACCTTTGCTGTAGGTATAATAGGAGCCGAGATCCCTGTATAGAGAAGCGAATCTGGGACACACTGTATATTGTTTTTTCAAACATTTTTATTGGGCGGCATTTTGCTCCATCATAATGGATTCCTATCAATATTTTCCATTGACACACATCGCTATTTTGTGACGTCATATTGAATTGGTATCAGTTTATCCCTATATCAGATTTAGTTTTTCTGCAAAATTTAAAGTCACTTGTATAAGATTTTTTTAAAATTTTATTTGGCCGCCATTTTGTTTCGCCATCTTGAATTCGTGCTAGAACTTGCCCAACATTTGAAATTAACGTAATAAGTAATTTTTGATTTTTAAATATTTTGTTAAGTCACCATCTTGTTTTGCTATCTTATATTCAAACCAAAATGTTGCCAATTCATTCATATTTAACCCATAATTTTTGTGCGAAATTTGAGGCAGATTACATAATTAGCTTTTTTAATAATAATTTTTTAACGTTTCACTAGGCCCCCATCTTGTCCCGGCATATTGAATTTCTACCAAAATATTATCAAGTCATCCCCATATGACCCTTAATTCTTGACTAAAATTTGAAGTAAATCTGATAAGTAGTTTTTAAGTTATACAGCGAACCGACAGACAAACCGACAGACGGACCGACGGAATTGATGACATATTTTTTGACGCTAAAACGTGAAGATATGTAAAACCTGAGAGTGTGATATTTTTTCGCGATTACGACCATTTTATTTGGCCGCCATTTTGTTCCGCCATCTTGAGTTAGTACCACAATTTTACTAGTTCGTCTCTATACCACAATTAGTTATGGAACACAATTTTAAATCGGTCCATTAAGTAGTTTTTTCAGGACGAATTTTTAAATATTTTATTAAGCCGCCATTTTGTTTCGCCATCTTGGATTCGTTCCAAAATTTTACCAGTTGTGCAAAATTTGAGGTAAATTTGATACGCACTTTTTTCGTAATACTTTTTTTTAACATATCAATAGGCCGCCATATTGTTTTGCCATAGTGGCTTTTAATGTTACCAGGTCATCCCACCTGACCCTTAATTTTTGGCCTAAATTTGAAGTCAATCGAGTAAGTAGCTTTTTAGCTATGTCGCGAAAAGACATACCGATAGACAGACAAACCGACGGAATTGAGAAAACGAGTTTTTTCGGCATTAAGGGACCCTGAAATGTAAAGATCTGAAAAATCTCGGAGGGTGACTTTTTCACGATTACAATACTTCCCTTTTCGAGGGAAATAAAAATTAATTGCTATCATTTTTAGTTAGGGATTGGCTTACATTCCTACGTTTTGGGTCTTATTTGTGATAAAGACTTTCGTAAAATGTACGATATTAAGCTGATAATGCTGCTGATAATTTAAGCAGCAAATTTCTTTTCTGTGAATATAAAATAGCCATTCATAGAACGGAAACTTTTACGGGTTTGGTGAATTACGAAATCACGGTTCTTTGCAGACCGTGTTAAATTGGAATTACTATTCCACGTTTCACCTCCGATTGCATGAGGCATCTTCAGGGATCTTTACTTCGCGAGATCTGAACACTAAAATATGCAGTGTTTTTTATTTAAAATGTTTTAACATAAACAATTTTTAACTTTTAAATTTTATGTAGCTTTACCTTTACAAAATGCATTATCTATCACTCCACCAGTTAAGGATAAACGAATAGGGATCAAACCGCAGCCCTTTTCGACGGTTGTTCGACGAGGCAAAAGAACATTTTTCCTCATCGAGAGCGCTCGTTCCCAACCGCTACGAAGCGGTTCGTAGTCATCAAACATTTGAACATCGGCCATTTCTCTTAATGGCGCTCACGGGAAATCTATCGGATCGAAAGTCCGCATGAGAGATCCCCGTACGATCGACGACAATTAACTAAATGGTTCTTTATTTTTCAGGTGAAGTGGACTGTTCGGTGTTTAGGAAGACGGAAAATTGTGAGATATTTGGGCCAGCGAAAATTTGCACGCCAAAAAAAAATTTGTAAATAGGCTGTTACCCTTAAACTCCCTCGTAACAGATCACACATACAGGGTGTTTCGGGAGGAAAAGGAATTATTCTAAGGATGTGTTAACGCGTCGTTTTCTTTTATTATTTCGGAAACGATTATTATCGATATATTTAAAACACTAAGCCAGATTTTCCAGCAAGAGAGAGTTGTTCTGCATCAATTCATATAATTTTTTTTAAATGATCGTCTGGGTACCAAAACCTTTCAACACTATTTTCTGTATTGTTTTAATGCGTTTTTTTTTCTATAGATGCAATATGTTTTTCTTCTTAACATTTCTGGACGATGTGGTGAATGCGCCCCATATTATTGTAATTCTACTGGAAAATCATCGCGCCATCTAACGGAAAAGTCAATGTTTTCCGGGCTAGCTAGTTTTATTAATGTTATATCAAAGTGTAACTATGTTAAATCACTCTAAAAGCTATAAATTGACTTTCAACGCCAACTTGTTAAAAAGTATTTGAAATAATAATGAAAGGATATGAATGTATTAAAGCAGTTTTTTAAAAATTACTCCCAAACGATGCATGAGTCGAAAAAAAAAAAGAAACACTTTTCCTTTCGAACAAAATGCCAATTAAGAAGAAGTTATTAATTCTGAAGGAAAGCAATGGCATCCAATTTTTTCCGAAAAAAATATCTCACCTTATGTTGTCACATATGCCATTGGCGAAAGTATTACAAATAATTTTATTCCAAAAGATATCTCTTTACGTCATAATACCGCATAAAAAATTTCCGAAATATTAAATAAAAACGGATTTTTTTAATTTCCTAGTATCTCGGGATCTAAACGTTTGCAGACCTATAGATATATTTTTTTTTGATTTTTTTTGACCTCCCAAACACATCATTAGAACTTTTCCCTTTCCTTGCCAAACACACTGTATAACAAAATTTATATACGAAAGCAGATTTTTGGCAATACAATATATAAATATTAATATGTGTCACTTTTCTTGATAAAGAGAAAGTTTGATTACGAAGAAAGTTCGGCTTAAAAGGTCTTACTTATTTTTTGCACCAAAGTAACGAAAAGTGAAATATATTACAGTTTATACAGTATTCTTAGATAACAGAATTCGCTACGAGGGATGAGCAGGGTAAAGGCCATTTTTTTTTAATTTATTTTTCTCTTCATATTTATTTTGTATATATTTTCTACCGTTTTTCCTACATTTGTATTTGTCAAGCCGAAACTACCGTTCTCTTTAATAGTTGTAGTTATTTTGAGCATGCAGAATTTATAGCGATAGATCTGTTTTATATACAGGGTCATCATTTATATTTCGGCACCCATTTTCTGGATTTATTTTTGTAGATAGAAAGAAATAATAAATATAAAAGTTGTATGGATTTCAGGGAACTTCCTAGAAAAAATAACTTTGAATATACAGGGTGAATCAGAAACTAGTATCGTACCAAATTTTGTTTTTTTTTCAACGAAATGCCCTGAATATTTTTGATGTTTTAGATTCTCCTCATTATTCCCTTTTCAAAAATGTGTGATATGTCTATACGTTGATCGGTAGTTTTTGAGATATTCGACTTTAAAATTCCCGCTTATCGTAGTCAATTTACGTGAAATCGTGTCTAAGGTGTCTTGCTGATACTGATAACATTGTCAGGTTGTCACTATCATTTAACGTGTCTGTGTTAGGTTCGCCCAACCAAATGGGATTTTCCACTGAAGACATAATAAAAATAATATGCTTATTTTATGTCAATAATAGAAACCCTACTTTAAATGAGTATCATAGGCAATTTTCCGGTAGAACGATATACAGTATACAAAATTGAAGACAACAAAAGTTTAAATAGAAGAACTGCAAATCCAAACGAAAACTTTGACTTCAGCGTGTTGCTATTTCTTATAGGTAAATTATTATTGTCAGTTTTTTATACTTAGGACTATATCTGTTTTTTTTTACCCGTTCATGGTCTAACTGAAGAATATAAACGACAAAGATTAATTTTTTATCAAGAAATTTTAAGAAGATCTTTGTTAAATTCGCTATTTTTATACAATATACTTTTTACCGACGAAGCTACATTTACTACTAATGGTAGGTATATTTAATCGAAGCAATAAACATTTCTGGACAACAAGCAATCCTCACAAAATTCAAGGATGACAAAGTTTAAATTTTTGGTGTGGCTTTCTCAAAAATAAGGTTATCGGACCAATATTTTTCTGCGAAAGTCTTACTGGTGTCAGATATCTCCAATATCTCTAAAATGATGTAGAAGAACAGATAGATAACATTTATTTAAATCAGAGATTTAAATTCATTAGGCAACAATTTTAAATGCTGCTCAATATTTGAATCGGAACTGTGATCTGTGGATTGGACGAAATGGACATATAAGATGGCCAGCAAACAGCCCAGACCTGATGCCGATTAACGTATTTCTATGGGGTTATCTAAAATACAAAATTACTACACTTACTACAATAGACCCAAAAATATATCTGTATTGGAACAGAGAATTAGGGAAGAAATTGCAAGATGTTGTTGTTCATAATAAATTATGTTTTTACTTTAAAATCATACTAATCATTTTTTACATTATCATCAAGATACCTTAGACACGATTTTATCGAAATTAACTAGGATATTATATGTTGAATTTCAGTTAAGGAGGAATTTTGAAGTCGTATAGCTCATAAACTACCGATCCAAGTATAGACATCACACATTTTTGAAAAGGGAATAATAAGGAGAAGCTAAAAAAATAAAAATATACAGGTCATTTTATTAAAAAAAAAAATAAAATTTGGTATGGTACTAGTTCTGACTCACCCTGTATATTCAAAACTATTTTTTTCTAGGAATTTGCCTGAAATACAAAAATAAACCCTAAAAAACCATTCAGATTGAAACAAATACATATTTTTCATCTCTTTTTTGGTACATATCTAACATAATACATATACATTCAGTTACGATACCTACTTAAATAAAATCACTTCTTTGATGTTCCATTATACCATGTTTTAATTTTTTTTAATTGTTAAATTATTTTTATTGTTTTAATCTAATTTTTTTATGAATCTATTTACATAAGTAATCTATAAAAAATCATTATGACATTTATTATTTTCCTTCATAAAAAGAAGATTTTTATTTTTGGAAATGGAATTTTACCGAATTTTTAAACTTTAATCAGGCCACAATTTTGATTTGTTATATAGAACTCACGGAATTCGACCTAAGCAAAAAATATTTATTTGTGTATATCTATAGAAACTGTACCTATTTTGTAAAAAAGACACATATTCGGGAAAGAGAATACTATTTTCTTATGGTCTTAAATATGGACCTCTTTAAAATGTGCGTGAACACTTGACTCCCCCAAAGAAGAGACTCTGGCAGTAACTCTTTTTTACCACTGAGTAGAGTATACTACGCAAAACTATAGTATAGTACACCTTTAAACAATATATAATTCCCAAAAAGTATCTAAAGAATGTTTTTAACTAGTTAAATGTCGTGTTTCCATACTTCTTTCCGATATGATTGGGATTTTCCTGAAGCAGGTTAAGCTGTTTTAAAAATAACCCAGATTAAATAACGTTAAAAACTCAAAAAACTTCCTGTTTAATAAAATCTAGTGACTCATGCTTAACAACGAAATTAAAAGAGACAGGGGAAACAGTAAGCTACGATTATTTTTTATTATAGTTGAAAACTCCTTTAAACCTGAATTTTAGCGCTGACCTTAAATAATTAAGGCCTTCGACGTTACATTTTCTATAAATTAATAACTTTAACTTCACTAAACTGACCTTTTACACCAGTTTTTGGCAATTTCATATTCATATCTGTCTAAAGAACGAAACTTTTGCAACCGGCGAAACTTAACACTTATTTAACATTATTTTTACATATTTATAATAAAAATCGGACTATTTATTTTTGAGATAATTGCTACAAAATCGGGGTGGAACGAATCGAAATGTTGTCAAACGTAGGCGATTCGTGACACATACTGTCGTGATCATTTGTTTTGAGCAAAAGTCAGGATCCGGTTAGCGCAGCCTACTTGTTTTTTGTCTGTTTACATTCTGTATTATTACAGATAAAATTTACGGAGGGCCATCAAAAATTGTTTTGCGTGGTGTTTTTAAGTTCGTTATTATGTTTATAAGTTAGAGACACAAGAGCAATGACTTAAGAAGTTTTCAAAAATTGAGAAAAATATATGGGAGTTTCTACCACCTAGACTGACTATAAAGTTTTATTGTCTTAACTTTTAGTCAACGTAATATTACGGCGTATTATATACAGAGGATCGTAAGAATTGTGTCAAAAAATTATAACATTTCTGATCTATATTCCGAAAGATAAAAGCTATTATTGTAAAACAAATATTAGCCGTATTATGCTTTCCCTCAAGTAGACGTTTTGTGTCTAAAATTCCTTTCAAAGGAATATTTTAAGTATGATGTAGAAAGTATGAAGCTTTATGTAGTATTATATTTTGCTTTGGAAATGTTATTTTTCTTAGATTTATCAGAATGGGCGTAGACAGAGCTCCAGGGTCCAAGGCCTCCCTCTTTTTTGACTGACTTTTAAATGTTTTTGCTTATATTTTATTGCTGGGTTGAGATTTTCAAAAATTCTTTGGTGAACTATCCACGTCTTTTTACTGTGTTGCCCTGTTGTACTCTCCCAATACACTATATTTAAAGAGTATGACAAACTAAATTATATATTTGCTATTGTTATTATTATTCTTATTATTTTCATAACTTTATTTATCTAGTCCATAAAATCTAAATTATGTGTTTTATTGTTTTCCTCCATAAAAAGGTTTTATTTAAGGAAACGGAATTTTACCGAGTATTTAAATATTTTATTAGGCTCGGAGGCTGTTATTGTGCCATGTACCAATTTTACCAGCCTATTCCTGTTCAATATTCGATTTTTGTGCAAAATTTCAAGTCAACTAGGGAAGTAATCTGTTTAGTACTGATTTTTTAAATGTTAGTAGGCCGTCATTTTGTTTCGCCATATTGGCTTTATACAAAAATTCTACCAGTTTATACAGGGTGTCCCAGGATAGGTATTACAAGAGGACAAATGGTCCAACATTTTTTGAGTTGCTAACTCATCTTTTGGAATCAAGTCCTGCATGATCTAAAATTACACAGTACAAAATATTTCTCAAATTAATTTTATTTATTTAAATTCTCAAGGCGCGTTATAAGTAAAAGACTGAAAATGCTCTCAAATAAAGTACCTTTCTTTGAAATTGAACAGGTAACGACAAAATTAATTAAAAAAGTTGTTTAGCACTAATTTTTATGCACATATATCAAATATAGTGTAATTTTGTTGTTTTGAATTTTAATTTGCTTGTGGCTGGAAAGATTAAGCCCCATTTAAAATGAAGGTAAACCTTGATCACAGGTAAAATACCTATAATGACAGTATTCTGTTTGACACTTGGGTATTAGAATACATGAGACATGTGCATGAAAGTTAGTACTAAACAACTTTTTCTAATTAAATTTGTCGTTATCTGTTCAAATAAAGGTACTTTATTTGAAAGAATTTTCAGTCTCTTACTTATAACACGCCTTGTATAAAAACAATTTGAGAAATATTTTGTACAGTATCATTTTGGACACTATACATACTCATACTTCTCTATTCCTAATAAAAGGAGAGTCCGAGTAAAGGAAAATTACCCAATTTGTTTACATTTTTTTTAACAAAATGTTTCCATTCCATTTACTTTTTCTCATTTACAAATTGATTAGGTTAATTTCTCAATCCGACGTTTCGGATTCGGGCGGCTATCATCAACATTTTTAATTTAAATACGGACATGACGAAAAATCATATCATACCATTTGATTTTTTAAAGAATACGTATTATTTGAAGAATTACGAAGAAACGCCATCTAGTGACCACAAATACAACCATTACGGTACATGAAGAGCAAAAAAGCGCTTTTTCTAACGGCAAATTCATGTAATCGGCACATCCCAAACAGAGATAAACGTTTGAAAAAAATGGTAAACAGCGAAAAGTTATAATGCTTATATTTTCGACAAATCTCAAGTAGGAAAATTCAAAATTAAATCGGCATTTCCATTTTTGAGTTACTGCTACGCTCCCTAGAGGCAATTTTTCAGATTTGAAAATAATTTCCAGCAATTTCTCATAGCCGATTTACCTTTTACATATTTTTTCCTCATAATTGTGTGATCAACGCTTATGGAGTTATGGTAGGAGACCATTCCTAATGGGACATCCGGTAGCCTTCGCGTTGTTCGACAATCGCGTGTGGAAAAGTATCGCTTTTCACACTAGTTAGGTAAGTAGCTAATTATTGTTTTTAAACTCCCCATTTGGCGAGGAGCGATTTTCCTAGAACATCTCATGTAAATTAAATGTTAATAATACCAAATAAAGCCGAAAAGTTTGATTAAAGCCAACTTAAACTCCCGCTTACTATAAACAATGATCTTATAAACCCCAGGAAAAACGCTGAAAATAAACAGTAATCGCAGCTTATGCAGATTATGCCCTGATTGACGTTAACGGACGTATGAAATGCAAAAGTGATAGGGGCAAACATAACAAAGACCCTCGTCAAACCCGAATGGAAAAATGTTGTTAAACGGTGTTTTTGTAAAGAAAAAAGGATTTTTAATGGAATGCCATTATGGAGCTTTTTTAAAATTTCATATTTGATGATTGATAGAGTTTCGGTTGAATACTTACGTCAAATTGGAGGAAGTTTTAGTTACTCCGCGAGCTATATATACATATATAGGTAAAATTGTTCAATTTGGTTGTACCTAAAACTAAGAAAATTGCTCTCCGTTTAAATTTCACTCAATGTATTCTCGAATTTATAAGGAGCAGTGTAGCAAACAATATAATATTAATCACAATAATTGTAATATAAACAATAGTAATAGTAATAACAATAATAATAATAATAACAACAAACAATACCTTAAACCCAAAAATTCCAAACAATAAGAACCCGTCAAATTACCGACCTATTACGTGCCTTCCAACCCTATATAAGATCATCACAGCCACAATTACCAGGAGAATAGAACAACATCTAGCACACAAAAACATTCTAACGGAAGAACAAAAAGGGTGCAGGAAAAACAGCCGAGGATGCAAGGAGCAGCTAATTATAGACAGCGTCATCATGGAGCAAACCAGGAAAAATTATAGAAACCTTTATACTGGTTACGTAGATTATAAAAAAGCCTTTGATTCGATACCCCACAGTTGGCTAACCAGAGTGCTAGAATTATACAACGTCAATAAAAACATCAGGCAATTTCTTACGAAAATCATGAATATGTGGAAAACTAAGATCAACCTGAGAACACAAAAAGAACACATCGAAACAGAAGAGATCTACATCAGACGAGGTATATTCCAGGGAGATTCACTCAGCGCTTTGTGGTTCTGCCTCTGTCTCAATCTACTCTCAAACACATTGAATAACACAAACTTTGGATTTTAAATTAAACACCAAAAAAATAACCTACTCAAAATAAACCATCTCTTGTACATGGATGACATAAAACTATATGCAAGCACAAAGGCACAGCTAAAGCAACTCCTTAAAATCACAGAAACGTTTACCCTGGACATCAACATGATATTTGGTATAAGTAAATGCAAGCTACTTCATATCAACAAACATACAGATACCTAGGCTTCCATTAAAGCACCAAAATTAACCACACTCATATCAAATCAGAGCTCAAGACGGAATTTAAAACCAGACTCACAAAGCTACCAAAAACAAAACTGAATTCCAGAAATCTAACGGAAGCTATTAACACCTTCGCCATACCTATTCTTACGTATTCGTTTGGTATCATTAAATGATCACACACAGACATAGAAAACATTCACATTCTCATACGCTCTGAATTCACTAAACACAGGAAGTTACATCCCAACGCAAGCAAGGAAAGACTCACTATCGAGAGAAAAGAAGGAGAAATGGGAATTATAGATATACACTCGCTAAATAAAAAACAAATTTACGAACTCAGAAAATTCTTCCACAACAAACAAACTAACCGCCACAAGGCAATAGTGAAGGCAGACAAAAATTATACACCTCTCGACCTGTCTCAAACGAGTCACGCAGCAGACGCACACAGTCACATCCAATCACGACTAGAAAAGATGAACACCTGGTCTGAAAAAACACTTCACGGAAGACAGAGATACCACATAAAGCAAGACCACATACATAAAAAGCTTTCATATACGTGGTTACAAGAAGGGCAGCTGTTCCCTGAAACAGAAGGCTTCCTGCTTGCCATCCAAGATAAAGTCATAGCAACCAGAAACTACCGAAAGCACATCATCAAGGACACAACCACTGAAGACGAGAGGTGTAGGAGATGTCACCAGCAGAGAGATACGATCGATCACATAACGAGTGGATGTAGAATAATGGTCGGAACTGAATACACCGCGAGACACAACTCAGCAGCGAAGGTCGTTTATCAAGCATTAGCCACAGCATACAAACTAACGGAGAACACAGACCCTTACTACCATTATACACCAACATCTATACTTGAAAACGAAGACTACAAGCTCTACTGGGATATTGACATCCACACAGATAAAACAATCCCCGCAAATAGACCCGATATCACCTTTCAATCCAAAAAAAGAAAAAATCACTTATTTAATTGACATGGCTGTCCCCAACGACGAGAACATCCAAGCGAAATACAGTGAAAAGATCGCCAAATACACCGACTTGGCAATGGAAGTAAAAAGGCTGTGGAAACAAGAAAAAGTCATCATGGTTCCTCTCGTCATATCAGTAACAGGTCTCACCCTAACAAAGTTAACACCGCATTTAGCTCAATTAGGAATTAATACAGATATTCACAGGAACATCCAGAAATCGGTCATTTTGAAAACATGTAGCATAGTTAGATCATTTCTTAATACACAATAGTTTTTTTTTCCATTTCCTTTTTTTATTTTTATTTTTTGTACCGACTTGGTCTAATCCCGTCAGTATAAAATACAACCACAGGAATACTGTGAGACAACAAGTCGAGATAATAATAATAAGAATAATGATAATGACATATCTTGTTGACGGCCAACTGATGTCCGAAACTGAAGAATTTATCAGCGCTATACAGAGCCAAGTTATACCGACAAGAAACTGAGAAAACTACTTTCTAAAAGAGGACCTACCATCTAACAAATGCCGACTAAGCGAGATAACCACAGAGTCCATACAACTCCTAACTGCTGGCTGCACATATCTAGTCCCCAAGAACTACCTCAAGAAACAGAACAGAGTTGCAGACGTGGTTCATCAAGAGATCTGCTTCCAGAAAACCCCACGGACATTTGTCGTTACATGTACTAGAATATACTAAAAAAAAAAGTTAAAAATCTGAATAATAATAATAATGAGAATAATTAAATAAGGTGAACATCTTACCATTTATAATAAGTGTGTGAATGGAAATATGAAGACACTTGGCATATCAGAAAGAGGAATACCGTGGATATAGAAAGCCCCACCACTGGCATAATCGGACGAGCCCCAATGCTTAAGTAAAGAAAATTGCAGAACAACACAACGAACTACAAGTAAAGCAGGACCAAGACATTTATATGAAAAGGTCAACCGAACAAGAAACAACGAGAAAACAACAGAAGAGGGTGAAGAGAACAAAACACAGCATGAACTAGAGAATCGGCTTGAGAAAATTCTAAATGATCAAGAAACCAAGAGAAAAAAAAATGGAAAAAGAGGCTAAAGGAAAACAGAAAGAAAGAGGCCATAGGCATGAAGAACAAGAACGGCTCGAGAAATGATGACTACATCAAATGCAGGACTGGGTTCAGAATGACATTGAAAAAGAAGAATGCCATTGGTAACGTCACAAATCATTTCAAGGGAAATATCAAATTTTTAATTGTTCCAATATTAATTTAATATTTAATATACAGGGTATTTTTTTATATATTGACCCCTCCCCCTTATCTTTTTTATTTGACGTTTTGGAAAAAAGTATCCAAAATAAAAGTTTGTTACTTCAAAATACATTTTTAGAAAGACTTTTTGTCACATGTTGGTTCAAAAAGTCTGGGCGTGGTCCTACTTTCTTATTTCAAATGGGTGCCCTTTTTTTAATTTGATTTTTGCGTTTTCCTGAATATTCTAAACACTTTTTATGTAGCAAACCCTATACCTAACTTTAACGTATAAAAAAATATTGACTTTTGTGTTTTTATATTTTTATATTAAAACGACATTTTTTTTTATAAAAAAATATAAAATGATATTATTTTCTAAAACTATTTAGAACTGCTGAATATGTCCACCGTTTATTTCAATACACTGTATGTAAACACTCTCGATTTTATTTATAGTGTTAATAATAAAATAAAAATGATTGTCATTGGTATCCTGAATAGCCTCAAATCTTATTTGTAAAACCTCTACCTCTTCAGTTGAATTTTTATACACTTTATTCTGCATAAATCCCCACAGGAACGAATCAAGTGGCGTCAAGTCGGGACTATTCGGCGGCCAGCCAATCAGTCCAGTACGACCAATCCACATTTGGTATTTCATATTAAGGTAATTTATAACCGGAAAAACGTTTTGTGGTGGGGCTCCATCCTGATGACATATAATTTCATTGTATTAACTGAGTGATATTGGTCAATAAATTTAAATATTTTTTCCCATTTAAGGGTCCGTCAATAAAAATTGGACCAATTATTTTATTATTTAAGAGCCCCCACCAGACATGTAATGATCTTCGACCTTGTATCTTAATTTCACTAGTTACTCGATCGAGGATTTTGCGTTGACTAAAATCGTACATTTTTCCAGTTATGAATCCTTGCAGTACTGAAGGTGCATTAAGGCCGTTTTACATGCTGCAATTCTTCTTCGCAATATGCAATAGTCTTGAACAAACGCATGCGCACAAAAGGTACAGGGTTTTTTTTATATATTGCCACCCCCCTTATCTTTTTTATTTGACATTTTAGAAAAATGTGTCCCAAATAAAAGTTTAATGGTTTCAAATGAATTTTTATGAAAACATTTTTTTTCATATACAGGGTGTTACAGAAAGTCTGGGCGTGGTCCAAGTTTCTTATTTCAAATAGGTACCCCATTTTTTTATTGAATTTTCGGATTCTCCTGAGAATTTTATACATTTTTTATAAGGGATATTCTATACTTAAATCTAAAGCCTAAAGAGATATTGTTATTTTTTGAAAACTATTATGTAAAACAGGTAAACATTTTTCTGGTCGTAAACTGGTCATTGACGGTGATCTGTCGTTCTGTCAATTCATTGAAAAGATGCATTACACTGACGAAGAAAGATGTGATATTCTTCGCATTTTCTACAAGAATAATAATAATGCTTGCGCGGCAAGAAGAGAATATCAGCGGCTTTTCCCCATGCGAGCTATTCCATCTCGAAAAACTTTCAAAAATATTGAACTTGGCTTTCGAAATCGAATGACTGTTAAAAGAAAAAAACGTACTGCGGTTATTAATGAGGAGGAGGAATTAAATATTTTATTATTTTTTCAAGGTAGGTTAATAGAAATTACCCACAGGATATAAAGTAACTTACGCAAATATTATTTATTTTCAGAAAATCCAAATGCAGCCTTAAAAGACGCATCAATTTTTTTTAATAAATCTATTTTCAAAATTTATTCGACATTAAAAAAGCATGGATATTTCCCATACAAAATTTTACCCGTCCAGAAATTAACTGAAGATCAGAAAAACCAACGAACCATGTTTTGCCAGGAAATGTTGCTGATGAAAGATGAAGATAACAATATTTTTCAAAAAGTTTTATGGTCAGATGAATGCGCCTTTAGTACTGCCGGGATTCACAACCGGAAAAATGTTAGATTTTGGGCAACGGAAAACCCTCGGGCCATGCGTGAAATTAAAACCCAAGGTCGGAAAACTTTAAATGTGTGGTGCGGGCTCCTTCACAACAAAATTATTGGACCGATTTTTATTGATGGATCTTTAAATGGAGAAAAATATCTAAATTTATTAAATAATGATCTGGAACCTATTTTGGATGACTTACCCCTCCGTCAATACAACCAAATTATTTGGCAACAAGATGGAGCCCCACCACACAATGTTTTTGCGGTCCTAAATTTTTTAAATCAAAATTTTGAAACGTGGATTGGTCGGACTGGACCGATTCGGTGGCCGCCCAATAGTCCCGACTTAACACCTCTTGACTCTTTTCTGTGGGGATTTTTGCATAATAAAATATATGAAACTCCCACGGAAGATATAGAGGTGTTAAGAAGGAGAATAATTGAAGCCATTGAGGATTTAAACAATAATCATGCACAATTCATTATTAATGCGATTAATAAAATCGAAGCAGATTATACAAATTGTATTGAAATGAATGGTGGACATATTCAGCAATTATAATATTTATATTTCATTTCATTATTGAATTATTGGATAATATGTAGTTTTTTGTAATAAACACAGCGTCAAAAAACTTGGACCCCTTCATAAGACGCAATGCAAAAATGCTCTGTTTCAAGACCTTGTATCTTGAGTAATAAATGATCCAACCATGTGATTAAAAAAAGTGTATGTTAACGAATAGCAGGGCTGCCACTTTTAGCCACATGAAATATTCTATTGTAATTAGAACGCTCTACAGAGTGTTTAAAAGTTTCTCAACACAGGACCTAATGCAAATTAAATGGGAGGTCTGGCTAAAAAAAATTAAACTCTCCTTATTAGCTTGCTGATTACAATATCATGGCTCAGTTAACTAAAAGTGGTAGTCCCGCTATTCATTGACATAATCATTTTTCAATCACTTCGTTGGTTCATTTATTACTGAAGATACGCGGTCTTGAGGAAAGCTTATTTGCATTGCGACTTATGAAGGGGTCCAAGTTTTTTGACGCTGTGTGTAGTTTTTAAAATATTCTTTTCTGTTTTCGTTAATATTATACATATATTTTTTAAAAACATGTGTTGCCTTTATTAAATTCATATGCATATTTCCAAAATTCGATGTTTTTGGAATACCCCGTAGAAGGAAAAAAATCCACGTCTGATATTTCAAAAAATGTTTGTTTAGATGGCGATTCGTTGGAAGATGGTGATTTCTGTTCTGGTTGCCTGTGTATTTTCGTTATTCTCATAAGCTATGCGAAGGTTGTCGGATTTTTCCTCATCGGAAATGTGACATTTTATCCAGAAATTGACAGAAAGTCTACCAAACAGTGAAACAGTCACCGTCAATGACCAGTTTACGACCAGAAAAATGTTTACCTGTTTTACATAATAGTTTCCAAAAAATAACAATATCTCTTTAGGCTTTAGATTTAAGTATAGAATATCCCTTATAAAAAATGTGTAAAATTCTCAGGAGAATCCGAAAATTCAATAAAAAAATGGGGTACCTATTTGAAATAAGAAACTTGGACCACGCCCAGACTTTCTGTAACACCCTGTATATGAAAAAAAATGTTTTCATAAAAATTCATTTGAAACCATTAAACTTTTATTTGGGACACATTTTTCTAAAATGTCAAATAAAAAAGATAAGGGGGGTGGCAATATATAAAAAAAAAACCCAGTACAAATGTCTTGCCACTGCGCATGCTTTTGTTCAAAACTATTGCAACTTGCAAGAAAAAATTGCAAACGGCCTTTAGTCAGATCATAAGATTTTAAAAAAAAAATTGTTCTTTTAATAATAACATTTCTTGACAAAACATAATTCTTCTGTTTTTTTTTTATCTTCTGTTAATTTCTGCATGGGTAGTATTTTATAAGGATATTAACGATGCTTTTTGAAAATTGATTTTCCGAAAAAACTTAATGCATCTTTTAAGTATGAATTTGGATTTTCTAAAAATAAATATCACTAAAAAGTTTAACATTTTTAATAATAATTTAATTTTCGTACGTCTATATCTTTTTATACGTCAAAGTTAGGCATAGGGTATGCTACGAAGGCCTTTCAACAAAGACTAGGACTGAATTTTTTACGGCCCAGTGCAACGAGCTACATACCGCCAAAAATCAGAAAATATCATCCAAGTAGGCTTCTTTCATTTTGCGAAATGCCAGTTGTCATAAATTATTTATTTCATTTTGACGCCGCTCTAAAGTTGAGATATTGTTACCGCGCCTCTGAGAATTGGGATGGATGAATTGAAAAAACAAAGATATGCGATCAAATTTTGTGTTCGTCTTGGAAAATCAGCAACGGAAACTTTTTTAATGATTATTACGGCTTTTGGGGAATTGTCTATGGCAAGATCTGCTTGTTTTCGATGGCATAAAGAGTTAAGTAATGGCAGGGAAAGTTGTGAGTTGCAAGGCGGTCCAGGTGCTCCCATTGTGGCACTAACTGAGGAAACCATCAACACCGGAGCAGTAATTAATCGCACAAATTCACGTCTATTTATCCCACAACTCTCAAATATTCTTAAAATATCTGTTGCAAGTGTTTTTACTCTTTTACACAAGCATTTAAACATGTCTAGAGTTTACGCTCGCTGGATTCCGTATATACTTACACCAGATCAGAAAGCGAATGGGGTAGCGGTTTGTGAATACTGGAAACAATGCGTTGACGAAGAAGGCGAAGAATGGTGGAAGACCATTTTACTGCGGATGAAACTTGGGTGTATTGTTATGATCCGGAGATGAAGCAACATAGTACGCAGTGGGTAGAAAAAGGAGGACCACCTCTAAAAAAAGCACGTGCGCAAAAATCTGCCGCTAAAGCTATGATCAAAATATTTTTTGATCACAAAGGCATGGTGTATACGCACATGATCCCACATGGTAGTAAAGTAACTGCCAGTTATTATAAACAAGTTTTGTTTCAGTTGATGAAGGGTTACATCCGCAAAACACGACCTGAGCTGATTGGAAAGTGGAAACTTCATTATAATAACGCTCACCCTCACGTAGCGAATATAGTGACAGAGTTTTTGAACACTAAAAATATCAGGTCTGTACCGCATCCTCCATATAGTCCTGACATAGCCCCATGCGACTTCTATCTGTTTCCTCAACCATAAAAAAGACCTCAAACGACGACGATTTCAAACAGAATTGGATGCTGTTAAGGTTTTAGAGGCGGTTTTGAAGAAGCTTTCAAAGAATGGCTTCCGCCATGTCTTTGAATAATGGCAGCACCGGTGGGATAAAGTTATTGCATTACAGGGGGACTATATAGAGCGTGATAAACGTATTGTTGTTTAAGATTAATAAATAAAGTTTTGGTAGTATTAGTCCTAGTCTTTGTTGAAAGGCCCTCGTACACGAAAGTTGTATCAAATATTCAGGAAAACGCAAAAATCAAATAAAAAAGGTAGGGTACCCATTTGAAATAAGAAAGTAGGACCACGCCCAGACATTTTGAACCACCCTGTATATGTGAAAATAAGTTTTCCTAAAAATTTATTTCAAACCGTTAAACTTCTATTTTAGACACTTTTTTCCAAAACGTCGAATAAAAAAGTTAAGGGAGGGGTCAGTATATAAAAAATACCCTGAACTTAATTTTTATTTTATAAAAATTACAATCCAATAATAATAGTGCCTTTGTTTTCTCTAGATATCTATATAACAACTAGTCAACTATTATTTTTATTAAACACATATCACCAAAATTATAAACACAAAAGTAAATGCCAGTGGCTGCCATAAGCTCGTCGCACTGTTCCCCTGTCAACATTGTGAGCGACCAGTGTGATTATGGGGCCCTATATAGACCCGCTCCTACCTGGCCTTTTGAAAAACTAGGCCCTGGACATTATTTGTTATAAAATACTTTTTATAATAAGAATTTTTAATCAAAATACAAACAACCATTTTATTATAGAATATGAACACTCCTGGACCTCCACCCTTAACGAAAATAATCTGAAGTCAAAAGACTTTGATGCTAATATTGCCTATTAATATCTCGTACTTAAGTCAAGCGGCAATTAAGTAGCTCTCAATGAATTCTCGTAGCTTCGATTTTCAACTGAACTGATTAATTTGCAACGAGCTACTTTGGTTTTCAGTTAATATCCGTCTAATTAGGCGGAAATTTGCTTAAGCTTGCGCTTAGCTGAGTTAA
Organism: Kuschelorhynchus macadamiae; assembly: GCA_030620095.1. Lineage (NCBI taxonomy): Eukaryota > Metazoa > Arthropoda > Insecta > Coleoptera > Curculionidae > Kuschelorhynchus > Kuschelorhynchus macadamiae. Next base: position 2,217,225 of record JAUTXW010000642.1, read on the forward strand.
TCCGCGTCACTAAGCCGTGTAATAATTTTAAATTCGACAACAAATCCCCCATTAACAAGGATTTATGTCGTTGTTGGTAATAAAGGACTCGATATATTCAAGAAGTTATTACTATGTACAGGGTGAGTTACACTATTTTGACATACACATACAGGATTTAAAAACAATTTTTTTTTGAGTATTTCGCCACGCCCAATATAAAAATCGGTAAATTTCTTTTACCCGGAACTTCATCATTATGAATCGTCCTATTTATTAAGAATAGAGAAGTGTGACCCAGTTTAATTTAGTTCCACAAATATTCATTTAGTAAAACATATATACTGGCCTCTAACACCGGAACCTGTGGTGGAAGATAGATCAAAAGACAAGAGTTCTAACCACACTACACCACAGCTTGTAACGTTCTGTACGCGCGTTTCGCTAACCAAGTGAGCATCATCAGCAGATGATATAAACTAAAGTAACTTATCCTAACCAGACCATTTATAGGTAAGTCTGGTCACACTTGGTTGCACTCGACTGCACCGTTGTCAAGTAAGCAATAGAGGGGACTATAGGGTATAGGCCCTCTGTCTTTATTTAGTGTTTTCTTACCACACTTAACTATTTCTATACTCTCAAAAGCATCCAATAATCTATTATTAGATACATTTTTAATTACCTTAATTTAATTAACAATGAGTTTTTTCAAACTGTTCTCCGTTTTGTAGGCTACTCTAAAACCTACCTTTTTAAATACTTTTTCTAGACCTCTCGTATATCTGGGATCATATGGGACTACTATGAACTAATTGGGAGCCTCAGGTGCTTGAAGAGTAGTGGCATCTTTTAATATTTTCTTATGTTTATGTCTATTTACTAATTTAGCTACAAAATCATCATTATATCCATTACTTTTAGCAATATTCTTAATCCGATTCATTTCATTGTTAAAACGTTCTTTACTTAATGGAAAATTGACTAACATGTGAGTTAAGGAATGAAATGAGTCGGCTGTTCTATACCTGTCAATATTAGTAAATTTCATATAAATATCAAATTCTAATTTATCGTTATTTCTGATAACTAACGTGTCGAGAAAAGGTAATTTTATTGCCCATTATTCTCCTTTTCGTACGTAAAATTAATGGAAGGATATTTATTGTTTAATGTTTCTAAGAAAGTGTCCAAATTTTCTTTTCTACCCATAAACAAATTCGAAACGAACGGAGATAAGCAATTTCCCTCAAGTTGTTTGTAATATTTAGTGTTGAACTGAAAAAAATTTTGGTTCATGCATAATTTTGTAAGAAGAAAATATTCATCAATAATTTCTTTCTTCAAATTATTGAATTCAAGTAGTTCCTTTAGGTACTCTAAATCTAGTGGCATGGGTACACTAGGAAACAATGAGCTTACATCAAAAGATATTAAAACTTCACCTTCTTTTAAGTGAACATTCTGATTGATTTTGGTCAACAATTAAGGGTCATATAAAGATAACCCGGTAACATTGTAACATTTTAATTTCGTACTACAAAAATCCGTAAATCCGGTTCTGTTAGTCTCCTATCGATGTAGTAAGGTGCTCGCGGTCTGAGCTTAGAGAAATCTTCCGCTTCATATTGAGGCAATTCACTAGTCTTCGTGTAGATGGCGCCTTAGTTTTGTTCAATTAGTAATTTTACTTTCTTCTTTAAATATTTTTTCTTTGCTGTGATCCAGCTCAGGGATTGGCTGATCTATCGTCTAGATTTGGTCAGTTTGATTTTAGTAAAAAGGCACCACTGACGGATTGTCATTCACCTACTGCTGCCTTGACCTGGTGGTGAGGTAGGTGAAGCTTCTTGTCTCTCTGGAAGGTGAAGGTTAAGTGTGAAAGTTTGTCGGCGAACTGATCCTGTTTTAATCCAGGCCATCTTTTGGGATTTACGTCGGCAACTTAGTTAAAAAGGCTCCTATGTGTATTTAATTACGTTGTACCTTAATATTTTTGGTTGAGGAACCTTTTATTACTCTCTTATGAGGATTTAACTGCACTTGACTACCTACCATATCTTTTTGATATGACAAACTTTACGAAATAACTAATAAGAAACCCTTTACCATCAAATAAGGTGAGATAACCCAATTTTATATTCACTAAAATGTGATATATTTTCCCTGTACATATTTTCTTGTATTTTGTCATATTATCTTTTATAGGTTATGTTCTAACCTCTAGCTTAGATATAGTTTCTCGGCTATCACTAAGGTCTTTTTGTTTATATATAAAAAAGGGTTTTTTTTTATTACTTAGTTCTCTTATTAAAAAGTAAATACAAGACCATAGAGCTATTTTACTTATTGAAATTAAGAGCTATGGGGACACTCTTGATTGCCCTTTGATTTGTGTAGCAAACAATGTATTCAATAGTTCTTTTCATTTTCTTAAGATATGTGCTGAATGTATATATACCTTATGTTTGTTATAATTATTAAGTTTATTTCTGCAATACAAAAAGGTCTATTTGTAACCTCGATAAGCCAATTGTTATTTAAGTTTGCATAAAGTAAAGAATAGTAAATACATTGGGGAGAATTTGTTTTCTTTAATAAGTGTGTTTCAATACAACTATTACAGGTGTATGTTATAATTAGGAAAGAGGCCTATATATCTATGAAAATCACTTTAATTTTCATATTTCTTTGAAGACCGAAACAACTTTATAAGATATAAATACATGCTATCTGCTTTAACCAATTTGGCGAAATTGAACAATATTGTATCAGTGATTTACATTTTCTGTCTGTAACATCTTATATTAGCTTACTTATACTGGAGTAATGACATTTTGTATTGATATTTACAAGGTTTTAAGGGTGGATTCTTGTTACCATTCACTATAAGGGCTGTAATGTACCTATATTAGTATTAATTAATAGAGATATTGCTTATATTTTGTATATAATGTTAAGGGGTTGTAGTTGATAATATTATGTATCGTAATAGACATGTATGAGCCTAATATTTTGAATTTCTATAATAGAATGACTTAAGATTTTTTGTAATTTGGGTAAATTGGTTTAAATGAAGTCAAGCTGGGAAATATTGATACATTTTTGTTTGAAATTATTTTCTTTATTTAATATACTGGGTGTTGAGTTGTTAAACAGACCTATATACTTTTATTTGGGGTGTAAATCTTAGACGTTTGTACTATTCTAGGGTTTTTTTTCTTCTTCTCCCTCCTCTTCTACTTCTTGTTCCTGTTCTCCTAACCAGGGTTTGAACCTGGATGTGTCATTGTAAGTGGAGCAGAAGTCTATTACCTAGTACTTAAGTGTGTACGTACCCAGTTTTCCTGCTGGAAATGTCTTCGTTGACACTTACATCATAGACTGCTGATCTATGTCACCGATGCTGATAGACACTTAGATAAGTATCTTAATTTTAACATCCCTTGTGCTGAATTGACTTTATTGTTTATTGCTGATCAACTTTATGACTTTTTCTGTTTCTTTTGAGTGTAGAGTATACTTTTTGATATAAAGTTCTAACTACTGCTGGTGTGCATAAACCATGATTATTGGTGTTGTCAATAAGATTATTTTTACTTTATAACTCATGCTGATACTCAAATATCACATTATCAGTTTAGGACACAATAATCTATAGGTTTTTGTCAACATTTGACCGTATAGTAGGCTTTAAGATACAGAACATCACAGTATAAGTTTATGACACAATAGTCTATAGGTTTCTGCCAACATTTGATAGTATAATATACTTTAAGATACAGTGTTGTTGTAAAGTGTGATCACATCTTGAAATTTTAACTTATAAGATCTAGTTAGTTTATACAAGGTATATAAGAAGTGTTATAGACAGGTAACACTACTGGAATATGTGATGATATTTATGATTTATTGTATTTACTTGCTTTAGTCAATTTGTTAGGTAATATTGGTGATTGGATTTAAAACTTAGTTATATACATTTTTCTTGTTATTTGCTTGCTCTTATATTCACATAATACTCTTTTCTTTCATTCTATTATTGTTAATTGTATTTGAATTAATGAAGTTAATTAATTGCTTGATTATTTTGCATCTTTTGATGAATTTTTACTGTTAAATCAAATTGTTCGGTAAATTAAAACAACTTAAAGATTTTCTTTATAAACATTTATAGATTTTGGAGTCTATTACTTTTACCTGTCATTAGCTGATTGAAAATTTCTTTTCTCATCTGTATTACTTAATTTTCAGGTTTTATTGAACATTTATTTTGTTGATTTGTGATTCTTTAGCTATTTTCATAAAACATTTTACACTCTTTATTTGAATATACTTTAGGTTTTTCTCTCAGCATATGAGGTATGAAATTGTCATTTAAAAAAAAACTTCAATTATGGCCAATTTCTTTCATATGTTATATAAAATAACCTACAGGAGATACATATTTCTGGAAATATTTTAGGGAGCACTGAACTTGTTAATAAATGTTATTTGTTGAATATGCTTTTTTTTCTTTTTTTTTACTATTAACTTTAGTTAATTTTATCTTAGTGGTCTTGAGGAGTGGTACTCATAACATCTAGGGTGGTTGACAGTCAACTGGTATAGAACTGTTGGCGCCCTTATAAATAGAAAACGAACCAATCTCCCTGAGCAGTCGGTGGTTTGCACACTAACTTTACTGCCTGTCTTTGAATCAACCACTTAGTGTAGATTTATATTATCTTAAAGCAAATACATACTCCCTGCTATCAAACAGAGAAAGAGTGTAATAACATTTTGGTAAAAATTCATTCAATTTTGAACAAAATGGGGACCAAACCATTTGTTTATAATCGTGAAAAAATCATTCTCCAAGAATTGTACAAATCTTCACGTTTTAGGGTCACTAGATGCAAAAAACAGGTTTTCTCAATTTCGTCAGTCTGTGTCTGTCAGTTCGCGGCATACATAAAAAACTACTTACTTGATTCACTTAGAATTTTGGTCAAAAATTTGGGGTGATATGTGGATGATCTGGTAACCGTTTGGTAAAAATCTAATATGGCGAAACAAATTGGCGGCACAATGAAATGTTAAAAAAATGATTACTAAAACTAATTGAATTTACCTCAAATTTTGCACAAAAATCAAGTGTTGCATGAGGTAATGAATTGGTAATGTTTTGAGTACAAATTCAAAGAGGCAACACAAAATTGTCGACCTACTTGAAAAGCCTAAAAAGCATATTCCGTTCATTTCAAATTTTCTGCAAGAATTAAGTAAAATATAGAGATAACTGGTGAGAATTGTAGAACATATTCATAATGGCGTTCAAAAAAACTATTTAAAAGGTGAACGTTAAAAACCTCTTATTTAAATAACTTCAAACTTTGGTACGAATTCAACATGGCGGTAAAATGATTTTGTTAAAATATCATTAGAAAAAACTACTTATTCAATTTATTTTATAGCAGTAATGAAAAGTTTATATCTGTAAATAATATATGAGCTCAAAGTAAGAAAAAAAGCTTATGCGATGGCCGGGAATCGAACCCGGATCAACTGCTTGGAAGGCAACTATGCTGACCATTACACCACCATCGCATATGATAAATTTTCTTGTTACTTCCATCTAAACAGTTTCATTTCAAGTACCTATTAGTACCTTTCACTTGTAATTACTTATGCAGTCATTTCTTACGTATTAGTCAACTTAAAGATTTTCTTTATAAACATTTATAGATTTTGGAGTCTATTACTTTTACCTGTCATTAGCTGATTGAAAATTTCTTTTCTCATAACAAACATTGCTGTCAGTTGAAGGGCGATTTGCCTTAGATTCGGATATTTATCTTCAGATATAAAACGCCGGAAATTTGTATCAGATGCTGTAGCTTTGAGATGTATATCTGATATAATCTGCACCAACTCTCTCAACTTGCTATTTCAGTAGCTAATTCCTCAATATTTTTATGTGAAAAAGGATAACTCATAAATGATGCTACATTTGCCAATTTACTACAATCATAAAAACTGTTATCTAATACCTGGGCGAAAGATTTTGAAGTCAATAAATACAGTTAAGGAGTTATTTTCAGTGGCGTTTTTGCCATTATCTATTGAAATATTACAGGTAGAGCAATTATGAAAAATTAATGTTCTAAGCAAAAATGAGGCTGATGATTTTTTCCTAAATAAGATAGTTTATTTTCTACTTCCACCGACATCTGTGTCAGGAGAAAAAAATTTCAACATTGTGAACACATCCGGAGATCAAATTTATAAATCCAACGAAAATTTAAGTATGAAAAGTATGTTTGAGAAGAGAAATCCATAGCTATAACATGAGATAATTAGTTAGATCTGTTTATTAATTAATTAGTTTTATCTGCACAGACAGAAAAAGAATATTGATTTTTTTTCTTAATATTTTTAAGATTTTATATACGTAATCGTATTTTTATGCCAAAAAAGTTATTAGCTTTGACCCTATGTTGTTATCTAGAGCAGGGGTGCTCAAACGGTCGATCGCGAGCGCTTTTTGAGTAGATCTCGAGAAGAAAATTTTTCTTAATAAGTAGGTACTTAACTAAACTACAAAAATTTATTACGTAATAAAATAACACCCTGCTAGCGGCAAAAGGCGGCTTTATCAAAGAAACGCACGGTACTTGTCAAAGAAAAGCCGCGTTTTTTATTCTTGCCGCTTTTCTAGAAATTTCGGGCGGCGCGTTTGATGGGAACATTCGAGACTTTCGTTCACGCCTGCAGGAATTGGAGTCATTCTGAATTGCAACTTGAAGGCAATACTACGTCGATACAAAGTTTATTATTAAATAGTACAAAATAAGTACAGCAAAGAAATCTAAAACATATCATTTTAATAACGATTGGGAGGAAGAATTTTTGTTTTGTATGGTGAAGGATAAGTGCATTTGTCTTATTTGTCGTGCGTCACTTGCAATACCTAAGCGTGGTAACTTAGAGAAGCATCATAAAACGGTTCATAAAAACTATGAAAAGGATTTTCCGCCACAGAGTGAATTAAGAAAACGAAAAGTACGTGATTTGATATCTTGTTTGAAAAAGAACAAACCATGTTCACAAGACCAGCCAAACAATCAAAAGCTGCTACGATCGTGTCATTTAAAATATCTCATATATTGGCGAAACACAAGAAACCATTCGAAGATGGATCGGTTGTGAAGGAAGCATCTATTGAAGCGGGTAATACTTTATTTGGAGATTTTAAAAATAAAACAGAATTCATGTCTGCTATTAGAGAACTTCAGTTATCTCGTCCGACTGTCACAAGGCGTATTGAAGTCATGAGTCAGGACATGGCAGATAAACTAAAAAATGATATCATGGAATGTACAAACTTTTCTTTACAGTTCGACGAATCCACCGATATGACTGCCCAGCTGTGTATTTTTATTCGGATGGTATTCAATGACATGTTGGCTAAGGAAGAATTTTTGACAATCATTCCTCTGAAGGGGAAGACCAGTGGCGAAGATATATATGACGTTTTCTTCAATTTTGTAAAAAACTACAAGCTACCAATATATAAATTAGTGTGCATTACAACCGATGGACCACCAGCAATGACTGGAAACAAAAACGGTTTTGTGGCATTGTGTCGAGCTAATGAAGATTTCTCTTCATGTTTTTCAATCCATTGCATTATACATCAACAAGTTTTGTGCTCAAAAGTTTTAAACACGGAGGAAATTATGGGCATTGCAACAAAAATTGTGAATTCCATCCGTGCACGTAGCTTGCAACGGCGGCTCTTTAAGTTGCAGTTGGAAGATAGGGAGTTAGCTAAACACACTGATTTAGTTCTTCACGTCAGGTGGTTGAGTCGCGGAAAATTCCTAGAAAGATTTCAAGAATTATTTGCCCGAAATAACAGCTTTTCTAGACGAAAGAGGTGATGACACTCAGATGTTGAAAAACGAAAAATTGCTGACTGATTTGGCATTTTTGACTGACATCACAATGCACTTAAACACCAAAACCAGCTTCAAGGTAAAGGAAAAACTGTTATTGAGATGATTAGCGAAGTAAACGCATTCAAAGTAAATTTCAACTTATGATAGATCAACTGAAAAGAAAGGATCTGAAACATTTTCCGTCTTTGAAAGCAAGGATTCCTCAGTTGAATTTTGATACGTATGACGCTGAATTATCATATATTTTGGGACAATTCGAAATGCGTTTTTATGATTGTAGTAAATTGGCAAATGTAGCATCATTTATGAGTTATCCTTTTTCACGTAAAAATATTGAGGAATTAGCTACTGAAATAGCAAGTTGAGAGAGTTGGTGCAGATTATATCAGATATACATCTCAAAGCTACAGCATCTGATACAAATTTCCGGCGTTTTAGATCTGAAGATAAATATCCGAATCTAAGGCAAATCGCCCTTCAACTGACAGCAATGTTTGGGTCAACTTACTTGTCTGAATTTTCTGAAATGAAGATAATTAAGTCAAAATATCGCAATCGACTAACTGACGATCATATGTCATCATGCTTGCGATTAGCACTCAGTGGTTACGTACCATCTTATGAAAAGTATGCTGAGGACATACAATGCCACGCTTCAACATGAGTTTTTTTATTGATATTGTAGAGAAGAACCTAACTAAACCTAACCCAAACCTTGACTAAAATAATGTATACTGTGCGGAAAGCTGATATCTATATATGCTACGGTACACCCTACCTAGGTAGGTAGGTAGGTAGGTACGGTGTATGTATCGTGTATGTACGACAACCCTGCATCACACATACTTGCAGCCTCTCAGAGTCGATCGTAAGTAGTCTAAAAATATTGAGGTAGATCGCCAGCAGTTCAAGTTTGAGCACCCCTGATCTAGAGGGTCGGAACCAGTTTGTTGCATTATGATATGATATATTAGAATTGATTTTTACAACAAAAACTCTTTGATCAAGGTGTTGTAGAAACCTCGACATTCTAATTATTTTCTTAGATTTCTTTTTGATGTCAGAAAACTGATCAAAGTCTATTTTGCGGGAGTTGGAGTTGGATTAAGAGTTAGACCAGATCTAGTTGCCATGGAAACTAAAACTCTTAGTTCATCAGTTATGTTTTGTTTAGGTTTAAAGTAATGACATTTACAAAAATTATTTGTTCCATTGTTGGATATGTCATCTTAAACCTATAACTGTCAAGTTAGATCTGGTCTAAATTTAAACGACTTTAGTGAATACGGCTATAAATTTTATAACACTGAGGGATCCGAAAATGTTGCTCTAATGCTAGGAATAAATTATTATGTTGAGAAAAAATGACTGAAATTTTGCAAATCAATTCTTAAAACTTTGTGAGGTACGAAATTTCGAATGCATTGCTTGTGGGGTTATATGTTTTGGCACAATAAAAAATTAAAATTAATTTTTCTCTATTTCTATACATAAATAACACCTAAAAATGCATTGTAAAATGTCGGAAAACTTTAAAGATATTATGCAAGTAGTAACAGACAATATAAAACAAACAGTAAACAGGAAAGGAAAAATCTTAACACCGACTGATGATCAAACAAACAAGTGACAAAAAAACAGTTGTCACGACTATATGTCGTACTCCTAATTTTAATAATCCCTCCTGTACTTACTTCGCTTAGTACCAACAAAATTGAAAATCTAAATCTTCAAATTATCAATTTTCAAGGAAGGTCGAAGCCCCCTACATCAAACCTATAAAAAATATTTCAAATAAAATACCTAAAAATGTAAAATTCACATCTAAAATTAAACACACTGTAAATAAGTACTAATTAAATAAAAACTTTAAAACATTTTCGATTATTCCTACCTCCAAAATCTAATGATACTTGAGACAAACACACAAGTTTATTTAAGGTAGAATGATATAAATGGTAAAAAATAAGGACCTTTTTTTCGGGATTACTAAGATAAAGTAAAAACTTTTTTCTTGGGTGACCACAATATTTACGCTCAAAACGTCCACATCACTTCTGCAGAAATCAGAAACTGAAGATTTTATTTTCCGTTGTTAAAAATTTCCTTCGTCTCAAAATCTCCCAGAAGCAAATGTTAATACACCACTGGTTTACATGACTTCTTTAAAAAGACAAAAAAATATATCTAAGCATCCTACTTACTACTAAAAAAAAAATCCGAAGTTTTTGGAATAGAAGGGATATATAAGCCCCTGCATAAATTTTGTTCTTTTAATGTTAAAATCGAAACAGTAAACATGAATTTAATGTGCATGTAATAATAATAATAATAGTTTATTTAGTCACAGCTAGTTTACATTCAAAAGGATGTCTGTATACTCTTAAAAAATAATTTGTTTTTTCATTTATTTTTTATTTATTTGCCATAATAGGTGAAAAGCACATATCAAACCGAACCTAACATTATTTTTTATTTTGCGGAAGCAACGAGTAAAAATGTAAATTATGTAGCATTCCCTTTTCAGATACAGACTATGTTCGACTCTTAGAATGATATCTTTATACACGACTACACCGCACTTTTATCTATTATTTGTTCTAGCAAAAAATCTTAAGGTACGCGTAAGACCTTTCTGCGGGGGCAAATGAATTGATGCAAAAAATAATTTTTCTATAATCAATTATATTATACTAGCGTTGTATATGTTCTTATAACAATGATACTAGTGAAAAACGATATAAATAATCATAAAAAGAGAATTTCCCAAACTTAGAAATTCTAGTAGCGAAATTCCACTTCACATGTCGAAAACCGTAAATTGCTACCTTGTTCTCAAAAAGAGACACTTTATCACAACTATACTATATTGTGATCTTTATAAATTTACAATCGGTTTTTATGTTTAATTATTAAAAGTAACTAAAATCCAAAAATTTTTAGTTTTTTGGTTCAATAATTAATAACTAATAGACTGTAACAACCAAAAACATCGCAATATCATATTATTATATAGTATAGATACGGTAAAGTCCCCAACAAAAAAAAACAAAAAAAAACAAAAAATTGTTCAAAAAAAATCAGTGAAAATTTTTCTTAACTCTTCTTTAATCGCTTCGATGGCTTGCCAATTAAAGAAGCTACGTGTTTTATAGAACAATATTTTTGTATTGATTTTGTTTGTATTTGAAAATAATGGACGATATAAAATTTTTAACTATATGTGTATAAAAAAAATTATACATATGCATACGGACAAGATTTTCAACAAACAAAACACAAAGTAGAATTTGGCTTAGGATTTTAAATAGATGATCAATAAAGCTAATTCAACTATTACGCTTAAAAAATAACGAACTGTTCTAATAACAAAGTAAAAATTTAAATTTCTAAACATACATTATAAGCATATTTTTAGATTTTATTTCAACCTATATAATAAACCTAAAAATATTACCGAAAATTCAAACTAATATTTTACAATTTTTCAAGTACTTTTATACCATGAATGAATACATAATAAGCATTTGTTTAAAGTTTCGTTTAACATGCTTCTTAGTTTTGTATTAATTAACACTGCTTGTGAAAATAAATGCCCTACTGCTACAGAGGTCGCCTGTATAGACAAAAGATCTTTTGCCATTTTGGCTAAATTTGGAAACGGTTTATCGTGTGCTTTTCACCATTCTAAAATATCTGTACCCTTTGGAGCGCGCTTTAATTGCAAATATTCTATTATTTCTTTTCTCCAATTTTCGGAATCACTTTTTTTTCAAATAGTCATGTATAATCGATATCATAGTTATCATTGCTTGATATTATTGGCGATTCAATTATTATCCCTGTACATTTTCTCAAAAAAGGTTATAGATTGATCTTTCAGGCGAAAAATTGAACAAGCAGATATATGTTAAATAAATAAATTTACTTTTAAAATCTACTCCACTTTTAAAATTTATAGTTAATTTACCAAAGAACAAAAATAGTTGATTCACAAGTAGTATTATGAACCATAGCCGCCTTTGTGCAAACACAACGTGCAGACCCCTAAAAAGGGTCCTGGTTAAGAAAGTAAATACGCATCAAAGTAATAAAAGTTTGGTTCAAAATAGCAAAGTTTACAGAATACCTAAGGGTGCTTTACTTGGCCATCGATCGTTTTCTACCTATTGAATTATAACGTCTGTCCCTAGAATGCCCAACACGTTGCTTGCATGAGTTCGGCAGCATTGTACAGTGTGTCCTTATTTTCTGTTTAATATATCTTATTCCATTTGTACCTTTTGAAATGTCAAATAATTATTGTTCTGTGGATGGTTGTTTAAGTAACTCTAGTGATGTGTGGCCTTTCTGTTGATGTCCAAAGAACAATGGATATGTGATATTTATTTTGATACACCTACTATTGTCCGTATATCTTCATTTACTGATTCCATCTGTTGGCAACATCATTTCGAATTATAGATTTTTGAAATAATTTTTTATATAAATATACCTACCTACATTTTTTCTACTTTACTGAAATGTTCAAACATTGGGTTTTTTTATTTTAAATTTTTAAGATTGGAAAAACTCTGGGTTTCGAACGTAGGCTTCCATGTACTTTTGTCTAAATAACATCTCGGCGAACAATTATTATCTTTAAAATTTTGTTTTCGAGACCACCGAGACTTTCGAGACTGATACCGAGACTAAGTAGGTCTCGGTCTCAGTCTCGCGAACCCCTAGCAAAAGCAAATAGCAAAGGTTTTAAAAACTTCCGCATCTACGATCGAGTTGTTAGCTTCCTTGAATATAGACGAACTAATAGATCAAGGGTCTTTAACCTTTTTTAGTGCAAGGGCCAAAAATCGATTTCCCATCGTTCCACATTGATTCGTCCACGTCATTTTACCACCAGTAAAATGAAAAACACATAATTTCAAAGTGTAATAATCTTTATTGGTTAAAAAGTTCAATCAGTCAATGCGATTTTTGACATTATCTATTTTTGAAAAGTGTGTCGATATTTGGTTTTATTTTTGTACTTGCAACCCGCAGACTTCCCTCCAGATGTGTGTCTGTAACTCTCGACTTTATTTTAGACATATGTGCTTCCAAACAGAGACATCATCTTCTGGGCAGGTTTTCGGATTTCAGTAAACGAGTTTTGATCGACATATTTTGAATGAAAATCAAGAAGACCCATGTCGAACTTGTATTTTAGTTCCAAATTACACTGCAAGTCGATAAGCTCCATCTGACAATTTTCTGGCATGTCTTCAACGGATACACTAAATGGTCGGTCAGAGATTGACGTAATTTTCATTATCTCTGAAGTCAGAAAACCTTGATTGGAACTCTTTTTTTGAGTAAATCACATTTGTACATTCGCAACTTTTCAGTTTAGGAAAGTGCGTAAACTCTTTTTTCAATAACTGATTTTTCCAGCCCAGTTTAAACTCAAATGCCTTCACAGTGTCAAGTAGGTTGTTGATGAGATTTTCGTGTCCTTGTAGTTTGGCGTTCAAGTCATTGAGGTGCAGGGTGATGTCCGTGAGAAATCCAAAGTCGCGCAGCCAGTCGGGGTCACTAAATTGAGGAACTGGTTTCCCTTTGGTTTTCATGAAAGTTTTCATACTCGGCATTAATTTCGTGTAAAAAATTTTGGAATTCTCTGTGGTTGAGGCCGCGTGATTTAATGAAGTTCACAGTTTTTACGACTACTTTCATCATCTCTTATCAATATTTGTGGATTTTGCACAATTGCACAAAGATTTTGCTGATGAACGATACAATGGTAATGCGTCAAAGAAAGATCTTTCTGCTGTTTTTTCATCAAACCCACCGTCTGTTAAAATTGCACAAAAGTTTGCCAATTCTAAATTATATCGTCTCAGTACTGGACACTTATAAATATCACATCCTTTTGTAGTTCCTTTAATCGGAAAAAGGGCAGCCATCACTATCATCATATATATATATATATATATATATATATATATATATATATATATATATATATATATATATATATATATATATATATATATATATATATATATATATATATATATATATATATATATATATATATATATATATATATATATATATATATATATATATTTATATATATTTATGTATATATATATATATATATATATATATATATATATATATATATATATATATATATATATATATATATATTCCGGGTGTATCCGTTATACTGTCGTTCTATACGTTTCGCCAAAATATTTATATATATATATATAGTTATATATATAGGTGCCGTTGTTGTTGGGCTAATTGCGCTTGAGTTTTTGCGATTTTAGATTTGTCGATTATTGTCTTCCATACTGTTGGTAGTTTTAATGATTCGTCCCTTTTATTCAAATCACCTTGTTTTTCAATTTCTATGGCTTCTCGGATTATTCTAGTCTTATAATGTTCTATATTGGCAATCTCCCTACACCCATCGAAATTCATTTTATGGCCGGTTTTCTGATGATGTAGGAATAAAGCTGAGGTTGTTTGTTTATTTCTGATGCTGAGTTTATGCTCTTTCACTCTTGCTGATATTCGCCTGTTAGTTTGCCCCACGTACAACTTTTCACAGTCCTGGCACGGAATACTGTATACTCCGTGGTTTTCCAGTTTGATTTTATCTTTTGGGTTTCCAAGTAGTTTACCTATAGTTGTTTGTGGCTTGTGTATTGTTTGTATGTTGTGTTTCCTAAGGATTCTTCCGATTCTGTCTATTGTGCCTTTTACATATGGTTAGACTACTTGTTGCTTTCCCGGTTCATAATTTTTGTTGTTCGTTGTTCGGGAAACCTGTGCATTAACAGCTTTCTCTATGGTGCGATTTGTGTAGCCATTTTTCTTTAAAGCACTAGATATTACCTTAAGTTCGTTTTGTCTCGTCTGTGTTTCAGTTAATCGCACGGATCTGGATATTAGGGTATATACCACAGCTCGAATTTGTGCTGGGTGATGATGTGATTTTGCATTTAAATATCTGTCTGTATGTGTTGGTTTTCTATACGCGGTGTATTCGAAATGTCCGTTATGCAGTTTTGCGACCAAAACATCTAAAAATGGTAGTTTGTTGTTTTCCTCTAACTCTAGAGTAAATTGTATTCTGGGGTGGATTAAATTTACGTGAGTCAGAAATTTTTCGAGCTCTGCATGACCATGTTGCCATATAATAAATATGTCGTCCACATAACGGATCCATAATATAGGCTTTAAACTTGCTTTCTCAAGAGCTTCTTTCTCGAAGTATATCATAAATAAATTCGCGACTACTGGTGATATCGAGGACCCCATTGGAGCACCATCCATTTTTTTATACATTTGCCCGTTGAATGAAAAATAAGTATTTTTAAGGCAATGCTCCGAGAGTTGTATTATATATGCCTGGAAATCCTCGTTCATAGCAATCTTGTCCAATGCTTCGTCGATGGGAATACTGAGATATAACGATTTGACGTCTAGGCTTGCTATGATATCGTTTTTTTCAAGGACGATATCTCGTATAATTCGAGTGTTCCAAGAGACCCGATAACGTACCTAGAAAAAACAACTAAAAATAAAATAAAAAGTTCACCAATAAAACCCGAAATTCAACAAAAAATCATACCACGGGAAAGTCGAGCAGATGTCCTAAACTCTATGGTTTACCAAAAATACACAAACCAGGCGCGCCCATCAGACCTATTGTTAGTGCTGTTAATTCGCCGCTACAAAAACTGGAGAAATACCTTTCTGAAATTATGCAACCAGCTATAAAAAGAGCTGACTCATTTGTAAAAAAACTCGGAGCATTTCACTCGAATTATACGAGATATCTTCCTAAGGACTAAAAATCAACATATACAGGGTGGTGCAACCAAGATGGGGTGGACGATTGTGGGCAAACGGAGAGGAATTTGAAAACACATTTTTGGGATATGATTGATAGTCAAGAACGCTATGTTTTAAAATTATACCCATTATACAGGGTGGTCTGAAAAGTTCGTGGTGAACCAAACTTGTGTTTTTTTAAATGAGACACCCGGTATATTATTATTTTAGTTGATTCTCCTATTCGTTACGATCATTTTGATATGAGGTTTGTTGGGTCTAAAATTTATACCAAGGGAATGGGACGAGGTTAAAGTGGAAAAAAGGGTTATACTCCGGCCATTTTTTGAAAACAATTGAGGCAGGTATGGAAAAACCAAATATTCTATAAAATGTATTGTATCTAGGATTACAATAATCGCTTGTAAGTCGTTCAAAATTATTCACTGTTATACAGGGTGGTCAAGTTTTGCAAATTTACCTTGGATTGAATTTTTTTAAATGGAACACCCCATATATTTTACTGTCATATTAAAGATAACATCGCCAGCTTTCAGAAAATACCCTATTTGATATCTTTCTAATCAACAGTTTTTTAGTAAATTAACCATGAAACCAAAATTTACTCATTCTAACAGAAACGGTATTATTTGCGTTGCTTAAATTGACTACCTATAATATAAGGAAGCCATGATATAATCATAAATGAAAAGAAAGATTGACATTCTTGTCAAAACCGCAAAGTGTCAGAGAATTGGCATCAATTACCATTGTTTTTTGACGATAAGCCGAGAAATTGTTAAGTAAAAATGAGTTTGAGTACTCCAGAGTTGATAAACATGACTTTTATATTGGGCGAGTGTCAAAAAAACCCTTTACTAGCAAGCAGGGTTTATGCGGTACGATATCCCGATGCCGAAAAAAAACCAAGACCTGAAGCTTTTGCAAGTTTATTAGAGAGGTTTCAAGAAACAGGCAATGTTGCTTTTAAGAAACGTAAAGTAATTAATAAACCAGTTACCAATGAAGATAATGCTTTGACAGTGTTATTAACAGTGCAAGGGAATCCACACACAAGTACCAGGGAAATTGAGAGAGCTACTGATATTGAACGCACTAGTATTAAACGGATTCTGAAACAACATAAATATCATGCCTACCACATTAAATTACACCAAGAACTGTATGATCGCGATTACGTCCAACGACAAGAGTTTTCAATTTGGTTTTTAAATACAATTTGGGATAATCCAGGTTTTGTAGATAGGGTGCTGTTTTCAGATGAAGCAACTTTTAAAGGCAACGGCTTGGTTAACAAACATAATATGCACTATTATTCAACCGAAAATCCACATTGGATTCGTCAGGTGGACCATCAAAATAAATGGTCAATTAATGTTTGGGGAGATATAATTGGCTCTCATGTTGTAGGACCATATTTCTTTGAAGAGCATTTAACGGGAGAAGTCTATTTAAATTTTTTGAGAAATGAGTTGCCCGTATTGCTCGAAGACTTACCTTTAATGTTAAGAAATTCCTTATGGTTTCAACATGATGCAGCACCCCCGCATTACCATAGGCATGTAAGACATTTTCTCAATAATTGGAAAGGAGAGCATTGGAGTGGGCGAGGTGAACCAGTTAAGTGGCCTGCGAGGTCACCCGATTTAACGCCACTAGATTTCTTTTTATGGGGACATGTTAAAAAAGAAGTTTATAAAGAGGTTCCAACCACAGTGGAAGATATGAAGTTGAGAATAATAAGCAGTTTTCGCAACATTTCAGACCTGACTTTGAGAAAAGTGAAACTTTCATTTATGGATAGACTCCAAATGTGCCTTCAGCAAAACGGTGGTTTAGTTGAACATCTTTTATAAGTTTTAATTACATTGTTTTTGTTGATTTATATTAAATTTATTTTTTTTTGTAAAAAAAGATCTGTTATTAATACTGTCAAAGCATTATCTTCATTGGTAACTGGTTTATTAATTACTTTACGTTTTTTTGAAACCAACATTTCCTGTTTCTTGAAATCTCTATGATAAACTTGCAAAAGCTTCTATCTTGTTTTTATTTCGGCATCGCATCATCAAAGAACAATATTTATTTATTTACTGATGACAATATTCTGACACTTTGCTGTTTTGACAGGACTGTCAATCTTTTGTTCAATTTATGATGATATCATGGCCTCCTAATATTAAATTGTCAATTTTAACAACGTGAATTCAGAGTAATTCGTGTTAAAATTAAGAAATTTTGATTTCACAGCTAATTTACTGAAAAACTGTTGGTCAGAAAGGTATCAAATATGGTATTTTCTGAAAGCTAGTAATGTTATCTTTAACATGAAAGTAAAATATACAGGGCGTTCCATTTAAAAAAATTCAATCCGAGGTAAATTTGCAAAACTTGACCACCCTGTATAACAGTGAATAATTTTGAACGACTTACAAGCGATTATTGTAATCCTAGATACAATACATTTTATAGAATATTTGGTTTTTCCATACCTGCTTCAATTGTTTTCAAAAAATGGCCGGAGTATAACCCTTTTTTCCACTTTAACCTCGTCCCATTCCCTTGGTATAAATTTTAGATCCAACTAACCTTATATCAAAATGATCGCAACGAATAGGAGAATCAACTAAAATAATAATATACCGGGTATTCCATTTAAAAAAACACAAGTTTGGTTCACCACGAACTTTTCAGACCACCCTGTATAATGGGTATAATTTTAAAACACAGCGTTCTTGACTATTAATCATATCCCAATTTTTTTTTTCAAATTCCTCTCCGTTTGCCCACAATCGTCCACCCCATCTTGGTTGCACCACCCAGTATATATATATATATATATATATATATATATATATATATATATATATATATATATATATATATATATATATATACAATGAGGGCATAAAGTCTGGAAACCTTGAGATATGTCAAAAACTATACAAGTTGGGTAAAAAAGTTTCATATAAAAGTTGTATAGTTCCTTACGATTTATTATTCAAAAGTGTCTTGAAATATACAGGGTGTTTTAAAATCAAGTTACACGCCAACACTTCAGAATCTCTAATAGAACACCCTGTATATTATTTCATTTTAAGAATCTACATGAAATTCTGATCATATTTTATTACGCATACCCTATCCCTAAAGTCAACTGTTTTTGAGATAAAAAAAATGAGAAAACTGTTTTACCAAATTTTTTTAATAACGATTAACAACGATAGTCTAAAATTCTAAATGATGCGTTTTAACGTAATAAATGCTGGAACTGTTGTACGTTCACTTCCTGACAATATCCTAATCGATTGATGAACTCTTGTTGTAGATTTCGAATGAAAGTAGGTGGGATTTGTCGGATTTCATCTCTTATACGATTTTTCAGCGCATCGATATTAGGAGGTCTCTTCAAATAAACTTTACTCTTTAAATATCCCTACAGAAAATAATCTGGCCGGCCATTCGTAGGGACCACGACGTCCTATCCACCTGTTAGGAAATATTTCACTGAGATACTGCCGAACAGGTAGCGCATAGTGAGGTGGTGCTCCATCTTGTTGGAACCACATTGCTGCAGTAGGCATATCGGGCTCATTACCTGGATACAATTGAGCTAAGGCAGGAATCAACTCGAGTTGTAAAAAATCAAGATAAATTTTGCCGGTTAAATTTACGTCGAAAAAGTAGGGACCTATAATTCTATCCTGAAATATTCCAGCCTAAACATTGATTTTCTCGGGATATTGCATATGAGCCACTTGAGCCCAATGGGGATTCTCTGTAGACCAATATCTACAGTTTTGTCGGTTGACAGTACTATTAAGAAAAAAGGTGGCTTTATCGGAAAATAAAATATTTCTACAAAAGAATGGATCCAGGTTGCACCGCTCTTGCATACTTTCGCAAAACTCAAGTCGGCGGTCAAAGTCGTCTTCATTTAATTCATGGATTAATCTTATTTTGTAGGGATGATACTTTGCCGTGTGTAGAATATTTTTTACCGATTATTGACTAAGGTTTAAATCTAATGCTACTTGACTTGTAGGTAAATGTGGATTTTCGTTATAACTGAGTAAAACATTCAATTTCATATCATCATCTAGTTTTGGCCTACCTGTCCTGGGAAGATCTTTTACACAACCATGATCACGAAATTTTTTGATAATTTTACTAACTGTGGATTTTGCAATTGCTTGTCCTCGCTCGTGATGCGTATTTTTAAAAAGTTCACATACTTCGTGTAGATTTCTTTGGCGATCTCCCAATTTTTTTTTTACCCAACTTGTATAGTTTTTGACATATCTCAAGGTTTCCAGACCTTATGCCCTCATTGTATATATATGACCAAGTGAATTTTCAATGTCTGCCGCTATGTCTTCGATTCTTCTAGCGACAATAGCACCGGACAATCTTTAGGAAAAAATTGTTTTTGAGACGGGCACAATACTTCAGCGGCGGCCTCTATAAATTCCTTGATAAATTCACTATCAAAAAAAGGTTTTAATTTCAAAGCTATTTTTTCGGCTATAATGTAGCTAACCTTCACGCTTGCTTCATTTTTAATGTTCTGTTTTTGAAAACTATCTTGCTGACGTTGCAGCTGACTTTTTAGAGCTCTCACTTTATCTTGAGGTAATTCTCCTTTGAATGTCTCAAACTTTGGTATCGCTGGAAATCTCAAGATATCTACTTTTTAATGAACGTTTTAATTCTCCTTGAAACAAAATGTGTAATGAGTTCGTTTTATGACAACCCAACAAAAATTCCTTAACCGGGGCTCACCAAAAGTCAGTCTGATAATTATAAAACAAAATTACATACAAAATTACGTATATACAAATTGGCGAAAGTATAGTTACCACTGAGATCACGTAAATTTAAAAAATTTATGCCTGGGAGTTCAACTTCAAAACAAAATCGGTCACAAAAGAAGAGAAAAGCAATTCTCGGCTCGTTACTTTCTTATTAATGAAAACGTTCTCCCGACGCAGTTAAGTATAGTATGCCTTAATAATTTCCCGACACCGCTAAAATGTCACAAAATGTCTCTCGAAGAAAAGTCACAGCCGTAAAAATTCCATCGAATGATTTCCCAGGAGTATATCGTCAGGCACATTTCCTATGTCGTCTCTCGCGGAATATCCTTAATTTTTCACGACAATTTCCTTGCTACTTGTGGCATGTCTGGAACGAAGCGAGCAGCTTTTAGAAACCAAAGGGATACAACACTTTTTAGAGCTGAAGAAATATTGGCTTATCCCATCTCGATGGGATAAGCAGACTCGTTGTATTACACTTAGTTATATAAATATTCTTTTACTTTTAAGTTCATTCATTCGAGATGTAACGTTCGAAGAAGCCACCGTGTAGCAAAACATGTTACGTGTTTTTTATAAAATATAGTAGAAGTGTTTGTGAAAAATAGTTTTGTTTTTACATTTTACATAATTTTATTATGGATTTCCACCGAGTATCGGCTGACACCATCGTATCCCTAAAAAAGAGTTTTTTATTCAATTTTTAAAATGATCAAACAAATTGTTCGATCAAAATTAATGTTATTAATCTGGGGACCTAAAACTGCTTTGTACAATAAAAATGCTTAAAATGTGCTTATAATTCAGGAACAGGATTTTTACGATCTCCAATAAATCAGCTTACTGTGATAAGAGAAAATACAACAAGCCCTCTTATATCTAAAAAAACCATTATATAGTCTGACACCTCTCGCCCTCTCCCTTTGCGAAGCAAATTTGAAAAATAGCCGTATCAAATTAAATCAAAATTCCCATACCCTTAACTCGGGCAATATTTTAAAATTCACTTCCGAAAAGTACGAGTGATTAATCATCTTTTTCAACTTTTTCTGCGTCGAATATAAGCAATCTAGCACTCCGCTGTTGCCAAATCTGTTATTACATTACTGTTAAATAAGACTTGGAAAAGTTCAAGGTTGGGTGAAAGTGTTCCAGATAATATTTCGAATTAGCTTTAAATCAATCAATCATCAAATTGTGTTTGGAAGTTTCGAAAACATTTTATTGGTGCTTCGAAAATGTTTTACTATTTTCAGTTCAGTAATAGTCGAAAATACCCACCACCAACGTTCACACAATAACAAATATCTGCCCGAAGAAAGAAATCATAGTTCTTGGGATAAGACCATGTCAAAATAGAATAGCTTCCCGACGTTTTGCTTTCGATTGAACGAGGCATCTTCAGGGATTTGTACTTTACGAGATCTGAATGAGCTCGGAGAAACCTAGGCCGACTATTTATAATCGACCTGTGTCCCGAATTAACAATCGGTTTCCACGTTTGATATAGACTGAAGCTCGTATCTCTATTAAGATTGTTAGGATGCTAATAAATTTCAATATATTCTCTACTTTTCTGTTTATAAAATCCCGAAACCGATGCAAGAACTTTGGTTTCTTTTACATTTATGTATGTAGGTGTTCAGATACAGCAGATTGTACAATTTGTTTCTTTCTAATGCATCGTTCATGTTCTTTAAACCTAGTCGGTATGGATTGTCCAGTTTCTCCAATATAGACATCACCATGGAAACAAAGAATTGCATATACTCCTTCCGTTTGAAGAGGAATAATGCCCTTTTTCGATCGTAAACATTGTCCAATTTTCTTGTGTGTGTTGAAGATTGTGCGTATGTTGGACCGGCGAAGTAACCTTGCAATCTTGTCTGTGGTTCCGTGTATAAATGGAAGAACTACACTTTTTATCGGTAATTCCTTATTAGTATCATTTCGTGGATAGGATTAGTGCATTTTCTAATTGACCATCTAATATCCTCAGTGCAATATCAATTCCCTCTTAAAGCTTGAGACACTTTCTCTGTTTTGCGATTGTAAGGAATTTTGGTACAAATCGCGAGGGCTCTGTAGACCAAAGAGTTAATAACTGACTGCTTTTGTGCCGGATGATGATGGGAATTTGCATTTAGATATCTGTTTGTATGCGTTGGTTTTCTATATGCAGAGTGTCTTAAGGAACCATCCCCTTTCCTTCGTCCAAGAACATGTAGAAAGGGAATCGTGCCTTTTGATTCAATTTCCATTCCAAGTTTTATATTGGCTTGTTGTTGATTCAGATGATCAAGAAACATGGGGGGTTTTTTGGGCCATGCTTGTGGCATTACAAAAGTATCGACTACATATCTGAACAACGATTTTGGCTTTAATGTCGTAGGCTCCCTCAAAAACTTCCATGAAGATATTGGCTACCACTGTGACAGCGAAGATCCCATGGCTGCTCCTGAGGTTTGCTTATACAAAATTTCTTAAAAAACAAAATATATTAAAAGAGAGATGCTGCAATCAGATCTAAAAGGAAGTTGCCAATATTACTATGGTAAAATAAGTCTGATAACTGATATTATGGAAATTGAATAATTTGTAGACACATTCATATATTGCGATTCTACATCGAAACCAACTAAGATATATTTTGGATCAAATTGGATTGCTTTTAGTTTTTCTACAAAATGTGTTAGAGTTTCTAATATATGAATGTGTTTTTCCTGTAAAATTGTTAAGAATATTTGAAAAATATTTACCGATTTTGTAAGTAGGAGATCCTATTGCACTGACGATAGGTCGAAGTAGTACATTAACCTTGTGTATTTTAGGTAGTCTGCAGAACCGCTGCTTCTTCTCCTCTGCTGGTAGGTTAGATGCATTTATAAGGTTGGTTATCCGTCTCTGAATTTTGTTGGTCGGAAAGTCGTTCCATTTTGACATGGTCTAATCCCAAGAACCATGATTTCTTAATTGACCACAGCCGTGAAAGCTTTCGTTCAATATCTCATGTGCTGCCAGACGTTCGAAAGTACTATTGGTGTTACTTGTTTGCATTCGTGTATAATCTGCTGACGTACATCATCTAAAATATATGGCTGTATCGGATAAATGTATGTCTCTAAATGGCACTGCAAAAAATGTCGCGTGGTGTTGAATCAGAAGATTGAGCGGGTCGTTTACTAGTATCTCTTCTACCGACCCATCTCTCTAAAAAATTTTCATTCAAAAATTGCCTTACTGGCATGGCGTAGTGTGATGGAGCACTGTCTTGTTGGAAAATCGAAGTTTTCTTCTTCGATAATAGCTGTTATTGCTAGGTCAACAGCGTTTACCACTCTAAATAGATTTCGCCGATTAAATTGCCTGATGACCGAACAATATAGTCTAAATAAATTTCTGCCCAAGCAAATACTATTAAAGAAAAATGAACATTTGTCCAAAAAATAGACATTAAAAAGAAATCGTAGATAGGTAATATTCACTTTTCAACCCACAACATTGCAAATGTCGGTCATTGTCATCTTCGTAGATGTGTTGCTAATTTAATTTCCTAGGGACGAAATTTATGGTATTTTAAGATTCTACGTGAAGTTGTATGACACAATTGATGGCTTTTTTGTTTGCTGTTACGCCATACTGTTAACAGTATTATAAGAATATTAATAAAATGGCGACATTCACTGCAAAGAAACGATGTTCTAATAATTCTCCACTATCAATGAGTGAAACAGTTATTATTTTAAATGCACATGATTCCATAAAACACGATTACGCTAGTTTTACTGTACAAGAAATTGTTTATCTTGAGGAGGTGTGAATCAATGAAGGTTATATAGTACAAAAAATGTAACAAGACAAAAATATAACCAGTACCCGCTAAGCTTTTTATCGATGCCCTGCAAGAGACTAATAATTCAACACTTGGAAGCGCAGGGTGATTTTTTAAAAAATGGTTTGCTAACTTTTCAGTCTTGCCGAACGGAACATTACTATGAGGACATGAAATCGGATGTTTTTGAAGACTATTTTGGTGAAATGATAACATAAGATATCATTTACGGCGCATAGAGAAGACTTTAACTTCATCTTGAAGAAAACAACAAGAAATTATCGACTGATTTAATATAGAGTGAAAAGGAAGAAACGACCTCTCAGCCGAAAAAAGTTTCACTTATATGAAAATATGAGATTCCGAAGTTAAGGGTATTGACAGTTAAGGCTATATAAATCTTGACCAATGTATAAGACCTTTATTTTAACTTTTTACCAATTAGAGTCTAAATAGAAACTGATTTTGTAACTTTATTTTAATAAACAACGGTTAGTGCTTAGTATGGATTTGGGTCAAACCACAAATCTGCATGAACGTCCAGCACATAGCCAGAAATTCATTCGGGAAGGAGAGGGTGTCCAAATCAGAAATTTATTTCAAGGAGGTAATCGAATCTTAAAAAAATTAGTGTCTTTTGATCGCTATAGGTTTTAAAAATCAAAAGATTTGTTAGAGAGACAAATCCTCTTGTAGAAGTACCGTTCCTTTATCGAAACCATCTAGATTAATATGCGTGACATAGTGAATTTAAAACCACAGGCTTTAAGCAAAGTTCACATGTACCGAAATTGGTACTGTTTGGTTTAAGCAAAGCTGATGGGTAATCAATGCTGCAATCCATAAGGGTCTAGTGCAAATTGTTTCACCTGTGGCACACCAGTAATTAATATTCAAATATGAAACATTTCTAAACTATTTGGCTCTATAAAATCTGGCAACGTTGAACCTCTTCTTTGCGAAGTTAGTTACAGAAATTAATAGCAGCCGTAATGATTAATTTCCCAATGTTTCAGAAGCGTCTATCTTGGCGCAAGTAATGAATAAAACATTAATATACATCAATTAGTAAACTTTTGCGGTCGAAATTTGGTAGAGCATTTGTTAGATTTATTTCATATTTATGCCAGGAAGGATTTGGGCGAGTTGATTATTTTAAGATGATGGTCTATGAAAATATTACTCTGACACTACACATTCTAGCAGAATAAACAAGAGTATCTTTGAAATTTTGAATTTCCCAAAAGTTTGCGTGCTCAACAGTTCGTTTTCGGTATGTATCACCGGTGATATATTCTTTTAAGATGATGGTCTATGAAAATATTACTCTGACACTAACATTCTAGCAGAACAAACAAGCGTGTCTTTGAAATTTTGAATTTCCCAAAAGTTTGCGGGCTTAACAGTTCGTTTTCGATATGTATCACCGGTGATATATTCTTTTAAGATGATGGTCTATGAAAATATTACTCTGACACTAACATTCTAGCAGAACAAACAAGTGTGTCTTTGAAATTTTGAATTTCCCAAAAGTTTGCGAGCTTAACAGTTCGTTTTCGTATCACCGGTGATATATTCTTTTATGATGATGATCTATGAAAATATTACTCTGACACTAACATTCTAGCAGAACAAACAAGCGTATCTTTGAAATTTTGAATTTCCCAAAAGTTAGCGGGCTTAACAGTTCGTTTTCCGTGTGTATCACCGGTGATATATTTCTATAGGTCTGCTTTTGTATTCCCCCTAAAAATATCCAGCGGAATTAAATCGGGTGATCTGGCGGGTCACACAATAGGACCTCTTCTACCGATTCATCTATCTGGAAAATGGTCATTTAACAATTGCATGGCGTAGTGTGGTGGAGAACCATCAT
This sequence comes from Kuschelorhynchus macadamiae, assembly GCA_030620095.1. Taxonomy (NCBI): domain Eukaryota; kingdom Metazoa; phylum Arthropoda; class Insecta; order Coleoptera; family Curculionidae; genus Kuschelorhynchus; species Kuschelorhynchus macadamiae. The sequence continues at coordinate 2,243,523 of JAUTXW010000642.1, forward strand.
GTTAAAAAGTTAATTTTTCTGCTCGACATCGATTACCTTCTTCGATAATAGCTGTTATTGCCGCATCAACGGCTTTTACTAACAACTTGAAATGGATTCGCTGGTTGCATTGCCTGGTAAAAAAACGACCCAAAGATACGGCTCCACATACTTCTGCTGCTGCTAATAACTGTACCATTAAGGACAAAAAAACAGACGTTAAAAATACATTTTGGATCAGTAATATTTTGTTGGAATGAATTTTAAATGTCGCGTCGGTCATTCATTGGGTTCTTGGGCCAATTTAGTTTTTTACGGATACAACTGATGGTGTTAAGATTCTGTGTAAAGTTGTATATGAAATACATGACACGACTGACAATTGTCTTGTGCTCAGTGTAGGATTCATCGTGACTGAACTGACTGACTTTTTAACCGCTTCATTTCGAACAGAATTTTTTTCATTTTTCCGTAATGAATGAAACATTATTATACGTAAATTAATAAAGTTTTACTGTGGGAATTTGGTGGAGCTTTTATTAGATTTATTTCTTATTTTTGCCACGAATGATTTTGGCGAGTTGATAATTTAAAAATGATGATATATGAAAATCTTATTCTGACATGTGCTAGCAGAACGAATACTGAAAATTTTGAAACTTTACTTTTCCCAAAACCCACCGGGTTTAGCAGTTTCTTTTCCCATATGTATCACTGGGGATATAGGTAGGTTCGTTTTGAACCGATTTTGTCTATTCGTAAGACCGTTATTACAAACACATCAAACAGCTAATTTCACTATTTGATGACCGGTGATTCATATGGAAATAAAGGACATTTTTATATACATTCTCGGCATGTTGGGACCAATTCTAGCTAAGGAGATAACAAAATAAATTAAGTTAAGAAGAATACATCTTTATTATTTTATTATCTTTCAGTTTTATTGATAATGTGTTTCTGATAATTGATAAAAATAGGATTCTAATTTTGTTTTTTTGTGTATTAGGTAATAAAGAAATATAAATATCAGTTAAAAATAATTATCTAATACATTTACTACCCAGCTTAAATTAAACTTTATTTTAAAAAATATAATTTTTTAAAAGAGCAAAATATAAGAAAATTTGTTTATGTACGGGGGTTTAAAAAAATGCTGTTCCAAACAAAAGTTGCTTTGATAAGATCTGCTTTTTAATGTGCTTATATTTTATTGTATACAGGGTGTCTCAAAAGAACAAGGTAAGTACCAACTTTGTTTTTTTAAATATAATATACCATAATTTTTAATGTTTTTGAATTTTATATTAAATTCTGAATATGTTTTGTATAATCTACCATCTATCAAAAATCAACGTACTTAAACAAAATCCACCATATATCATCAAAATTTAAAAAAATGTTGAACGAAAACCATTTAGAAACTTAATATCCGGGAAATATCTGCGATCCAATGGAGTAGGTAAAGACTGATAATATGGGTTTCCTGCAGAACATAAAATCTATGTGTCCTGAGGATGAAAAACCTACTTTTGTATTTTTTCACTGGATCCTAACCCCAAATAATACACCACTTCAACAATTTTTTTTAACATTGTTCCACCATACTCGATTTTTAACAAAATATTACCAGGTCATCCCCATATGACCCCTATTTTTTGGTCAAAATTCGAAATCAATCAAGTAAGTAGTATTTAGGCTATGCCTTGAACTAACATACAGACAGACAGACCGACAGATGGGCAAAACATGGTTTTTGTTATCTAGGGACGCTAGATGATGGTCACCCCCTTTTGACCCTTAATTTTTAATAAAAATGTGAAGTCAATCGGATAAGTAGACTTTAAGCTATGCCGCGAACTGACAGACAGACTGACGGACTTGATCAAACATATTTTTTGGAATCTATAGGGACGCTAATTCTGTTCCGCCATCTTGAATTAGTACCAAAATTTTATTAGTTGATCCCCATACCACAATTAGTTTTGGCGCACAATTTGAAATCAAACCATAAAGCAGTATTTTCAGGCTAAATTTTTAAATATTTTATCAAGCCGCCATTTTGTTCCGCCATCTTGGATTGGTACCAAAATATTGCCAGTTGTTTTCAACATAATACTTGATTTTGCAAAATTTGAGATAAATTGGATAAGCAGTTTTTTAATAGTATTTTTTAACATTTCACTGGGTCGCCATTTTGTTTCCCCATATTAGATTTTTACTAAAATGTTACCAAGTCATTCCAAAATGACCCTTAATTTTCGACCAAACTTTAAAGTCGGGAAAGTAGTTTTTTTTAGATACGCCGCGAACAGACAGACAGACAGACCGACGGAATTGAGAAAACATGTTTTTCGTCATCTAGGGACCTTGAAATGTGAAGATCTGCAAAAATCTCGGAGGGTGATTTTTTCATCATTACAAACACTTCCGAACGAACACATGACATTTAGTATTTCATTTGTAGTCAACAAATAATAATTGCATATTGATTTAGGTATATCATTTACGAAATTCACTGGCTACTTTCAAGAACAAGAACGAAAACTTTATAATACCGAACCGTCAACCGGATACCATTCTGCAGTCTCGCTTTATTCAAAACAATATTATCTTTCCCAAAAATCTTTCTTCCTTTTTCGGTGAGCGCGTATATAAATCTAAAAATACCAGGTAATTGTATTTAAATGCGAAGAATTTATTTATTTTACGGCATTTAAAGAAAATGTTAAGGCTTGCTTCCAGATAGTAGCTCTATATATTAGCACGCACAATATAAAGAGTGTTAACTGTCTTGCTGATTATTTAAAACGCATATCTTGGTTTCTTCCACTTTGAATAAAGACTGATTTAGAATCACGTAAATACACTGAGGAATAAAATAAACATATTTTTTTAAACAACTTTTATTTATAAGGTTCCCTACAAAGAAGTAAAAAATCGCTAATTCCTTTACCCGGAACTTTCCTCGTTATAAATGATTACTTTTATTGGGAAGAGTGAAGTGTGATCCAAGTTAGTTCACTACATATTCTAATAAAAATAAACTCCATTTCTTACTTAGTGAAAATATAAAAATAAACTGTTTTTAGTAGTATTAATAAAATTAGTAAACAGTTTTACTAGTTGAGTTCTATACCACAATTATAACACACAATTTGAAATCAATCCATTAACTCTTTGAGGTACGTTGGGACAAAATTTGAACCACATTTATTTTAGCCCCAGATGTACGCTGGGCCAAAATATAACCCACCTAATCTAATGCATTTTTTGATGAAGTACGTCGGTTTATTTTATGTCCCGCGTTACTGAGGCGCGCTTGTAGTGTGAAATTATAAGTCTATTTAATAGAGGTCACTAGATGTTTTAGAATCGGGCTGATAGTTTAGTTATTTGTTTACGTTTTACAGCTACACGTTATTTGGAAAAAAGGTAAGTTTTTTCTTATGTTGTCTTTTTATACTGTTTTGTTTTTTGCGAAACTTTGTTTAGATACTTTCTAAAGAACATGTTAGAGTATATAGTGTACCAAAATAAAAATTCTGGTCACTTGAAAAACACTTTTTTCTCTGTGGGTTGAATTTTGTACCACCGTACATGAAAGTTTATTTTTAGGTGTGGTTTGTGGAGTAAGCGTATCACACAAAGGGTAAGCTATTAGTTTTGTCAAGTTTAGAATATTTCTGCATGGTGAATTGTCTTTAGATATGACGAGTAAACGGACTGAAGAGCCACTACCTTTTCGACTTCATGGTTGGAACGAAAGTGATTTTTATCAAGAAATTGATGATATCGAGAATTCGAATTTTGAATATGTTGATATTCCATCAGATATTGGTTCGGATGATGACAGTGACTCTGGTGATAATTCTGAGGAGCCGGAGCTAAGTGCTAATCCACCTGAACATGTACTATTATCAGAAGAATCCGATGAAGAGTCCAATGAATGGGAACCGGAGGATCTTATTCCGTTATGTGAGCTCAAAAAGAAATACAAAATAGAGTGGAATAAAGATAGTACTCAAATACCACAACCTTTTGAATTTGAAGCTTATTCTGGACTAACTGAAGCTTCAAAAAATGTTGGTGAATGGACACCTTATAATATATTCAAATTATTAATGACAGATGAGATTATTGATCATATGGTATTTCAGACAAACCTCTACGCTCAACATAACCTCCAAAACTGGTAAAGCTACAAGCCAACAGATAATTCTGAAATGTGTACATTTATTGGAATAAATTTGTTGATGGGAGTAAAAAGGTTGCCATCTTATCGCGATTATTGGAGTACACGTCCAATTCTACATGACAACTATATCAGTAAGTTATTGAATGTACACCGTTTTGGTTGGCTTCTTAGCAATATACACCTCAACGGACAATAACCTTTATGCCTGGTAGAGACACGGACAACTTTGATAAATTATACAAAATTAGACCTTTCTTGGAAATGTTGAAATCATTTTCAATCTTGTTTGAGTCTCACGAATACGTCGCAGTAGACCAATCGATGATTAAATTTAAAGGCCGCTCTAGTCTCAAACAGTATATGCCTGCAAAGCCAGTTAAGAGGGGCTACAAAGTCTGGATGTTAGCAGATAAGACAAGTTACTGTTATGACTTCGACATTTATACTGGAAAAACTGGTTCTACAGTGGAGAAAAGTTTGTGAACTAGAGTGGTCTTACAATTGACTGCAGGGTTAGAAAATAAGTACCATCGAGTATTCTTTGACAATTTTTTTACAAGTATAAGTTTACTGAAACAACTACACGAGAAAAGGATATACGCTTGTGGTACTGTGAGGAGTAATAGAAAAGATATGGCCATATTTCTAGGAGATAAATACATGAAGAGAGGAGATTGCGAATGGTTTACAAGTGCAAATCTTTCCGCATTCAAATGGTACCACTGAGAATGTCCCTTGTCCAATGGCACTTACTGACTATAACAAACATATGAACTCAGTTGACAAGTTTGATCAGATGCGAGCAGTTTATGGGATCGACCGTAAAAGTAAGAAATGGTGGCATCGAATCATGCTTTATACATTATTAGAAGACCAACCCAAAATGAAAATGAAAGAATTTCGCTTAGCCATTGTGGAACATTTGGTAGCAGATAAAATGGTATTATCTATACAGTCCTCATCAGACAATAGATTACCAGTTGCCGTGAAAAAACGTAAACCTTGCCAGCCAGAATCTATAAGATTGTCCCAAAGTGCTCATCAACCCATTCGTACAACACGGCGTAGATGCGCAGCTTGCAGTACAAAAGAATTTGAAACCCGTACGAATTGGAAGTGCAGTGTATGTCAAATTCCGCTTTGTTTGGGAAAAAATAAATCCTGTTTCCAACTGTACCATAGAAAGTAACATATGTCGTAGCAGTATGGTGGGACAAAAAATGTACCTAGTGTTTTTTGAAAAAATATTTTAAAATTTGAGTTTTTTTATTTTTTTTTACTTTTAATAATATGCTCTGATTATGTTAATTTGCTTTTTTCTTAAAAATAATAAAAAAAGTATTTGCGTACCGCTAGTATTTTATTTTTGACGATTTTTCCGTACCGCAAAGAGTTAAGTAATTTTTTTCGAGCTGGATTTTTAAATATTTTATTGTACCGCCATTTTCGATTCGTACCAAAATTTTATTAGGTGATTCCAATATAATACTTGATGTTTATGAAAAATTTGAAATAAATTGGATAACGAGTTTTTCGTAATAATTTTTTGAGTATTTCACTACGCCGCCATTTTGTTTAGCCATTTTTGATTTTTACCAAAACATTACAGGGTCATACCCATATGACTCTTAATTTTTTATACACATTTGAAGTCAATCGGGTAAGTAGTAAGTAGTCTTTAAGCTATGCCGCGAACTGACGGATAGACATACAGACATACCGACAGATCTTAACTGCTATGAATCCATAAAACAGATTCTTTGGATTGAGTGACGCTAAAATGTAAAGATCTGTAAAACCTGAGAGTGATTTTTTCTCGATTACACACATTTTATTCAGCCGCCCTTTTGTCCGGCTATCTTGAATTAGTACCACTATTTTACTAGTTGATCTCTATACTACAATTAATTATGGCACATAATTTGAAATCAGAAGTCATTAACCATTTTGTTTCGCCATCTTGGATTTATCAAATTGTTACCAATTCCATTTCAATATTACAAATCATTACAAAAGTTCCAGATAAATTGGACTTAAGTGTTCTTTATTAATAGTTTTTTAACAATTCACTAGGCCGCCATTTCGTTTTGCCATATTGGATTTTTACCAAGTGGTCGTCACCGGATGACTTTTAATTTTTTAGCGAAATTTGAAGTTAGTCGGATAAGTAGTTTTTTTAGCTACGCCACAGTGGTTCATGGGGTCGATCTAGCCGATGGAAAATTATTTCGATAAGCAACCTTTTGCCAGCTAATATTTTATAGTACAATTTACACAAGAAATAACGTCTTATGACTTTTAAAACCTTTAAAATATGTAAAATTACGAAGTCTAGCAAAAAATAGCATTAAAATATATAATTAATACATGAAATAAAAATGTACAACGTGACTCACTATGAGCGTGACAAAATGTTATATCTTCCTTATTTATAGAGATACAAAAAAAAATTTTAATACAAAGATTGTAAGATATGATTGGGTGCATATTTAAAAAATATTTTCAATAATACAGCGTGTTTCATAAAACCTAGGGTCCGTGTTTTTTTAATTGAAAAGATGTATTAATGAAAATGTAAATTAATGTATATTATGATTCTATATAAAATTTTCGGAATAAGTTATGAATAATGTATCAAATCTAAATTCATGTATTTAAAACATGCGAAATTTTGGACGTTTTACCTATCTGTCAAATTTAAACGGTTTTAATTAAATTGCTTGCAGTTTCCTATCTCAGTTTTTTAATTATTTGTCTCAGTGCATCAACAACGCAATTTTTGACTTCCGATTAAATCAAAAGTTGTCATATCAAAGATAATTAAAACCAATATAACTACGATAAGAGAATTCAAGGCATTTTGCTCCAATTTAAATCATTTGAATTAAGTATGTATTTGGTTAAAATTTTGAAAATTTAAGATTTTATAATATGTTGATATTGCAAAAATAATTAAATTTACATACGAGAAGGGATTTCAAAAAATTTTATGTAGAATCGATATGTGCCATAATTAAAAATCACCAATACTTTGTACGAAACATCCTGTATAATTAAAAATGGTTTTAAAATATACCAATTTTGTATTTAACATTTTATCGTAGGTATCTCTGTAACTAAGAAGATATGGGACTAACTAAACAACAATATTACAAATTTTACTAAGGTAAACCTGAGTATTGAAAATTATATAAATATATGAAAACAAGAACACTAGCAGGTATAAATATGTTGGTTGAGTGGATTAATCTTCTTCGTTCTCTTCGGTAGTCATGGATGAATCCAATATTAGCAAGGCCATTACTTCCGGGGGCAAAATTCCACTAAGTTTAGGTTTTCGTTTACGCAGGCTGCTGATGATTGGGTCTGAGGAGATAAGAAGCATATGAAGCAAATCTTCCATAGTTTGTGTTCTGGAGAATTTTCTTGTATTGAACTCGCGGTATCTTCGTGCATCTTTGTTTCTAGCCTCCTGCGCTTCCTCGGAGAGATGTCCGATTGGTAATTCGGCTGCTCTAATGATACTTCCTCCATGAATTAAAACTTTGTGCACGCTTTGCTTCATATAATACCATGGGTATAAATCTATATATAGTTGTGCAGTTTCCAAGCAATACTGTTCGTATGCTTCTATATTAACAGAAAATCCACAAGAAATTGTTCGAAGGATGATTCCAAGCCGTTTTATTAAATCAATATTTATACCTGTTATTTCGGCAGATTTTTCGGGATCAGAAAAAAATCCTCGGGAGGTATTTCCATCATTGGTACACCCATAACCCTGTTTGGGCATGTCAATCAAAAGCCCCATCTCTCGCCGAAACCTTGTTTGAATCTCACGTTTTCTGATTTCCGTTATAGCTTTGTCCATCTTTTTTATTTGCCATGTTTTTATGTCTAGCCTATATGCTATATTTATCAACAACTCAAGGCATTTGATCTAGGCATGTAAACTAGATATGCCAAGCGATAACAATTCGGGGTCAATTGGCCGTTTTCTTACTTCGCTCAGATTGTTCATGCTTGGGTGTTGCTCCACATATGTGACAGTTTTGCTTGGATTTCTTGGCGATAGAGCTACACGTTTTCCCGTCAATCATGGAGAGTATTAATTGTGAGTGAATAGAATACTCAAGACCCTCAATCTCAACATTTGTTGGAACTAATTTTTCAATTTGATTTCGAACTTTCTCAACTTCTTGTCTAATAAAATCGTCAGTCTCCTTATGGAATATAATTTTTATTGGACGACAGTACTTCGTCGATGACGGCAATGGATTTTGCCAAATTATTATATCATTATTGATTCGCGTCGATCGTGCTTTTAACCGAACTGGTACGCAGGAGATGACAAACAAACACGAGTCGTCACTTTGTTCGTCTTTAAAGACCTGTTTATAACGGCTATGGCCTGACGCCCCATCACAGCCCCACTTAAAAATCAATTGAATTCGATTGCGGTTAATTTCATCTTTTACTCTCTCAAATACTTCTTTCTGAACCATAACAAGCCTATTCACAGTGTGGTCTATTACTGACTGAAGTGAAATCTCTCCTGATGTTTCAGTTATGTCAATCTCTTGCGGATAACATTCAGTTTTGGCTTTTAGTAGATTAAAATATGCAGGGTAGATATTAGCATTATGCTCTTTACTTACTTGTTGAATGTTTATATATTGCTCCTTCGTTAACTTGTTGTCTACAAATAAAGCTAGGGCTCTTTCTTTAGACATCTTTGTAGGTAGAGTAGCGGAGGGTGACTCAATCATTTTCTTTATTCTAGTTGTTCTTGCCGGTGAATTTTTTGGATCCGAAGCTAGTTGCACAAGTTTTGCTGCATCGCGCTTACCTTCTTGTCTTAACTTCATCTGCATGGCCATGATAAGTTCGTCTTGTGATGTATTCATCAAATGCTGAACTTTTCTTCTTTTAGAGGACTCATTACACTCCACAAATGTTTTTCGTAGGCGCCCTACAGGTGCTGCAGGATCTGGAGGCAGTTGCGGTCTAGCAGGTATAGATAAATTAAACAACACTTTACCATTTAACCAAGCATTGTTTTTGCGTTCAAACTTATTTTTGGAACGATAACATTTTTTCCACTTTTGTGATAAATGTCCAGTGAAAGTTATAAGAGTTTTTCGCACTCTCCCAATTTCAACTTCGTTAAACTTTTGCAGATTAATATGGTTTAACACGTGATTACATATAGCCTCACCACCAGAGTTCCCGGTAGAGCTCGGCCAAATATGGTAAAGGATGCGCCGATTAACGCCATTTCGCAGGTCTGAAAGAGGACGAAAAATACACGTTAAAAATTTTAAAATTTTTTACTATTTAATATAAAGCTTTGTTTTATTTATTAGATATATTTATTTTTTACGTTTTAGAATTTATGCTTTTCTATACTATTCAAGCTTGAAGCCCTTTTATTTGATTTGGTTTGGTAGTGTAATCCGCCATCTTAGAGCGGCGACCATATTGAATTTTGTGTGATGATTCTACTATTCGAGCCCTTTTATTTGATGCCCACATTAAGGGGGTTGACAACACATACATCATCCGCCATCATGTGGCGGCGGCCATTTTGAAAATGTTTAAAAAAGTCAGTATTGCTTATGCATAATGTATAATAACCTGCACTAAAGGTAAAAGCAAAATTTTAGAAAAATCGGCTGAGCGAAAGTGGCTCAGAATTCAGTTGTAAGATTTAATTACTATCTCACCTACATTCCTACAGATAGGCACAACTAAATAAAATCTTTAAAATTGAATAGCAGCCGCAAGCAGCCGCAATCGAATCTAGCATTATTTTATACCTGGCTAGTGTATCCACGTTATACATATAGAAATAGAATTGATCCGGATTGATCTGAAAAGTTCTAGCCCAATAAAAAATAAATATTTCCGAAAATTTACGTAAAATGCACACGCATATTATAAATACATAAATGCTGTATGGAGAATGAGTATGTTAAAATAATTTACTTACCCAGAGGTATCGTCTCCATAATAGCAAAGGTAATTTCTGCTCCACACACAAAGACACACACTAGTAAAAAGATGGATGACCACTGCTGCGTAAATAGGCACCATTACGCACGGCCTACTATTGTTTTGTTTGCAGACACACGCACGCTTGATAAAAGTAGACCGCGTTAAGATATTGATGAAGGACGTTTTGATAACTATTCGGGCATCGATTTTTTTCGGTTTTGGTAAAAAATAAGAAATACGAATTTCATACCTTTTCATCGGCTAGATTGCTCAAATGAACCACTGGCGCCGCTAATAGACAGACAGACTGACGCAATTGAGAAAACATGTTTTTCGTTATCTAGGGACCCTGAAACGTGAAGATCTGAAAAAATCTCAGAGAGTGATTTATTCACGATTACAGTACTTCCCTTTTATGAGGGAAGTAAAGATAATATGTAACGTATGAACTTAAATAATAAGGCTACAGAAGAACCCCACCCTCACTGATTAAAGACGGAAGCAGTACACATATTTATTATTATTATTATTATTATTATATGATGATTCTTAAGACTAGACCGTATCAAAATGGAACTAATATTCGACTTTTCGTGAATTATATATCTCAACATGTGAACTAGTCAGTCCACAGAATGATTTGATACATAATATAAAGAATATTATTTAGCCAAAAAAAAAATTGTGATTAAATTTGCATCCCGAAGACATTTTGGTCAGTTTCGATATAGATTTATTGTATAAGAATGCTCCTATTAAAGATTGAATTTCCATTTTGTTAGCATTTTCAATACAGTTTTTTGATATCGTTTTTGTAGGCTCAACTGAAGCTTATCTTATAACGACTAAGTCCACTTTTCAAACTCTCAAGGAATGTTTTTATGTCACTTGTTGTCAGGAGTGAGGAACATTTTTTCATTCATTAGTTTGCACTTTACGAGCTCTGGCAAAAAAATTTGGTACATATGGGTGTACAAAAATCTACCATGTATATTAAACTTCTTTTGGCTTTAAACTATTGAAAATTCAAATAATATGAATCCTAACGTTCGTGCTACAGCTAAGTCTTTTCGGGAACCTTTACCAAAATATAAGATTATTTTAACTGTCTATATATTTTTTAAAATTTTCTCAATAACAGGTCCTTTATCGAGACCAAGGGGTTAGATTTGCCTAAAGCAAACAATATGGCACAAACAGCCTTAGACAATTGAAGCAAATTCAACGAGATTTTATAAATTTACTGTTACGTTAATTGGGAATAACAAAATTAGAGACTATTGAATCCGATGGAGAACCTGATGGTATTAGCATTGAAACTAGTCTACCAGAAGTAAGAGCAAGAAAGATACAAAATGCCTAAAAAAATGAAAAAAAGATGAAAAGGCGAGTAATAAGAATGGCACATATAGAATCGAAACCTTGTGGCAAATATGCCAACTTTGGCATAATTGAAATTAATTTTTCTTTGTTTTTTTAAATGGCATACCCTGCATCTAACTCTCCTATCATGTTCCGTCATTTCCGTTCATTTTTATTATGGTGATCTTATACCTATCCCTAATAGTTTTTGCGATATATTAATTTTAATAAATTGTGTCCTTGAAGATGCATTTAAACATATTGATTTAAATTTAATCAAGTTAGCCATGCTTTTTTTAAAAAATAAGTATACCTCAAGGCAATATTGTTGTTCTTTCAATTTATCTTATTATTATTATTATTATTATTTATTTATCAAATTTAAACAATAATTTGATATTTATATAAGGTACATGCAGATAGTTAATTTAAAAAAAAATCTAGTAGGATCTGACAAATGAAAATGCCAATGATTTAAAAAAAGTTCGTTTTAATTATAACCAACAACAAATCGTTAAAGAACAACCTTAATTCAGTCTACACATTCAATTATTCCGGATCAGGAAAATACACAAAAATCATAATTGTACAGGATCTTCCATTGAGGAGGAAAAACGGATTTTTTTTACTTCTCCCGTATTTCTCAAGAAATTCAAAATAGCCAATCGATGTATTTTAGATCGGAGAATTCGAAAATCGTAACAAAAACACAATTTAATGAGAAACAAAAGACCTACACCAAGGATGTTGTGTTTTTTAAAGGGAACACCCTATATATTATTACATTTTTGGATTCTATGGTCAATTCTAAGTATATTTTAATCTATCTTCAACTGTTTTTGATTTATTGATGTTTGAAAATTGACATTTTTGCTTTTTTGATTTTAGATCTGGCGATCTAGCCGGCCACGAAACAGGTTTAACTCTTCCAATCCAACGATCTGGGTATGTTTGATTTAAAAATGCTCTGATAGGCTCAGTAAAATAGACTGGGGCACCATCATGAAGAACCAATATTTCATTCAGCGTTTCATTTGGTATTTGAGCTTATAATCCAGATAAATAATTTTGCAAACAATTTAAGTAAATGTATCCCGTTACCTTTTGCTCAAAAAATATGGCCCAATTACGTGGTTACTTAAAATACCCCCCAAATATTTAATGACCATCTAATTCGGGAAGTATATTTTACCAAATGTGGATTTTCTGTTACGTAGAAATGGAAATTGTGTCTGTTAACACTTCCATTCTTATGAAACGTAGTCTCGTCTCCAAATGCACCAAATGATGAACATTTCTTTCTTTCTTTTGTTTTGAGCCCACAGACAAATCTCCAGTCTTCCCTGATAGTCTGGGAAACAGTTCTTGAAGTAATTGAATATGATAATATATAACACCAACTTGCCAGGAGAAATGATTCGTTGTCCAACACGCGGGTTTTCGGTGACTGCTAAAAGTGCATTTAAATGATTTTCTTCAGTTTAAGGACGTTTTTCTCGATCATTTTTATTATATGTCACACTGCCAGATTTTTGGAAATGCCCCAAAAGCTTTTCGAATGTTCTTCTTTCATGTTGGCGTCGCTCGGGATACCGTTGCTGATACAATATTTTCGCTAATAGCGTATTCTTCTCACTAGCTCCCAGGACAAAACCATATCAACCATCTCGTGTTGTGAAAAATTTATAATTTAAATTTGAAACTAAACTCTATTATACAATGTTACTTTGACGTATAATTTCTTTTCTTTAATAAACATGGGTAACTAGATAAAAATTACACCAATATGTTATAATGCATTTTCAGCGACACAATGAGTAAAAATTAATATATCGCAAAGACAGTTAGAAATAGGTATAAGATCACCTTAATAAAGGGGAAAGAGGACTAATAACGAAACAAGATAGGTAAAGGGTGTGCCATTTAAAAAATCAAAGAAAAATTAGTTTCAATTTTGCCAAGTTGCAATCTTTGCAGCAAACACCCTGCATAAAATATTAGGTATGCGGATATCTAAACTAAAGTTTACTGAATAAAAATATAAGTTGCCACACTGGGCCGTCGGCACTTTGAAAATCGCAGATAAAAGGCGAGCCGCCCAGTTTCAAACTCGATCGGTACTGGCTCCTGTTACCGAGCTGTTTAAAAGTAGTTTGGCTTCGCGCTACGAATTTTTATTTACCAGGGAATTTCAAAAGTATAAATAATAACTTTAGACAAAAATTATTGAGTTGAATTTTGTCGTCGGACTAGTTTAATATTCTACAATTACATTTTTAAATGTTTTTTAAATATAGTGAATTTAATATTAAATTGTTACTTACCTGCTAGTCGAATTTAAGAACACAATATTTTTGTTATATAAATAAAAAAAATCGGTAAATTTCCTTTACCCGGAACTTCCCTCGTATGATTTTTTTCTATTTGTTCGGAATAGTGAAGTTTGACTCAGTTTAGTTCAGTACATAGTCACAGTTACATAAATTTAACATATACTTTAGTTTCATGATATTGGGTTCCTACCAATAGTGTACCATTTTGTTTCTACCTATGTCACACTTAACTTTTGGGAATAATTTAAAATAAATTCAATAAATAGTTTTTACATTGACACATACCTCCATTTTGTTACGTCATGTTGAATTCGTACCAGTTTGCCCCATTTGTACAAGTAATTTTTTTGCAAAATTTAAAGTCTACTGTTACTAAAGGTTATTTGGGCGCCATTTCGTTTTGTCGTCTTAAATTGAAACCCTTATTATCAGTCTTTACGTACTCCATTGGTCCGCAGATATTTCCTAACCCCAAATCACCACTTTAACATAACAACAAGAAGACCGTTAACGAAAACCATTTAGAAACTTAATATTTGGCAAATATCTGCGAACCAACGGAGTAGGTAAAGACTGAAAATATGGGTTTCATGCAGGATATAAAATCTATATATGTGTCCTGAGGATGCAACAATAAATTTGCGAAACGTCCACAATTTAAAAATAGTCTTGCTTTTTTGGATCTTAACCCCAAATAATACACCACTCTAACATAAAAACAAGAGGATCGTTAACGAAAACCATTTAGGAACTTAATATCTGGGAAATAACTACGGACCAATGTAGCAGATAAAGATTAATAATATGGGGTTCGTGCAGGATATGGAATTTATATGTGTCCTGAGGATGCAACCATAAAATAGCGAAACGTCGATAAATACAGAAGAACTGGGATAATAAAGTCCCGACAGTTCCTCAATAATAAAAAGAGCACATAGAAATTTGTAATTTTTGTAATTTCAAAAATACAGATTTTTTGAAAATACTCTGTAACTTTTTTTAAACTAAAAAAGTTCAAATCCGCTATACTTTTGTGTACTGATAGGATAATAAAGTCCCGAGGGTTTTATATTAAATGTAAGAACTCATAGAAATTTGTAATTTTTTAATTTAAAAAATACAGATTTTTTGAAAATACCCTGTTACTTTTTTTTCTAAACAATACAATAAACTACCGCCACCAAATTAATTGTGAACACTACGAAAGCTCAAGAATAACTATTGCAAGAGGTGCAGAGAGTTAAAATTTTTCATTTTTACGTTATATTCTTTCACGCCCTGTATAACATTAAAAAAAATTATTTTTATCAAAGACCACTTCAGTTGATTAAATAAATATTGGCTTTTCAGAATCTTTTAGTGAGTATTTTTCTGCAGCCCAAATCAGTTTTGAAAACAGCCAGATAATGCTGAGCGATAACCAAAATGTATCAGCCGGGGCGGGACGCGAGGAATAGGAATAGGTAAATCGAGTCACTTATATTTTTATTCAGTAAACTTTGTCTAAACTCTTAGTTCGACATTTTATCTTCTTTGGTACAACTTTTCTTTATTAAAATCGTTGTAGGTTAGTAGTTATAACAGTTTATGGAGGATCCTGATTTTTTTAAATTTAGATATTTTTTGAATAATTTGGCAACGTCGAAATAAAATGCAAAACCAAATATGGTCTTATATGGATAATATATAGGGTGTCCCCTTTAAAAAAAGTTGAAAGTGAACTACCTTGTATAATCAAAACATTTTTAGATTGCAGACTTCTTCTTGTTATACAACTTTTATGGAAAAATGATTTCAAAATTATAAAAAACGAGGGAGATTGGTATGGTAATTTGTCACACTATTACGCCACCAGGTACAATGTAACAATTATAATAGTATCTGTATCTGTGTATCTTCAAGACAATATATTTGAGGAACTTATTTCAGTTTTTGACTGTCATTCATAAATCACTAAGCATATCCACCGCATCGCGTTTAACTATTTCTCCTTCTGTCTGTTGTAACTTACATTTGGCACATCTTAAATCGAAAACAAATGCTGCAAGGGTGAAATTACTCTTGCTCCACTGAATATTACACTAAATTTTGCTCAAGAAAATTGAAGTAAATGTCAGAGCAGATGTTGTCAGCAATACTGAGCTAATACTTGGCTCGAATGCACTTCGATCTCTTGCGATGTAGACGGATTAGGAAACGAGCCGACACAAGATGTATCTACCGTATGTATTTTTTTGTATTTGTCTTTCTTAGGGATTTTATATGACAAACAAGAATATAGATAAAAAATAACAAAATTATTTTTTACACATTACACATTTTTTATACATGATAAATGCCCGCATTTATCATGTATGCTGCTGAATCAGTAACTAAAAGTAAAATCTTCCTATACGGAATAGGATGGGGCAAAAAGAAATTAGCTAAACTTTCGTTTATAAACTGTGCTATGGTGCAGTGATTTGTTTTATTTAACTCTTTTACTGAAATAAGAAATGGAATTGATTTAATTGCGTTATCCAAAACTACAATTAATAAATTAGCTATGTAACGGCCTTTACAGTCGGTGGTTTCATCCACTGTAATCCATAAAAATTTATCATTCAGCGCACTTTTAATTTTGCTTATTGCTTTTTCAAATGCCGTGGGTATATACTTTTTTCTGAGGTTTGATGCACTAGAGATAGGTTTATTAAAATGTTTTTCCAAAAAATCTTTAAACTGAGAGTTGTCCAGCTTAGACAAAGGAATATTTGCCCTTACAAAAGCTTCACATAATTCTAAATTAAAATTTGTATTGGGGCATTGTTGCTGAGTATTTACGTTTACTATTGTTGTCAGCAATTCTTGCCTTTGGCTTCCAAATTTTTAATTTATTCTGGTGGTCCAAATTTGTTCCAATGTGTTGATCAATTTGAAACTTTTTTTCGAAAGTAGTCGGAAAAAAATTATATTCCTAATAAAAATCAATATCTATAAATAAAAATCGGTAAATTCGCTTTACCCTGAACTTCACTCGTTGTACATCATTTTCTTTTTAATAAAGGATACTACAGGGTGCCATCAACTATTTCTGCAATGGCTGTTTTGTAACATATACACGGGTAATTATGTTATATTATCTTCCCCTTAACAAAAAGAAACATTCATTACGAGGGACAGTCCAGGTTAAAAACCATATATCTCTATATAGGGAAAGGATTACAATGAAGGTTCAGAGTAAAACCAATTTATACTTTGCTGTTTTTTAACTTAAATTTTATAGAAGATAACATAATGATACGTGTATATGTTCCAAAACAACCATCCTTTATTATCCTTTATAAAAAATAAAATGATGTACGGGGTGTCCGGATTTGGTTGCAAAAGCAGGGTATCTCGCTTATTTTTAAAGATAGAACCTTGCGGTTTTCACGAACCTGAGCTAATTTTTTATGAAACTCATGAAGTCGTAAACAAAATTTTCATAGTCTTCTTCGTTTATGAGATACAGAGCGAAACAGAAAATTTTGCATTTTGGGACCCCCCTCGTATCTCGGTTATCCTTTAACTTAACGCAAAGGGTAAAATTGCTGCTTATGCAGTTTTTTACGTTGGATCCAGTGGCGTAGTCATATTTTTCATTTGAGTTGTTATTTTTTAGATATGACCCAAAGTTGTGTTTTTTTAAATGGGACACCCTGTATATTTGTCTAGAAATTAATTTGTCCTTTTAAAAGCTTCTCAAAAATATATAATAGTATGGGTCTATTTTAATAAACAACAACAAAAATCCAAATTTTTATAATTATCATCCCAAATTTTGCAGTAGGCCATGCAAAACGATGACGTTTTCTTTTGTTTTCTTGGAAACAAATGACATTTCCCAATTTTGTACGCGTATATAAAATATAGCACTAGTTTTTTGTATTTATTTATTGTGTAAAAATATATTTGTAGTATTATGGAAGAAAACCAAACTTTCGAGCATTATGAAAAGTACGATATGTTAGCTTGTTTTATATTAAGCAATGAAAATGTTGAAGCGGCTTCTGAGATGTATTTTAACAGGTAAATAGTTAATTTTTAGGTATGTTGAAATACTGTTGCTTAATTTTTATTTAGATATCCAGAAAGGAGGCAACCTAATATATCCACTTTTTATCGGATAAAAAAGAATTTACTTAATCACGGATCATTTATCAAACCTCGTACGAAAACATATAATAAAGAAAACCGGGAGGCTGAGGAAATTACGGTTTTGGCTAATGTAGAAGCTTACCCTACAAACTCTTGTAGTGCCAGTGAAAAGAGCATAGGGATTTCAAAAACTAGAGTTCAAGAAATTCTAAAAAAGCACAAATACCACCCATACAAATTTAGGCTCGTGCAGCACTTACAGCCAGGAGATGCAGAGCGTCGGGTAGTCTTCTGAAATTGGTTTCGAGAAAGATGCGATATGGTTAGAGATTTTGAAAGGAAGGTTATATGGTCAGACGAAGCACATTTCAGTAATTCTGGTATACTCAATAGGCACAATAGTAGATTCTGCTCCCAGGAAAATCAACACCAAATATTTCCCAGAAGACAGCGGGGCAGGTTTGGTCTAAATGTGTCCTGCTTTATATTAGGAACACATATAAAATTTTATATATTTGAGGGAAATCTAACAGCCAATCGCTATATAGAAATTTTAGAGGCAGCTATACCTGAATTACTTGACGATGTTCCTCTAGCGCAAATTAACGAAATTTATTTTCAACAGGACGGTGCACCTGCACACAATTCTGGAATGACGAGATTATTTCTGGACAATAATTTTACCAATCAATGGATCGGAACAAATGGACCTATAAGATGGCCCCCTAGGTCTCCAGATTTGTCGATTTTAGATTTCTTTCTATGGGGAAATCTGGAAAATAGAATTTACAAAGACCACTATGATAATGTCCAAGATTTAGGAAATGCAATAAGAGAAAATTTTCGCTATTTACAAAATCATCCCGTTATTTTGCTTAATTCCCTAAAACGAATACGAAAATTGTGCGAAGCATGCATAGAACAAAATGGAAATCAGTTTGAACAGTTCTTTTGATTTCCTTGGTTACTGTAGTTCTTATACGACAGCTGATTTTTGCTGAAAGGCTTGTTACATAATAATTTATTACTGTTTTGTTCTTGTGTTACATAAATCTAGGTAGGTGGTACTTTTTTGGTGCGAAATTATCAATACATATTTTGATAAATAGATTTAATTCATATTTATTTTGCTTTATTGTTAGGATGTAGATATTGTTAACGACTTTAAATAAATGGCATTGTTTTGCATGGCCTACTGCAAAATTTGGGATGATAATTATAAAAATTAGGATTTTTGTTGTTGTTTATTAAAATAGACCCATACTATTATATATTTTTGAGAAGCTTTTAAAAGGACAAATCAATTTCTGGACAAATATACAGGGTGTCCCATTTAAAAAAACACAACTTTGGGTCATATCTAAAAAATAACAACTCAAATGAAAAATATGACTACGCCACTGGATCCAAAGTAAAAAACTGCATAAGCAGCAATTTTACCCTTTGCGTTAAGTTAAAGGATAACCGAGATACGAGGGGGGTCCCAAAATGCAAAATTTTCTATTTCGCCCTGTATCTCATAAACGAAGAAGGCTATGGAAATTTTGTTTACGGCTTCATGAGTTTCACAAAAAATTAGCTCGGGTTCGTGAAAACCGCAAGGTTCTATCTTTAAAAATAAGCGAGATACAATAATAATAGAGGACGTCGGCTATAGCTCGGGAACCGTTAATGACAGAACTTTAGGAAAATTTTTGAAAAACAAAGTAGGGGGGGAAAGTCAAACATTTTAACTTTCTAATGTAGATATCTCTGTTTTGGATGAACCGATTTTATTAAACTTCGTGTCGAAAAAAGGTGCTTTTTTGCTCTGCTATTTTCAAAAAGTCTTTATTTTTGAAATTATAAAAATTACAAATTTCTGTGTGCTGTTTTTATTAATGTGGAACTTTCGGGACTTTACTATCTCAGTTCCTCTGTACGCAAAAGAATGGTGGTTTCAAATTTTTTGGTTTAGGAAAAAAGTTAAGTACAGGACATTCGGAATTAGTATACAGAGTCAGGTCAAAAAGTTATCGGACTCGACTTTATTTTTTTAAATGGAACACCCTATATATTTAAAGACTATAAAATTTGTCTTTGTTTCACCTTTTCAAAAATACATAATAGTATGCACTTTTTCTCAGAAATACGCGAATAAATGACAATTTTCTGAAATTAAATGCATAATTTAATAGTAGGCCATGAATAACAATAATAAACATTTGAAAGTTACATACTGCTAACGAAGAATTGGATACCTTGCATATAGGTATCTTCTTATATAAAAATACCTATAAAGTTTTTAATAACAGTAGGTTTGTAACAACACTTTCATAGATTAAAGTAACAATATGACAACGACCATTTTCTATAATGCAATACTGGCACAGGTTTATAATTCTTTGAATAGCGGTTAAAAGAACAATTGGTCTCATTCCCAGATTTCGAAAAGCTAAATGAATTGCCCCTCGAAGTTCTGCTATGCCATCATATCGTATTTTATATACTTCATTTTGCATATAGCCCCATAAAAAAATCTAAAATTGAGAGATCTGGAGATCGTGGAGGCCATCTAGCAGGTCCGTTAGTACCTAGCCATTTTTGAGGAAAGTTATTATCAAGAAATTCCCTTAAGGGCCTAGAGTTGTGACTAGGGGCACCATCTTCCTGTAGGTAAACAGGATTATATTGGGCTAATGGAATATTTTCGAGCAGTTCTGGAATAACTTCCTCAAGGATTTCTAGGTATCTACGTGCTGTAAGACCTCTTTCAAAAATCCTATAAACTATATATCTGCCCAAAATAAAACATGACACCCCAACTCCAAAGCGTCTTTGTTGAGCTCTTTCAAACATTAAATGCTGATTTTTACTATGCCAGTTCCTGGTATTGTGACGATTAAAAATTCCCACACTTGAAAAAAAGCATTCGTCTGATCAGATAACAAGTCTGCCAAATAAACCGTTAGCACCGATTTGTTGGAAATACCACTGGCAAAACAGTGCCCGGCGCTCGGCATTGCCAGGATATAAATGTTGCACTATATTAAATTTGTATTGATGATACTTATATTTCTTCAAGATCCTCTGACCGTCAGTTTTTGGCACACCAATTTCCTTCTCAATTTTTCTATATGAGGACTGTATGAAGGTGTTGCTTTTATATATCCCAAAACATCTATCTCTTTTCTTTCCCTGTTCTTTTTGTTGTATGTTTTAGGACGTGGGTGAACAAATGATCCGTGCTCAACTAAATTTGCTTTTAGAGCAAATATCTCAAAAAACGGTTGCCTTCTTTCTTTCTGGATATCTAACAAGCAAAAACTTGATTGTAATGATAATACAGATTTTCATTGCCATAATAGCTTGCTTACCTTTGGAAATATAATCCCGAGGCTTCTTCAGAATATTCATTACTCTGTATAAAACATACCAGCATATCATAATTTTCATACGCTGCCGTTATTCGAAGAAATTGATAAATATCAAATAAATAAAAACACCAAAAGAACGTTTTAAAAATCAAAAGTCGATCCAAAAACCGATGAGATACACAAATATTTGACATTTATTTTTGTTTGTTGTCATAATCAATAGCCATAGCCTACTATTAAATTAGCCATTTAATTTCAGAAAATTGTCAATTAATTGCGTGTTTCTGAGAAAAAGTGCATACTATTATATATTTTTGAAAAGGTAAAGATAAGTTATCTGATACTTGAGATACGAGGGGTGCCTGAACATTTTCAATTTAGCCCTGTATCTTTAAAACTAGAAAGCGCTATGCAAATTAAGTTTTCCACGAAATATGCAGAACTTTTTATAAAAGAACCGTTTTTTCCAGTGAATGGATTAAGAAAATTTGACAGATATTTACCTAGTTTGTATGACGATCGGTCAAAGCGGTACACTGCTCTTATGTATCTTGGGAAGATCATAGACCATGGGAATCTTGGAGCTGTTTGGTTTTAATGATTTCTTCTCTGCTGGTGCGTCTTTCTATTCTACTTGTAGGGTCTGTCTGCATAACTAAAGGTATTGTTGTCCAAAACTTGAATTATCTTTTCCAGGTATTGAATTTTTAATGACCTTCGCTGTCTCATATCTGATTTCAGTTTAAAGATCTCGTGGAGAGTAAAGTCCCCTGAAGATGCCTCGTGCAATTGAGGCCGAAACGTCCGATAGTAATTCTAATTTGACACGGTCTAATCCCAAGAACCATGATTTCTTAATTTACATATTCTTGTAAGTAATTGTTTTTGTTCCTTTGAAGAATTTTGAAACTTTACATTTAATGCCTTGAAAAATATACCGAATGTAACAAAAGCTACTTTAAAAGCAAGACTGAAGCAGGAAATTCTGTTGCCTGTGATAATAAGTCGTGATTTTGATTTTAATTTGTTTTAATGACTATTTTTTGTGTATATATCTAGTTTATAAGTGGTGACTTTAAGAGCAGGGCTAGGTTTTAGAGATTACTGGAGACAATGTACCTTGTCCTTTTGTGTATATTTGTGCTTTCTTATTGTATGTTTCTTATGCTGAATTTTTACACAATAAATATTTTTTGAATTTGAATTAAAATATTTTAAGTTTAAGCCTTTGTCAAGTAAGTTAATGCAACTGTCTTGTATCCTATTTTTACTACTTATTTTCAACTTGTGTGACTTTATGTACATATGTTATGACGTATGTAACAAATTGTAATTTGATTTTTACTTCAATAAATGAGTAATGAGCAAAAAAAAATTCAAAATAATATGCCTAATCAATGGCATAGCCAGAAATTGCGTCTGGGGGGGGGGGGGTAAAACTTTACCTTCAAGGCGTTGAAAGCGGTGTTGCCAACTAAGGCTTATTTCAAGGCTACCACGTAAATTATTCTTATTGAGCTTATTGATGTTATTAATATGTTAGCGACATTTTTAGTTTTACGAAAAAGTAGCACACTCTATTTATAAAAATAACAGAGATACCCTACAAAAGTATCCAAAATGGAACACCCTGTACATATCTGTATAAATATTTACCTAATTTAACTTTTTTGCTTTAGGCAAGGGTTTATATTTTAGAAAAAAAATTTAAATACAAAGGTTGTAGGATTTAGGAAGTAGTTTCTAGCGCATATATTTTTTGTATACAGGGTGTCTCAAAAAAAACTGACAGTCAAAAGTTGCATTTTTTTTTAAATAGAACACCCCATATTTGACTTGATATTTTGATTCTACTGGAGAAACTTAGAAATTTGATACCACATAATATGCTCAACTTTCTGTTTTTAAATTATGAATAATTTCAAAATAATTATTGAATTTGGGCATATGGTGTGTAGTATCAAAATTCTTAGTTTCTTCAGTAGAATCCAAATATCTAGTCAAATATGGAGTGTTTATGTATTTTAAAAAAATGTAACTTTTGTCTGTCAGCCTTTTTTGAGACACCCCGCATTACAAAAAAAATATGTGCGCTACAAACAACTTATTTAAATCTAAAACTTTTGTATGTAATTTTTTTTTCACAACGTAAAGCCTGCTGTAAAGCAAGAAAGTTAAATGGGGTAGACATTTATAGGGGATCACCCTGTACCTAACTTTTTTCCTAAACCAAAAAATACGAAACCACTATACTTTTGTGTACAGAAGAACTGGGATAATAAAGTCCCGACAGTTCCTCAATAATAAAAAGAGCACATAGAAATTTGTAATTTTTGTAATTTCAAAAATACAGATTTTTTGAAAATACTCTGTAATTTTTTTTTAAACTAAAAAAGTTCAAATCCGCTATACTTTTGTGTACTGATAGGATAATAAACTCCCGAGGGTTTTATATTAAATGTAAGAACTCATAGAAATTTGTAATTTTTTAATTTAAAAAATACAGACTTTTTGAAAATACCCTGTTACTTTTTTTTCTAAACAATAAAATAAACAACCGCCACCAAATTAATTGTGAACACTACGAAAGCTCAAGAATAACTATTGCAAGAGGTGCAGAGAGATAAAATTTTTCATTTTTACGTTATATTCTTTCACGCCCAAAAAAATTATTTTTATCAAAGACCAGTTCAGTTGATTAAATAAATATTGGCTTTTCAGAATCTTTTAGTGAGTATTTTTCTGCAGCCCAAATCAGTTTTGAAAACAGCCAGATAATGCGGCCCGCGAACAAGTTTAAAACCATTTTTGAAAGCGCTCGCCGCTGCAACAACGATTGGTATAATAAAATGAACAATTGTACATAGAGCCATCTATGTTTAGGAGGATGAACTACACATACTCAACCTAAAACCTAAAGCCAAACGTTATCTGGCTTGTTCCATGAAATTCTATCGCGCAAAAACACAGATGCCGCTATCTGAACATTCTGGAAAAAACTCGAGATATCACAATCCGTATGTAAGCCGTGTTCGATTGAATTTAGTTGTTCAGTGTTTAGTCAGTTATGAGTAAGTTGCGATAGAGTTTCAAGTTCAGTTGCGCACTTATTGTTACAACACTTAACAGTACTTATTATAATTTAAATCCGATACAGTTTTTCACATGTCTCTTTCAAAACCAAGTGGAAGTAAGAGGAAACTTGTAGATGAGCATCGTATCTTTTAAGAAAAGTGCGAATTAGAGTTTTTTGCTGTGATGTGAAAGAAAAAATTATTTGTTTAATTTGTAATAGTACAGTCGGTGTCCCAAAATTATATAATATAACGTCACTATGATATTCATAAAACTATGTTTGACAAGTATACAGGCATGGTCAGAAACGAAAAGTTAAATAAGTTAAAATCAGCAGCTTATATTTACACGCCCAAAGCAAGAACATGAATCTGTCCTTCAAGCGAGCTACGTACTGTCGGAGTTGATCGCGAAACACTCAAAACCATTTGTTGAAGGTCAATTTATAAAAGAGTGTCTTGTAAAGGCCGCGGAAATTGTAAGTCCCAGGAGCGTGAAGGCATTTCAAAATATATCCTTGTCCTGGAATACTGTCGCTGAAAGGGTTACTGAGTTGGCTGCCAATATAAGTGATCAGATAAAAACAAAATCAGACCCTTTCATTGCATTTTCTATTGCCTGTGACGAAAATATGGATGTCTGTGGTGTGGCGCAACTCGCTGTTTTTCTTCGTGCGGTTGATACAGATGGCAATGTATATGAAGAATTATGGAATTAGTACCATTGTATGATACAACAACTGGGAAGGATATTTTCAATGCTGTTTATGGACTTCTGCAAAAGTACAATTTAGATTTGTCAAAACTGTGCTCCGCTGCAACAGACGGAGCTCCTTCAATGACTGGAGTAAAAAATGGCTTCGTTAAAATGTTACAGACAAAGATCAGAGAAACGGGCAGTGACAAACCAGATTTTCATCATATCAAAAGTGATCAAGTTGGAAAGTGTTTTAATGTCAGTGAAAAAAATTATAAACTTCATAAGGTCACGAGGCCTTAATCAGCGAAAATTTTCTGCATTTTTACGTGATTTAGAAAGTGAGTAAACTGGTTTACCATATTATGTAGAGGTGCGATGGCTTTCGTGTTCTATGGTACTCGGTTTTGGAAACTCAAAGAACTACGCGTTTTCATGGAAACAAAAGGAGAAGATGTCAACTTATTATGCGATGTACCTTTTTTACAAGATCTTTCAATTATGGTAGATATCACAAAGCACTTGTCGGACTTAAATAGGAAATTGCAAGGACCACGTCAAGTTATTACAGATATGCAAGATCATGTGAAAGCTTTCAAGTGTAAGTTGATGTGGAGGATAATCTGTCACATTTTCTGACTTGTAAGGCATATCAGGAAAGCAAAAGTGTCCCAATATCATACCAAATATATTCAGATAAAGTGAGAAGCCTTCTGGCAGAATTTGAGAAGCGTTTTCAGTATTTTAAGACCCAAGAAAACAATTTTTCTCTATTTACTGGTCTTTTCACTATCGATATTAATAAAGTTCCCCTCACTTGCAAATGGAAGTAATTGAGATTCAGTGCCATACCCATTTAAAACAAAAACTTGATAGTGTTGGTACATTCGAATTTTATAAGTACTTGCCTGTTCAGTATCAATTTGCCTGTAAAATCCTGTCAATGTTTGGAAGTACCTATAAGTGTGAACAACTATTTTCTTTGATGAAAGGAAACAAATCTCCCGCAACATCGCAATTTTTATTGGAAATTTAATAAACAGACTTGTCCTATAATAGTACTTTTTCTCAAGAATTTGTCTTCTTTAAGATAATGTTTTTCAGCCTACCTAGTCGATGGTCTTCATGCTTTTGGCCCACCAGTGACTTTGAGTTTGACGTGGCTGCGCTAAGGCATTTCCGAGATACAGTCTCCTAAAAATGACGAAAAAATTTGCTATGCCGACTAATTTTTTTGAGCAGCTTATCAGCTACATCATAAAGAAATAAGCGGAATATTTTTTCACTCTTAGGAAATTTTAAAAAAGGTTTTGAATTAAAAAGTGGTTTTTAATATTATTTCAAGAGACCTAATTTTAAATCGATGCATATTTGCTTCTAAGTTTACCGGAGACCTAATAACTTCTTTTCATTTTTGAAACGTATCCTATATTCATTCCCGTTAAATAATCCTGTCAAATATGCCAAATACTGTACCAAATTTCAGTCCCGTCTTAACTTCAAAACAAAAGGGGCTGTTCGCTGTCGATAAGCTATCCTATTTTCTTATCGAGACCATGCCACCATGCAAAATTTCATTCTTATCGCTGAGTGTATCGAACATTCAATATACCCTCAAAACAAATTGACTATTCCTTTCACCTTTTTCCTCCCCGGGGCGCCATTTTAGAAAATAATGTCGCAAGAAAACGGCCCTGTTGCATATTTGTCACCCACTTTAAAGCCGTTCCCGAAATATACTGCAAATTGATTTCCCGAAGAAACGGTGCAATGCCTATTTTACATCTACAGGTGTAAATGCTGTTTACTGGAAATTGAAACATCTACGTGGAGTCGGTGGGGTAGTTGTTTCCGTGGTTATACGATGTGGCTTAACAAAATGACTATAATTTACTCTAGACCTAGAAGCCTGAGCCGTTTAATAGATTGTTTAGGATCTGAAACAGAGACAGCAGGCGGCCATTGGAAAATCGAATTAAATGGCTATTTTTTCCTAACTTTAATAAGTCTCAAACGCGTTGCTTCCAATATAGAAACCTTGCATCTAAAGTACACCGTGTTCTACATAAAAGTACCCAGTATACTATCTGGACAAAAAGTTTCATACAAAAGTGTCTTTAAATTTGAAGTTCTTTCAAAATATAATGTTTCCATGCATACAGGTTGTCCCAATTTTGTTGGGACGTCATCAATGACAAAATTTTAAAAAAGGCACTATGTATTTTTAATTAATATTTGATTCCTTGTCAGAAATGAACATAAGTTACCAATTTAAACTATAGTCGATTTCTGCGTAGTTTCCGAGGTAATTGAGGTTATGTATGATTTTTTGAAAATTGAGCGTTTGGGTAGTAAGAAAAGTAAAGTAAGTAAAGTATATATATATATATATATATATATATATATATATATATATATATATATATATATATATACAGTGTGTATCAGCCAAATGGAATAAATTCGATAATAAATAAATGGGGGCGTGTTCGGAAAAACGCTTGGACCCGTCGATTGGTATTTTTAGTTGCTCATTTTCTCCAATAAAAATTTTTATACAGGGTGTGTCCTGTAACAGTGGTCAATGCCAACTTTCTTATTTCAAATGCAACACCCCGGATATTATTTAATTTTTGGATTCTTTAGGAGATTCTAAACATATTTTATGTTCAATGTCCTATACCTATCTTCAACTATTTCGGCAATATTAAGTGTTTTCAAATTTATTGCAAAAATTAAGATTAAAAAAATAAAATTATTTATTTCTTCATAATGTATAAACAAAAGTAAAAAGTTAATTTAGGAACTGTTGAATATGCTCGCCGCGAACGTCTTGGCAAATTCCTAATCTTAAATAGAAATTTCTTCTAATGTTATTTAGCATCTCAGGCGTGACCGATCTAATCGCAAGCGTTATTCGTCTTCTTAAGTCAGCTAAGTCGAGGGGTTTAGTTTTGTATACAACATTTTTAATATGTCCCCATAAGAAAAAGTCTAATGGCGTCAGATCAGGGTATCGCACTGGCCATTCTATCGATCCTCGTCTCCCTATCCACCGATTTGGAAATATTCCGTTGAGGTACTGCCGGACATTAATTTGGTAATGGGGCTGTGCTCCATCTTGCTGAAACCATATCATATTCGCTGGAACTTGTGGGTTTGCTGGATCCGGATACAAATTTGTCAAAGTTGGCACGACATTATTTTGGACCAGTGCTAAATAATTATCGCCATTCAAATTGCCGTCAATGAAAAAGGGGCCTATGATATGATCCCTAACAATTCTTGCCCAAACATTAACCTTTTCAGGATATTGAGTATGTTCTTCGCTGATCCAGTGAGGATTTTCCCTAGACCAATAGCGGCAATTTTGACGATTTACATGACCGTGAAGTGTAAAGGTGCACTCATCCGAAAACAAAACATGTTCTAATTGAATAACATTGTTATCTAACATAGCCATCATTTGTTCACAAAAATAAGTTCTCCTATCATAATCGTCTTCCATGGGCTCCTGAGTTGGTATCACTTTATAGGGATGCATTTTATTTTCTTTTAATGTTCGAATAATCGACGAATGGCTAATATCGAACATTGCGGCGGCTTGTCGACTAGAAATATGTGGGTTTTCCTCAAACTCAAGCATAATATCCAATTTAGTACCATCATTTATTGAATTGGCAGCTGCTTTTTTTATCTGCCTCACATGTCCAAGCTCGCGAAACTGCTTTTCTATTTTACTAATTGTCCCTTGGGATATATGCGGCAAATTTGGAAATTTTTCATGAAATAAGCGAGCAACTTCCACTTGTGTTCGTGTGTTATCTCCATAACCAATCATTTGTAGAATTGTTATTTTATGCATTTCTGTTAAATGAACCATTTTTCTGATATTAGGTATTATGCAGTTAACGAAATTCAAAAGACTATGACACTGACACTGACAACTACTGTCTTGCAAAGAGAAAGGCTAGGCATTTTACACAAAAGTAAACAAAACTTAAAAGTAAACAAAACTGGCTCTTTTTGTTCCATATCAATAAAAAGGAACGCTAAAATGGTTTTTGCTTACATTCTTAATATGAAGACCTAAATGGTAAATAAGTATTGAGTGTGTTGTAGCGAATTTTTGTAATCAAATAAATAGTTCAGTAACCAGAGCCACTTTCATGAATAATAATAAATTCGAAATAAATAAAATAAAAATAAATTTGAAAACACTTAATATTGCCGAAATAGTTGAAGATAGGTATAGGAAATTGAACATAAAATATGTGTAGAATCTCCTGAAGAATCCAAAAATTAAATAATATTCGGGGTGTTGCATTTGAAATAAGAAAGTTGGCATTGACCACTGTTACAGGACACACCCTGTATAAAAAGTTTTTATTGGAGAAAATGAGCAACTAAAAATACCAATCGACGGGTCCAAGCGTTTTTCCGTACACGCCCCCATTTATTTATTATCGAATTTATTCCATTTGGCTGATACACACTGTATATATACAGGGTGGCCCAACGAAAAGGTCCCACCCTTATTTATGACTTTCCTGGTATATTTTGGGAAAAACGCTTGGACACGTCAATTTTGATTTTTAGGGGGACGTCTTTTCATGTATGATTGTATAATACAGGGTGTTCCAAAAATAAGATATCGCATTACACTTGACATTTTTAAATGGAAACCCCCAATTTTTTTTCTATTTTTGGATTCTCCAGGAAGTTTTTAGTAACTTTTGTATAATAGAGTTTATACCTATCTTCAACCATTTTGAAGTTTTTTTAATTTTTTTTATAAAATTCGCCTCATTTAATTTAGTACTGATAATACGGAAAAAAATAATAATCACCGATACCAGCAAGAAATTTAGCATCCGTCAATGTCATCGTAAATCATAGAACAACTTTATCTTTGATTTGAAATCGTTAAGTTGCCTAGTTCTATTATAATATTTTGCAATGATTTATTCAATTCAAGAAAGGGTCGAAATAACGAAACTGTATTATCAAAACGGAAGCATTGCAAGAGCTACCGCCCGGTTGTTTAATGCGTTACATCCAGACAAAAATATTAACCATAAGTATGTGGCTAAATTAATAAGAAAATTTGAAGCAACTGGATCTGTATCTAATATTCGCCGGAATCAGGAAAATCGTCCAAGTAGAAATGAAGCCAGAGAAATAGCAGTTTTGGGACACGTGGCTCTTGACAACACCCAAAGTACTCGTGGTCTGGCTACTTCTTCAGGATTTACACGCTCAACAGTGCAAAGAATTTTGAAATCCTATAAATTTCACCCGTACAAAACTAAACTTGTCCATGAGCTTAATGAAGACGATTATGATAGAAGGTTGGAGTTTTGCGAATTAATGACACAACGTTTGAACAATAACCCAAATTTGTTATTTAACATTTGTTTTTCGGATGAATGTACCTTCTATTTACATGGTGCTGTAAATAGACATAATTGTCGATATTGGAGCGACTCGAATCCACATTTGTTTCGAGAGGTACATTCGCAATACCCACAAAAAATTAATGTCTGGGCCGGCATTTTCGGAAATCATATTGTAGGACCTTTCTTTATTCCTGGAAACTTGACGGGGAGTTGTACTTGGACATGTTGGAAAATACAATAGAGCCACGAATAACCGAAATAATAGAAAATGAGGTTAATTATAATGAAAATTTTCTTCATTTCCAACAAGATGGTGCACCACCGCACTATGTAGCTCCAGTACGACAGTTTTTGGACACCCATTTCCCAAATCAGTGGATCGGACGGCGCGGCCCCATTGAGTGGCCACCAAGGTCTCCGGACTTGAGTCCTTTAGATTACTTTCTTTGGGGACATATAAAAAGTAAGGTTTTTAGTACGAAGCCAGACTCCATCCAAGATCTTCGGGAGCGGATCACGGCGGAATGCAGACAAATAACTCCAGAAATGTGTGAAAATGTTAGGAATAGATTTGAGCAAAATATTTATTATTGCATGGAGGTAAACGGACACCACTTTCAACATTTATTACCACATTGACTTTTTGACACATTGTAGCTAAGTAACTAATTTTTGTTTAAATTTTAATGTGAATGTAAAACTGTAAATGGTTTAGTGTTCCTGATTCCGGCGAATATTAGATACAGATCTAGTTGCTTCAAATTTTCTTATTAATTTAGCCACATACTTATGGTTAATATTTTTGACTGAATGTAACGTATTAAACAACCGGGCAGTAGCCCTTGCAATGTTTCCGTTTTGATAATAAAGTTTCGTTATTTTGACCCTTTCTTGAATTTAATTTATCAATACTTGATATTATTCAATTATTCAAATAACTTCAAAATGGTTGAAGATAGGTATAAACTCTATTATACAAAAGTTACTAAAAACTTCCTGGAGAATCCAAAAATAGAAAAAAAATTGGGGGTTTCCATTTAAAAATGTCAAGTGTAATGCGATATCTTATTTTTGGAACACCCTGTATTATACAATCATACATGAAAAGACGTCCCCCTAAAAATCAAAATTGACGTGTCCAAGCGTTTTTCCCAAAATATACCAGGAAAGTCATAAATAAGGGTGGGACCTTTTCGTTGGGCCACCCTGTATATATATATATATATATATATATATATATATATATATATATATATATATATATATATATATATATATATATATATATATATATATATATATATATATATATATATATATATATATATATATATATATATATATATATATATATATATATATATATATATATATATATATATATATATATATATATATATATATATATATATATATATATATATATATATATATATATAATACACACAATGTGTCTATTTTAGGGTATACCACTATTGCTATCTCATAAACGGCAAGAGATACGATGTTGGTTAAATTAGAGAAAAAGTGTCCTTTATAGAGGACGTTAATAATCCGTTTACATATTTTTAATTTTTTTCTTTGTGTCTGAAATACCAGAGATTGTGCAAAATTTACCTAAAATTATTCTAATAAATATCTCAAAAAGTTTGTACCTCAGAAAAACGTTTCACTTACTTTAATGTTCTTTACAAAACGGCGCCCTTAGATTTTCAATCCCCCGTTTCGTCTACAATTTACAGTTAATATATCTACATACACCAAGAACATTTTTACCTACGTTTCGTACTGTTATATTCATCTTCACCTTTCCTTTTTCTAGGACGGCTCTGGATTTTTACTGAAAGAACGGGTTTCTTCATAAATATCTATGTGGATCTCAGAAAATACAATTAAATTTTTTTACAGTTCATCACAACGAAATTACAGTTAGATCCCTCCTTCTTAGAGTATAATTTAGCTGGTGACATGCACTTGAATTTTTTGACAAATGGTTTCCAAGGAAAGATAACCGGCCCTTGTCTGTGCATAGAATTTTTGAGTTTTTTCGGCAAGATGGAGCTCCAGCGCATCGTTGCCGTCGCTGTACCCGATTCCTTAATAATTTTAAACTTCACCACTGGATTGGTAATAACGGTCCTATTAATTGGCCACCTCGTTCCCCGGACCTAACTCTAACGGATTTTTCCATATGGGGTTACATAAAGAACTTGGTATTTTTAACGTCTTAAAGAGTTATCAAAAATGCTAGAGAGTATTGAAGAAATAACGGCCGACATTTCCAGCATTTCTGATCGTTACTTGTTATTTTATACTGTAATTCATTTTAAAACTTAGACCCTTTTAATATTAGTCGGTATTTAATTGTAATTTCGTTTGCGATAAACCGTAAAAAAATTGAATTTTATTTTCCGGGATCCGCATAGATATTTATGAAGAAGCCCATTCTTTCGGTGAAAATCCAGAGCCGTACTAGAAAAAGGAAACATAAAGATGAATATAACAGTACGAAACGTCGATGAAAATGTTTTTGGTGTATGTTGTAAATTGTTCTTCAAGAAAATTAAATAAAAAATGCAGGTCCGTATAAAAAAAAATTGAAGTTGGTGGCCGGTAGACGAAACGTGGGATTAAAAATCTGGGGGCGCCATTTTGTAGAGAACAATAAACTTAGTAAATAAAGTGTAAAACTTTTTTCTAAAGTACAAACTTTTTGAGATATGTAATAAAATAATTTTTGCAAAATCACCGGTATTTCAGGAACAAAGAAAAAATTAAAAATCTGTAAACGGATTAATAACGTGCCTCCATAACGGACACTTTTTCTCTAATTTAACCAACAACGTATCTCTTGACGGTTATGAGATAGCAATAGTGGAATACCCTAAAATAGACACCCTGTATATATATATATATATATATATATATATATATATATATATATATATATATATATATATATATATATATATATATATATATATATATATATATATATATATATATATATATATATATATATATATATATATATATATATATATATATATATATACATACATTGCATTCAATAGTGACAGAGAAAATGGTAATTTAACAGAAAATCTCAATAATTTCTTCTTGAATATGATGACGCTGCATACTCAAAAAAACTATAGGAAGCCATGGTATGGATAATATAGCTATTCGTTTTAAATTTGACAATTTTTCAATTTATTTGTGTTTTTAGTGGTTGTTTTTTATTGAAATCATTTAAATTTAAAATAACTAGATTTTAAAAACGGTTCTTTGTATCGGTGTTTACGATGATTATAAAAATACCTATTTCTTCATATATACGTTCTATACCTAAATTCAATAATTACAGAGAAATCGCAATTTTACGAAAATCTCAATTATTTCTTCTTAATTTTGATGATGCTGCATACTCAAAGAAAAACTATAAGAGGATATGGTATGGATAATATATCTATTTGTTTTAAATTTGTCAGTTTTTCAATTTATTTGTGCTTGTAGTGGTTGTTTTTTTATTAAAATAATTTAAATTTAAAATAATTAGTTAAGAACCGTTCCTAGTGTCGGTGTTTACTTGTTCTATTTTTAAAAATTGTTTAATATTCAAGTCAGCAGCGACTAAATGTGTATAACTGTTTCATTGAAAATGTAAATGGCAAGGATACCAAAAAAGAAAATCTTTGACAAAATTTGCAGTGATTTATGAACTCATGGAGTTTTAAAATATAGAAAAAAGGAAAAAGCCCGTTCAGTCTCTAAAGATTTTCAAATGGCGGTTTTATTATATTTTATTGAATATCCTACCAACTCTTTAAGAGATGCACAAAGAGATTTGAATTTTTCCATGACCAGCATACATCGGGTATCAAAAGAAAACAAAATATCCCCGTTTAGGTTTGTTCCAGTTCAATTTTTAAGTGAAGCTAATTATGAGACTAGACGGGATTTTGCCTGCAATTTGAGAGAGGGATTTTAAATAAAATCCTTTGGACCTATGAATCGATATTTTCCACTTCGGGAATGCATAACAAAAAAATACTCACTACTATTCTGAGTGTTAAACTGTGGTGTGGTATTATAAACGCCTGCATAATAGCACCTGTGTTTTGACCACTATCTAAATAGACAAACATTTTTAAACCTTTTAAGAAACCAAATTGTGGAAAAACTCAATAATCTTCTAGAACATATTTGTGTGGACTTGGTATATCAACAAAATAATGCTCCATACCACTGTTGAGAAGCTATAAGAGCATTTTGGACAATTGGACAGCAAAATATTCTGCCATGTTCCGTTGCGATAACTGCCTATAAAAAGATTGCATAGGCTCATGCGATAATTACCCAATGCCGTACGGGCATCCCCGATCGATACAGGTGTATATTATTTTGAGTAGCTTACCTGGAGCTTTGGGCTAGGATCAAACAGCATGAAGTGAAAAATTCAGGCGTCTTTCTCGTTTATATTCCTTAAACAAATTTGTACAGCTCGTTTTATGGTCATGCTTATTATTCTAACTCTAGCGGTAGTACAGTTCCGTTAGAGAAGCTCGTAAAGTCGGTACAACTTGGTTTCGCAAAAGTTATAGGTATCTCTGTCTGTTTAGGTTGTAGTCAAACAAAAATGATCCTTTATGTGGATTTCCTGAAATGATTAATAATTTATAAATAGGTTCCCGATTAAACAAGTTAAGTTAGATTAAAATACCAATGATCACACACCAAATGTTACTTCCGAATCTGGTCTGTAGACGTCTCTCTGCCACTTCGTGAAGGTTTTCCACAGCCCAATGATGACTGTTGTGCCTATTAAAGACACAATTCGTAAACCTACTCTCATCGGACCTCAAGACATGATTTACAAAATGGGGATTTTCATTACAATTCCTAGTATACCACTCATAGAAGCGTAGTCGTCTTGGAAAATCGGTTTCCTTAAGTCCTTGAACCATTATTTGTTTGTATGGATGGTACTTATTCCTTTTAAACACTCTCTGTACTATTGATTTTGGCACATACGTTTCCGGCCCTACAGTTCTTACCAATGGCCTAGAGTTTTCGCTGATATGACTGTAAAATGTTTTTGTCCCGATTGTCAACATCGTATCCGCTTTTGGGTTGTACGAAGGCCTCATGGTAAATTAAATTAACTACGTTTTATCTGAACTGGGCTTCGAGGTACATTTCCAAAAACCTTGCTGAGGTAATGTCGGCATTTCTGTGTGACTGCAAGTACAGTGCTAACAAGTCAAACTTTTCGAAAATTTGAATAGGGAATACCGACCATTTTCAACAAGTCTCTACAACTTGTTTGTCAGATTTATGATTTTATTGAGAGAAAAGCGTACTACTTATTAAAACACAACTTTGATACTTTGAATTATTTAACATCAATGTCAAAGCCCACTTTTGTTACAAATAAATCATGACCTCCTTAGAAAAAATTAAGACCTAACTTTAGGAAGTGTGATATTTCGATGAGGTTGAAGCAAGTTGCGGGATAACAAAAGGCAATGGAGACATGTCGTGCACGCGATCTTATGAAAAAAAATTTTTGAATAATGTCACATTTTGAAACAAGTTTTGAATTTACTGGCGAAAAACGAAATCCGCCATTTTCGGTGATATTTCAAAAACCAGTTAACCGATCGTAAGTCTGAAGCCGGATATCGAATACGTTAAGGCTTCTGTAAAACTGTCCCCATTTAACCTTTGCTGTAGGTATAATAGGAGCTGATATCCCCTATATAGAGAAGAGAATCTGGGACACACTATTGCAATTTGCCTGTAAGAGCTTTTAAAAAAGGTTAAGATTTTCCATGAAACCCATAATCTTCAATTATATCTAGAAGCATTTGGAAGTCAATGGCAATTCCCTGGATTTCACTATATCAATACCAATTTGAAAAAAAAGATAAGGCCTTGATTTTTTTTCAGAAAGAAATTTAATCAAATTAAAACATTTTTAAATAAAAATTATTCATTAGGAGCAAGTTTTGTGACATAAAGAATTTTAAGTGGTAGTATCAGAAAAAAATTCTGGTTGTAAAGTGATAAATGATTTAAGTGTCTTAAATTACAAGATCCTATTCACTCCCGATTGACAAACGAATCTTTTGAACTTGTTAAACATATTGTAGAAAATAAATATTATATCTCCAAAAACTTTTTAAACAATGATTTTTCACGGTGAGCCCTACCGATCCAACCTCAGGATCAACATTTTGACAAGGCGGACTTTTTAATCTGATGTGAGTTCAGAATAACGCAAATATCTCCTCAAATGATTACCCACACTTTGTAGTTCTAACATATATTTTACGCCAAATTTTGTTTACCAAATGACCGTAATTATAACAGAAATGATAAATAGGTAAGTCATGTCAAACATATCACCGAAATAAACTGCTGGTCATTTGCTTTGCCCATCTCAAAATTTTTATCCAAATTTAAAGCGGAATTTTTGAAAAACTAAAAAAGTTACGGTGATGAGATTGTTTCAGATGTTTAAAGGCTCTATCTAGAATTGATCAACGCTGCCTTGATTCATCAAAATGGTCCTCCGCATAATATATAGAGTGTTATATAAAATCGTGCAAATTTTACAAAAATTCGTAAGTCCCGAGTTTCTGCAATTTTTAGTTTTGTTTAGTTTTGGGCTTGTTATGATATTCTACGAACCATTATCTAAAACTAATTTGACGGGTTTTTAATTCATTCATTTTTTGTAATATACGGGTTAAATTTACTGAACTTCCAAAAGAAAATTATTTTTAACTATTCTCTTATTATGTAAAATTAATAATTTTTACATAATTTAATCTTAGTTAGGATTGCGTTAATCAAAAAACTACAGCTGTACTATACAGGGTGTTACACAATTTTTGAATCAGTAACATAAAGTTTTTGCAATTTTTTAAAGATCCTCATCAATATAAGTTAAGGGAGAACTGCACGCAAAAAGTGAAAAACCAGCGACAAGGTCTAGTCGAGTTGAAAGTAAGATGAAAAGGTACCTACGCATTAAAAAAAACCTGCACGTCCGACCTCAAAAAAATGTGTTATGTATAGGTAATTTAAATTACATTTCGGTTAGAAATGGGTTCAAAAGGGTTCACGCGCTGCATAAATACAAAGACATGAGTAAGATTTACCATTTCAAATTTTGCAGTTACGTAGACAAAGGATCAATGTAAGGCGGTAAAGAGCCATTTTGTGGAAAAAAAATTATATGCGAAGGCATGTGCGTCAAAAAGTGGTCAAAAAATGGTCGAAAAAAAAAACATTAGATTGAAATTTGACAAATGGGAGTTTTAGGAGTTGCTGACCATTTGCTTTGCACATTTCAAATTTCTTAAACCAATTTTAATTGATATTGGGTGAAAATTAAAAAAGTTGTAAGAATGCGGTTTTGGATGTTTAAAGGTTTTATATCTGGAGTCTGGAGTTGGTCAACGTTGTGCTGGTTTGCCAAGATTATGCTCCGCATTATATATAGGGTGTTATATGATATCGCGCAAATTTTAAAAAAATTTTGTCTCGAGTTTTTGAATTTTATGCGTAAAAAACGAGGTTAAAAACCATTTGGGTAAATATGACTACACTTTATAAAAATTGTATTATCGTCAATACCAATTTTTTCTATGGTCTCTGAAAATTAGCCTTACTTATATTGATGAGAATCTTTAAAAAAATTGTAAAAATTTTGTTAATTGCCGATTCAAAAATTATGTAACACCCTGTATAATATAGCTGTAGTTTTTTGATTAACGCAATCTTAAGTAAGATAAAATTATGTAAAAAATTATTAATTTTAAATAATAAAAGAATAGTTAAAAATAATTTTCTTTTGGAAGTTGAGAAATTACTAAATTTACACTGTATATTAAAAACAAATGAATGAAGTAAAAACCCTCCACATCAGTTTTAGATAATGGTTCGTAGAATATCATAACATGCCCAAAATTAAACAATACTAAATATTGCAGAAAGTCGGGACTTACGAACTTTTGTAAACTTTCCACGATTTTATATAACACCTTATATATTATGCGCAGGACCATTTTGATGAACCGAAGCAGCGTTGACCAATTCTAGGAGCCTTTAAACATCAAAAACCGCATCACATATCCATATCCGCATATATATATATATATATATATATATATATATATATATATAGATATATAAATATATATATATATATAGATATATAAATATATATATATATATATATATATATATATATATATATATATATATATATATATATATATATATAT
Organism: Kuschelorhynchus macadamiae; assembly: GCA_030620095.1. Taxonomy (NCBI): domain Eukaryota; kingdom Metazoa; phylum Arthropoda; class Insecta; order Coleoptera; family Curculionidae; genus Kuschelorhynchus; species Kuschelorhynchus macadamiae. The sequence continues at coordinate 2,282,334 of JAUTXW010000642.1, forward strand.
ATATATATATATATAGATATATAAATATATATATATATATATATATATATATATATATATATATATATATATATATATATATATATATATATATATATATATATATATATATATATATATATATATATATATATATATATATATATATATATATATATATATATATATATATATATATATATATGCGGATATGGATATGTGATGCGGTTTTTGATGTTTAAAGGCTATATAGAATTATATATATATATATATATATATATATATATATATATATATATATATATATATATATATATCAATATATATATATATTATATATATATAAAATATATATATATATGCGCATAATATATAGGTATTATATAAAATCGTGGATAGTTTACAAAAGTTCGTAAGTCCCGACTTTCTGCAATATTTAGTATTGTTTAATTTTGGGCATGTTATGATATTCTACGAACTATTATCTAAAACTGATGTGGCGGGTTTTTACTTCATTCATTTGTTTTTAATATACAGTGTAAATTTAGTAATTTCTCAACTTCCAAAAGAAAATTATTTTTAACTATTCTCTTATTATTTAAAATTAATAATTTTTTTACATAATTTTATCTTACTTAAGATTGCGTTAATCAAAAAACTACAGCTATATTATACAGGGTGTTACATAATTTTTGAATCGGCAATTAACAAAATTTTTACAATTTTTTTAAAGATTTTCATCAATATAAGTAAGGCTAATTTTCAGAGACCATAGAAAAAATTGGTATTGACGATGATACAATTTTTATAAAGTGTAGTCATATTTACCCAAATGGTTTTTTACCTCGTTTTTACGCATAAAATTCAAAAACTCGAGACACAATTTTTTTTTAAATTTGCGCGATATCATATAACACCCTATATATAATGCGGAGCATAATCTTGGCAAACCAGCACAACGTTGACCAACTCCAGACTCCAGATATAAAACCTTTAAACATCCAAAACCGCATTCTTATAACTTTTTTAATTTTCACCCAATATCAATTAAAATTGGTTTAAGAAATTTGAAATGTGCAAAGCAAATGGTCAGCAACTCCTAAAACTCCCATTTGTCAAATTTCAATCTAATCTTTTTTTTTCGACCATTTTTTGACCACTTTTTGACGCACATGCCTTCGCATATAATTTTTTTTTCGACAAAATGGCTCTTTACCGCCTTACATTGATCCTTTGTCTACGTAACTGCAAAATTTGAAATGGACGTGCAAGTTTTTTTTAATGCGTAGGTACCTTTTCATCTTACTTTCAACTCGACTAGACCTTGTCGCTGGTTTTTCACTTTTTGCGTGCAGTTCTCCCTTAACTTATATTGATGAGGATCTTTAAAAAATTGCAAAAACTTTATGTTACTGATTCAAAAATTGTGTAACACCCTGTATAGTACAGCTGTAGTTTTTTGATTAACGCAATCCTAACTAAGATTAAATGATGTAAAAATTATTAATTTTACATAATAAGAGAATAGTTAAAAATAATTTTCTTTTGGAAGTTCCGAAATTATTAAATTTACCCCGTATATTAAACAGAAATGAATGAATTAAAAACCCGCCAAGTTAATTTTAGATAATGGTTCGTAGAATATCATAACAAGCCCAAAACTAAACAAAACTAAAAATTGCAGAAACTCGGGACTTACGAATTTTTGTAAAATTTGCACGATTTTATATAACACTCTATATATTATGCGGAGGACATATATATATATATATATATATATATATATATATATATATATATATATATATATATATATATATATATATATATATATATATATATATATATATATATATATATATATATATATATATATATATATATATATATATATATATATATATATATATATATATATATATATATATATATATATATATATATATATATATATATATATATATATATATATATATATATATATATATATATATATATATATATATATATATATATATATATATATATATATATATATATATATATATATATATATATATATATATATATATATATATATATATATATATATATATATATATATATATATATATATATATATATATATATATATATATATATATATATATATATATATATATATATATATATATATATATATATATATATATATATATATATATATATATATATATATATATATATATATATATATATATATATATATATATATATATATATATATATATATATATATATATATATATATATATATATATATATATATATATATATATATATATATATATATATATATATATATATATATATATATATATATATATATATATATATATATATATATATATATATATATATATATATATATATATATATATATATATATATATATATATATATATATATATATATATATATATATATATATATATATATATATATATATATATATATATATATATATATATATATATATATATATATATATATATATATATATATATATATATATATATATATATATATATATATATTATATATATATATATATATATATATATATTATATATATATATATATATATATATATATATATATATATATATATATATATATATATATATATATATATATATATATATATATATATATATATATACCGAGTCCGAATAGAGACAGTCTCTATTCGGACGCGAGAAAGAAAGCTTCGAAAATGCCAAATGTGATTTTGGCGAAACGTCAGCAAAACTGTTCTTTTCAGAACGACAGTAGTGAACGGATGTACACCCGGAATGAAAACACATTGTATTTTTCCATCCGTGAAGGAGTAAAAATCAACACATATATATATATATATATATATATATATATATATATATATATATATATATATATATATATTGGGGTTATATAGGGGATTCCGGGTGTATAATGAAGCAAAATTTTGCTTATTTGGTATGCTTTTTGTTTTTTTTAGTGTGATGTTGTTAATAATGCTCGAAAAGTTGTCCTAGTGAAAAACCAAGACCTTTTAAGACGCTCAGCGAAACTGACACACAAAGTTCTTAGTATTAAGACACATTTTGGGTGATAAACAGGCAGATAAAAACAAATCATGGTTCCCAAGAGAGGCAAACGTCAATTTCAAACCCATTTATATTATTAACAATCGTTGCAGATGGGACAGACCCCGATTTTTTAGACTCGTCGGGTTTACTACCTTCCCTTCCTGCTGCAAATACCTATATCAACGTTTTAAGCGCCAAAAATTCACTGAATTAACGGAATTTGCAACAATTTCAATTTCATAACTGAAAAATTGCCAAACGCGGTATTGCAGTTTTATTGAATATTTTTGCGCTTAAAAAAAATCTGTGTTTAATAACTAAATTGTTGGACCCTATAGGTAGATACGGATTTTAAGCTTAATGTTCAATGTAATAATTCCGCGCCCCTTTTGAATTAAAATACTGGACAAAAGGAATTTTCGTTGGAATTTTTAAGCAAAAATAGCATGAAAGGTAAATATTTAGGAATATTATTCTTTATAAGGGGTTTCTTTAAAATAGGTATTATCATGAAAATAAAGAATGTTTTTGCTATTTAAGTTCGTTCTAAAGTTAAAGATAGAATGTACTTCAAGTTATAAAACGATACAGAAATAATTAGGAAAAAAATTTATCATTGGATAATTACTTATTAAATAATAAAAAAAATTGGCGAAACTAAGCTAAATTCGACTACTAAAACTTTGCATAAATCAGGTAATTTTTTGGTACCCAATAATTTTTTTTTCGGCTTTTTTTTAAAGGTTTTATTTTCTTACTTATTCAAATACAGTGTTACCAGTAAAGTCCGCAACATTTTTTTTTAATAGTTGACTTAAACAAAATTTAGGTTTTCAGACAGTTTTTGCTTGAAAAAAAAATACAAAATGACAATAAAAAAGTAGGTCACGTGACTTATCTTACCTATCAAATTTGACATTATTGTTTTTAAATGGCAAAAAAACACATTTTTTGCTCAAAATTTTGAAAAATTTTAAAGGAAAAAGTTGTTTCTATTTTGATTTTATAGCCATACCTTAAATTTCAGCGCAATCGGTTGACTTAATTTTTTTAATTTTTTTTTTTAAATTTGATGCCCCTTTACATTACGGAATGTAGGCAAACCAAAATTAAAGTGTTATTTTTTTATTAAGTTCATCATCTAAATGCATTTTCTTAGTTAATTTTTTTCCTTTAAACGCCATTTTGTAGATAAAAACCTAAATGGGTCCAAAAAAATTCGTCCAACGTGTTGCAAAGTTAATCCAGTTTCCACAATTTAATGAGAAGTATTTTAAAATTGAGTTACTTATTAAGTTAATACGTATTTATTTACTATGAACTTAATAAAAACAAACAGTTTAATTCAGGTTTGTCTACATTCCGTAATGTAAAGGGGCATCAAATCTAAAAAAATTAAAAAAAAATTAAGTCAACCGATTGCGCCGAAATTTAGAGTATGGCTATATAATCAAAATAGAAACAACTTCTTCTTTTAGAATTTTTCAAAATTTTGAGCACAAATGTATTTTTTTACCATTTAAAAAAAATAATGTCAAATTTGATAGGTAAGGTAAATCACGTGACCTACTTTTTTACTGTCATTTTGTATTTTTTTGTAAGCAAAAACTGTCTGGAAACCTAAATTTTGTTTAAGTCAATTCACTGGCCGACAAAAAAAAATTTTGTTGTAACACAAATCAGAATAGCATAATCTAAAAGAATGGTGCTATCCAAATACGAAAATGACAAATAGAAAGTTGTAGCACATAGAGTTTTCTTGTTAGAGTTGTAGAACCATATCGAATGTTACGATACTTAATATCTATAGAAAAAATGATTTCAGAAAATTCTTAACCCTGTTTATTGACTATGTTTACAGTTCTCGCCTATTAAACATACCATACATCAAAGAGAAAAGCAAACGAGAAAATTAATAACTTAAAACACTAATTAAACTTTATTTTTTCCGTTTATAAGGTGTCCTATCTTCTCTGTTCAAAAACCAACAGAAGTCACCTATCATGGCTGGATCCCATCGTCCTTGGTACCGAATTTCCGTTGTTCTGATACCTTGATGAAACCTTTCACCCTGCTCGTCACTAACAGCTCCCAAATTTTTAGGAAAAAATGACAGATGGGAATAGAGGAAGTGAATTTTCAATGACATTCTGGCACCAAGCGCTTTATAGGCTAGCTAAGAATTCATTAACTAATTGTTCATAATTTTCATCCATATTGTTGCCTAAAAATCTTCTTACTATATTAACAAATGAATTCCATGCTCTGAGTTCCTACCTGGTAAGCTTTTCCGTAAAATTTACATCGTCCAGCAATTTTCTGATTTGTGGCCCAATAAAAATGCCTTCTTTTAATTTGGCACCACTTAACTGGGGAAAGACTTGTCTTAGGTATTTAAATCCATCACCATCTTTATTCAAAGCCTTTACAAAGTTTTTCATCAGCCTAAGTTTAACGTGAAGAGGAGACAAAAGGACATTTTTGGGATCAACAAGAGGTATAAATTTAACATTTTGAGATCCCGGTTGTTGCCTAAAAATCTTCTTACTATATTAACAAATGAATTCCATGCTCTGAGTTCCTACCTGGTAAGCTTTTCCGTAAAATTTACATCGTCCAGCAATTTTCTGATTTGTGGCCCAATAAAAATGCCTTCTTTTAATTTGGCACCACTTAACTGGGGAAAGACTTGTCTTAGGTATTTAAATCCATCACCATCTTTATTCAAAGCCTTTACAAAGTTTTTCATCAGCCTACGTTTAACGTGAAGAGGAGACAAAAGGACATTTTTGGGATCAACAAGAGGTATAAATTTAACATTTTGAGATCCCGGTTGAAATTCGCTTCTTTCTGGTCAAATTTTTGTTACATAATGCTGATTTATTGCACGACTGTCCCATAAACAAACAAAACAGCAATATTTTGTAAATCCCCCCTGAACTCCCCACATATCTGCCATTTATACCTACCAAAACTTTTAAGTCCCCACATATCTGCCATTTATACCTACTGTAGTTTATTTTATACAAAATCGTGCGCATATTTTCATAATTTTCTTTCATTGCAACTGAATGGGCATCGGCACTGGCAAATTTGCGTTATGAGGAACAGTTCGTATGGTAGATTGCAAATTTGGATATGCTATATTGTGCTTTCCCTTTTTGGAATAACCTTCAGTCCTTGTCAGGCAAAAATAACAATCGTCAGAATGATTGGTGGGTTCTCGCAATACCATTGGAACTACAAGAGGCATACTTTTTTTCTCTCCCTTCATCCGCTGCACCAATGATACACTACAACTAACACTGCACACATGGGGAGCCCACCGCTTATCTTGATCCCCAATTAACACACCAATATATTTAAAGTGGGCTTTCACCAGAAATTCTCCACAAATATAACAAAATTTGTCAGGAGAAATTTTGCAACTTCGGCGCGTTTGACTCGACATTCTCGTCTTCATACACTTGCTTATCGATATACAGAGAACCACTCAATTCGAAACTCAACAGAAGAGTGATGTTTAACGTTTATTTTATGTCTAATGCTGTAAACAACCCAGTCTAGGTAATTTTTTCGTTGTAAAATGGACCCATTTTAGCCGCCCCGCAATAAAACTGTTTACCTGCCAATATAAAAGGTTCTATTTAGACTATTAAAAAATGGTACTTATTAGGGCTTTCCGAATATTTTTTTTGTTATTGGGAGGGTATTTCTATTGTGAAAATAATGAGTTTGTTGCGGACTTTACTGGTGACACTGTATATTTTTTTAACTTCTTTGCTGTAATTAAATATTTTGATTAAATTGTGACTTAACTGTATTTTTCTATATTCTGTAGTATCAGCACTGAGCAGATAACATATTCGGCATCGAGAAATTATAGAGTAATACAATGAGGAATTCTGTCCAGTTTGGCTAAATTTAGGGGTCGTCCATTGGCGTACCTATAAACTTTGTTTATGGAAAAAAAAAATAAAAATTCCTTTAAATCCCTGATCTTTTGCCTGATTAATGGAGGCAATTAATAAAACACAGATCATAAATACTTGTTAGTATTTGTGGTTACGACATACTTTTAATAATATTATAAGAATACTAGCGGGTACCCGCGTTCGCGTATATGATTATAACGAAAGGGATGTAAAGAGGTACTTAAATCGCCTCACTTGTGTATCTCTTTATAAACCACGTTTGTGGTTGCATTATCTGGCTGTAAAATAGCCAAGCTACTACGCTAACTTACTCTAGAGCATGCGACATAGAGTTGACCATGGGAAAAACAATCCAGCTCTACTTAAGTATTGCCCTTGAGTTTTGTTAATTGTAGTGTCGAAACAAAGCTTTAAAGAAAACTGTACACGTTTAAACCAAAAAGGATAGTCTGACGGAATTAAAGGGATATAGTGGAGTAAAAAACGGGGCAAAAGTCGCTTCCTTCTCGATTTTTTTTTGCGTTAGAACACATCGATATATACCTCATTACAAAAAACTGGAAAAATTATTGTTTGTTTAAAATCGTGTCTTTTATGTTTCCCTTCGTATAACTTCTTACCTAATTAAGCTATGGAGACGATTTTTTTTACTTAAAGCAGACATTTTGACGCTTCTTCCCATGTAAAACATGATAGCTATTATTTATTTTAAATATGGCTTAAACTTCGATGAACTTTTTGATGAAAATTTTTGTTTTTGGAAATTTTATATAACATGCCGCGAATAAAATGTAGACAAAATATCAAAAAAGTTTTTAGTAGCAAAATCGTTAGGTTAGCTTTCATACTTTAGGTGCTACGATTTATCAAAGCGCGCGAAATTTAAATTTTTGGTTATAGTGGAGTAAATAATCGGTAATTTTGTGTCGATTTTTTTTAATGAGCTTAGAACACGATCAAACCTATTGGTTATTGTTAGTCACATCATTCTACACTTGAAACCTTAAAATATGACCTTTCTTCCCGGTTTCGACTTTTTTTATTTACAATAAACTGTGAAACTTTAATTTTTGTTTAAATCTTGTTTAGGACAAGGCACAATTCACAATTGAACAAAGCAGTATTTACTATGGTGATAATAATTATCACATAGAGCTGTGGTGATAATAATTATCACCATAGTAATACACATGCAAACACTGGTTTAGTCATGCATTTTATAGCGCGTCGCTCTGGTACAAAACACCAGCCGCTTCATATTCGCCGTTGAGAATAACCAAAGTTTTAAATTTCGCGCACTTTAAAAAATCGTAGCACCTAAAGTATGAAAGCTACGCTAACGATTTTGCTACTAATACTTTTTTGATTTTTTGAAAATTTCCAAAAACAAAAATTTTTCGATTAGTGAAAAAAAGATTATTACACTTTGATATTATATGTTTTTTATTTTACTGATATTGTGGTAAAGTGACGTGGACCATTGTGGTCCTTCGGAGGATGTGAAATCGATGTTTGTCCCTTGCATTAAAAAAGGTTGAGACCCTTGGTTTAGACAGAAGCTAAGAGCTTATATAACATACCGCGTCCAGTTGCAGTTGTGGCAATTTTAGGAAGAGGAAACTATTTTTTAGAAGATTTATTCCAAGTTATGCATTAAAACACCTAGTTTTGGAGACATAAACCAAACACCCTCCAATTTTCTCCCAAGTTAACAAAGAAAGAAGTTATAAAGCTTATTAAAGTTGTAGTCTCAACACATCACAAATAAAACCCTTAACTCTATCTAAATAATGGAAAGTTTTCGCTTATAATGGCAACTTTTTCAAACATCACATAAGACTTTCCTTAGTCAATCATATTGTTTATAAAGATGTATTATCAGTTTTTCGTGAGAACACCCCTTGCCTTTTATAAAAGCGTTTGCATTATATTTACTAAATTCTTGCAATTTTGGCTTTAACATATTTAACCACTTATAAATCCAATATCTGAAATTCGAAATAACAAAACCATATAATAGTTCATGAAGCCCTTATACTGAATATTAATATCAGAAATAGTTTCAGTGTTATCATCATAGTCTCGGAATCTATAAACTTCTGGAAAAGCCTTCAAGTAGAAGTTATATACACTAAATTAGCTAATAAAATTTCGATTTGCCTTAAACGGCATCTAAAATTCATGATGTAGTGTTATACATATTCAAAATTGTTCTAGTGGAACAACTGATAAAACATCGTTTTGAGCCGTTCTTGGGAAAAGGCTGAAGTAGTCTTGCATAACATTTAACTGTTATCACAATAAAAGACTGGTTGTTTCTTTAGCTATCTCCATCAAACGAAGCGAGCTGTGTAAAATTTTAATTTTTTTTCTTCATTTTATTGTTAATATTATTTTGTTTGACCTGTTTATGGAGAGAAAAATAACATTTATGACATAAGTGTGAAAAGTGTTTGTACAAGTTTGTGTCACACGAGTTTTCTATGTGAACCTGTGAAAATGATATAATTTTGTATTTTTACTTCCCTTTTACTAGTCCCTATATGCCGAAAAACAGGTTTTCTCAGTTTCGTCAATCTGTATGTTCGTCCGTCAGTCCGCCTGTTTGCAGCATATTTAAAAAACTACCTACGCGATTGACTTCAAAAATTGGGGGTCATATGGGGATGATATGGTAAGATTTTGATAAAAATCCATTATGGTGAAACAAAATGGCGGACTAGTGAAATGTTCAAAAAAATATTACTTTAAAACCACTTATTCAATTCATCTAAAATTTTGTATAAAAATCAAGTATTATGTAGAAAATTTTGGTAAGATTCCAAGATGGCAGACCAAAATGGCGGCCTAATAAAATCTTTAAACATTCAGTCTGAAAAAACTACCTACTTACTGGACTGATTTCAAATTGTATGCCATAGCTAATTGTGGTATATAAACTGCTGGACATAATTATTGCATCAAGAATTTTTTTATCAAAATTTAAAGATAGATATTTTAATTGCACGACAGCATATGCGCACCTAAAATAATATATACAGGGCGTGAAATAAAACCCTTACATTTTCCCAAAAGTTTGTTACCTCCTAAAATTGTGAAAAATTTTTTTTTGCATCTGATCAAGTTAATCTCGGATAAAATTAAAAAAAGAAAAGTTTTTGGCATTTTTTGATATTTTCGTTTCTTTGCCATAAACAGGTTTTTACAAAAATTTGGACATCTTCATACAAATGGAGCTTTATCTTAACAACCTGTAAACAAAACAAAATTGTATTGCCTGAGTTATGATCAGTAGTTATACCGTTAACGTTACCAATAATGGGTTTAGATACAGGGTGTATCAAAACTTGGCTAGAATGTACCTAACACTAATTTGATGTATTCTATAGATTTTTTTATTATTCTATTTTCAAATTATGTATAGTATATATGACGTAAGAAAATTACAATATACCTGTGGTTATACAACACTTGTGAACTATGGACCTTTTCGCCAAAATGTTTTTTTCATTTTTACTCTGGCCATTTTATTAGTCTAGATACAGGGTATTCGCTTTTAGTTGCAATGCACCCTGAAAACCCAAAAATGACAATTTCATTTAAGAAAGGCTAGAAAAAACAATTTTATTTATTCGTTGTACCAGGAATCGATCAAAAGAAATTGCATTTTATTAACTATACAGGGGATTACAAATTCCCAACCACTTTGGAGATATTCGCATAAATACGATTTTTTCCGATTTCGATTTTATTTTTTCCCGACTTTATTTCAATAGGTATTTAACAGTTAATTTTAGATTATTTTAGCCACATTATCTTCTCTACAAGGCGGCATTATCAAATTTTAAATGCGACGTTTCTTTTTCAGGCCACCATCATCAAAGTTCTTTTTTTAAACACGGACTTAGATTCTTTACTTTAATTTTTTGAAGCTTAAGACCGCTCAATTACAATGACGTACCACATTTACATAAAAAGAAAAGAAAGATTAGTATATACGGATTTTTTTGAATTTTTGTTTGTAAAAAACAAAATTTTTTTGGGCAAATGTGATATATTGTTGTATTTAGGGGTAAAGAGCTTCAAAAAAATTAAATATTTAGAATATTAAGGTCCGTATTGAAAAAAACAAAATAAGTTGATGAGGGTGACTCGAATAAGAAACGTTGCATTTAAAATTTGATAATGTTGTCTTGTATAGAAGATAAAGTAGCTACAATAATTTAAATTTTATGTTTCAATACTTATTGAAATAAAGTCAGGAAAAAATGAAAACGAAATCGGGAAAAATCGTATTTATGCGAATATCTCCGAAGTGGTTGTGACTTTTATCAATTTGTAAATGGAATACTATTAAATACCGAAATTTAACCTACTTTGTATCTCTTATGATTTTCCAGATGTCCATGCATATCGCATACACTAAAATTTGTAACACCCTGTATATTCAATAAAATGCAATTTCTTTTACATCAATTCCTGGTTCAACGAATAAATAAAATTGTCTTTTCTTGCCTTTCTTAAATTTCATTTTATGGTTTTTCAGGGTGCATTGATATATCCCTTTTTGAACTAAAAGCGTATCTAGACTAATAAAATGGTTAGAATAAAAATGAAAAAACCAATTCGGCAAGAAGATTTATAGTTCATAAAAGTTGTATAGCAACAGCTACATTGTAATCGTCTTACGTCTGACATAATTTCAAAATCGAATAATAAAAAATCTATAGAATACATAAAAAATCAGTGTTAGGGAAATTCTAGCTGAGTTTTGATACACCCTGTAACTAAACCTTTTATTGGTAACGTTAACGGTATAACTACTGATCATAACTCAGGTAACAAAATTATGTTTTGTATACACGTTGTTAAAATAAAGCTCCGTTTGTATGGAGATGTCCAAATTTTCGTATATTGCAAAGAAGCGAAAATATCAAAAAAATGCCAAAAATTGTTTTTTTTTTGTATTTTATCAAAGATCATTTTGATCTAAAGTAAACAAAATTTTTAAAAATTTTTGAGAATTTTAGGAGGTAACAAACTTTTGGGAAAATGAAAGAGTTTTATTTTACGCCCTGTATGTATTATTTTAGGTGCGCATATGCGATTGTGCAATTAGAAGCGCAAACCCAACAGATCATCAAAATGAACACCCAAAACCGCATCTCGATATTGCGTTTTGCAATTGAAATATCTATCTTTAAACTTTTATACAAAAATTTCTTGACGCAATATTTATGGCCAGTAGTTTAGATTAACTAGTGAAATTGTAGTACTAATTCAAAATGGCGGAACAAAATGGAGGCCAAATAAAATATTTATGATCAAAATGATATATATGAACAAAATGCTGGCCTAGTTTTCCCCCATAAAACAAAATAATTAGAAATTATTTAAAATATAATATTTTTAATCGTAAGCCAATACTTGCTTTTAATTATCATAATTTATCCGAAATCTGGCAAAAAATCAACCATTGCAGGTAGGGTGGCCAACTTTGGCCGATTCCAATGGAGGACAAAGGGAGATCGTATATTCTCGCATTCGAAATAATGCCATATATTTCTCTAGTCTGTTAAATATGAACAGAATTAAGCTCAAAACAACAGTAGGCCTAGACATTGGCCATTGTGGTCATCACATGCACAGGATGGGGCTTGAAGACGAATCCGAGTGACGCCTATGTATGGAGGATGACGATATCCTGTGCGAATGCCTGGCAGCTGTCAGGATCAGGTTCTCTATATTCGGTAGAGATATCCTGGTGCCCGAGGACTTAAGCATAGCTCCCCAAATGCAATGATAAGACTCATTGAGGATTTAGAGTTGCTTGTAGAAGTGTAAACATAGGTGTGAGCCACAGTAGATCACAGAGTCGCAGTGGAGGGTCGGTTTGATCCACTCACTTTTAACCTAACCTAACCTATAAAACAAGCTTTTGGAATCCGAAAAGCTTATTCAAATTGGTTAAGAAATGTCAGAACGCCTGACATTTAAATATCATTCTCTTAAATATGAACAGAATTAAGCTCAAAACAACAGTAGGCCTAAACATTGGCCATTGTGGTCATCACATGCACAGGATGGGGCTTGAAGACGAATCCGAGTGACGCCTATGTATGGAATATGACGATGTCCTGTGTGAATGCCCGGCAGCTGTCAGGATCAGGTTCTCTATATTCGGTAGAGATATCCTGGTGCCCGAGGACTTAAGCATAGCTCCCCAAATGCAATGATAAGACTCATTGAGGATTTAGAGTTGCTTGTGGAAGTGTAAACATAGGTGTGAGCCAAGTAGATCACAGAGTCGCAGTGGAGGGTCGGTTTGATCCACTCACTTTTAACCTAACCTAACCTATAAAACAAGTTTTGGAATCCGAAAAGCTTATTCAAATTGGTTAAGAAATGTCAGAACGCCTGACATTTAAATATCATGTCAAAAAAACTTTTTGACGAGCAATTTATATATGGCAAGACAAAATAATTGTCTAATAAAATGTTTAAAAAGTCCGTAAAATTTTATTTACAAGAATAGAAAAAGCAGGAAAATATAGGTATGTAGATATGGACCAAAAAAAGTTGTGGACGTAAAAAATGTAGAAAATATGTACCATATAACAAATGAGTATAAAGAAGAGTAATTGTTAAAAAATCGGCAACTTGGCAGGGCATATATTGTTTTATGTTGGGCCATAGATCCTTCCACTATCTAAAGCCCCTTAGGAAGTTTATTTTAAGTTAAAGTATTGCAAAAAAAACCTTTTTAAACAATTTCAAATGTTATTTTTCTAAATTAAAAAAAAATATAAAAGTATCAGAAAACCAAAAACAAAACATTGGTTTTATATTGATAAAATTGTTATAATACAAATGTAAAGTCTTTCTGACACAGTCGAACGTTGAAACTGATAAAAATTCACTTTTTCGCATTGCCAGTACAAATTTCAGGTTTTCAGCTCAATTTTCATCAACGAAAATGTATCAAAATGCCATTGACTCAATGGTCCCGCGTCTGAATTTTTCTTAAATATGGTAGTTACTAAGATAAGTTGATGGAAAACTGTAGTTAAACTTCCACCACTGAGATACCAAGAGAAAAGTCTGAAAATTGGGAACGCACAAACTAAATTTACAATAAAGTTTAAAAAATTAATTTTAAAGACGGAATTCAAAAAAAATGTGATAATTAGTTTTTATCTGGAAACTTTCCAAAATACTAAAAACAAATTTGAATTTTATTACCTAATATTTTCACGGTTTTGCAGATTTAGGAAATCGTTTTTTAATAATTTATATTAACTGTTTATTCACTGTTTTTAGTCGGTCAGGTATTATCTTGCTTAGAAGACCTGAAATACTTTATATTTTCACAGCAGTATCCAGTAGAATACTTAACCGGATTCCTGATCCAGAAATCTCTAAACACACATTTTTTGCCTTGAAGTCTCATTTACATCGTACTTGTCCATATAATAAATAAATGCCTGTTAAAATTTCTATATTTTCTTAGTTGTTATTGTTATTTTTTTTCAGAATACATGTAGAGGGCCTTTTTTCCAAGAGGAATGGTCAAAGCATTAAAAAAATATATTTCAGATGTCTTTTTACTGACTTTCTATTCCAGTCTATTAAAAATTATTTTATAAATTATTAAAATTTAATTAAAACATTTAAGTCGTTTCAGAAGTTAAACCCGTGAAATCACTCTAGAGACTCCGTCAAGGACTACCTTTCGAAAAATTTGTGTATGATACAAGTGACTTTTGACGTCCTCTACCCACTACTAAGTGTTGGGCATATACTTAACAGGCACTCTGTATAGTTTCAAAGAGGATGTGTTACAAAATGCTATATTAATATACCAACAAGTCTATCTAACATTTAGATACCATCTTACGAGAGGTTTTCAGCTTACACGGCACTACAAATAAAATAACAATTTTCTGTGAAGCCCTTTATTTACTCTATCAAGTGCAAGGCCAGTTCATTTAAGTTGTCAAATATTGCACGTTTATCTAAAAGCTGCCCCTTTTTATTTTTAGCGTCATATGGCAAACGTAAAAGTAATTTAGGAAAGTTGAACGTGTATTTATTATTAATAACATGTATGGGAGTGGAAGCCTTGAGGTCTGCTATGTTGTTGTTACGGTTTTGTTGGTTAAATGGATTACGTAAAATTGCTCGCTGGAATACAAACAACAGACTGAAAGGCGCTGCATTTTAGATTTCCTAATTACACTGGCCGACAAAAAAATTTTTTTGTTGTAACACAAATCAGAATAGCATAATCTAATAGAATGGACCTATCCAAATAACAAAAATTACAAATAGAAAGTTGTACCACGTAGTGTTTTCTTCTTAGAGTTGTAGAACCATATCGAATGTTACGATACTTAATATCTATAGAAAAAATTATTTCAGAAAATTCTTAACCCTGTTTATTGCCTATGCTTACAGTTTTCGCCTATTAAACATACCATACTTCTAGGAGAAAAGCAAACGAGAAAAATATTAACTTAAAACACTAATTAAACTTTATTTTTTTCGTTTATGAGGTGTCCTATCCTCTCTCTTCAAAAACCAACAGTAGTCACCCATCATGGCTAGATCCCATCGTCCTTGGTACCGAATTTCCACTGTTCTGATATCTTGGTGAAACCTTTCACCCTGCTCGTCACTAACAGCTTCCAAACTTTTAGGAAAAAATGACAGATGGGAATGGAGGAAGTGAATTTTTAATGAAATTCTGGCACCAAGCGCTTTATAGGCATCTAAGAGTTCATTAACTAATTGTTCATAATTTTCATCCATATTGTTGCCTAAAAATCCTCTTACTACATTAACAAATGAATTCCATGCTCTGAGTTCCTGCCTGGTAAGCTTTTCCGTAAAATTGACATCATCCAGCAATTTTTTGATTTGTGGACCAAAAAAATGCCTTCTTTTAATTTAAATTTCCATTATATTTAGATGAGTCTATGAATAAGCGCCACTCACAGGGAGAATGTTCGATATCAAGTTCCTGCATTAAACTGTCTATATCAGTACACGCGCACAACGAATTTTCCATACTGTAGAATTCAGAAAACATAGCATTTATTTTTCTGAAATTCGTAATTTTTGTTTCTTTGGCCAATAAGTTCCATTCCTTAAGACGGGAACCCAGAAGTTCTGACTGTTGTTTGAATAACCCCAAATCATGTACTAAATCGTTTAATTCACTTTGAACAATCAAATGTGGCTCGCCGGAACTGGGATCTGTGGTAAAAGTGGGATCGGTGCACTGTTCTTCTGAGCTGCCTGATGATGCGTTATCTCCATTATCTCTCAAATCAATAGCTTGCTAATTTAAAGGCGCAATCGGCACTGGCAAATTTGCATTATGAGGAACAGGTCGTATGGCAGATTGCAAATTTGGACATTCTATATTGTGCTTTCTCTTTTTGGAATAACCTTCTGTCTTTGTAAGGCAAAAATAACAATCGTCAGAGTGATTGGTGGGTTCTCGCCATACCATTGGAACTGAAATGGCATATTTTTTCTCTTTCCCTTCATCCACTGAACCAATGATACACTATAACTAACAAGCACACATGGGGAGCCCACCGTTTATCTTGATCCCCAATTAAGATACCAAAATATTTAAAGTAGGCTTTTTTTATATTTTTGGAAAATGGCCTGGCTTGTGATTTCACCAGAAATTCTCCACTAATATAACAAAATTTGGAGGAGAAATTTTGCAACTTTGGCTCGTTTGACACTTGCTTATCGATACACAGAGAACCACTCAATTCGAAACTCAACAGAAGAGTGATGTTTAACGTTTATTTTTATGTCTAATGTTGTAAACAACCCAGTCTAGGTAATTTTTCCGTTATAAAATGGACCCATTTTAGCCGCCCCACAATAAAATTGTTTACCTGCCAATATAGAAGGTTCTAATTAGGCTATTAAAAATGGTACGTATTAGGGCTTTCCGAATATTTTTTTTTATTATTGGGAAAGTATTTCCATTGTGGAAATAATGAGCTGGCCTGTGTTAGAAAAATCTTGTCGGCCAGTGTTATTAATTAAAGCGAATGTGGATGAATACTGAGAAGAAAATCTACTTTTAAAACTGTAGATATATTCTCAAAATGTTTGTTTCATTTAGGATAGGAAATATTTGTTTTTGAAACAAAATACAAATATATCATTAATGTGGCTATTTTTGTAAGAAAAAATTGGTAAATCGTTTTTACTTAAAAAGTCATGGTTCTCGAGTTTAAACCATGTCAAAGTGGAATGACTTTCCGACGTTTCGCCTGCATTTACAGTAGGTATGTTCAGGAATCTTCACTAGACAAGATCAGAAACACTGAATGAGCCCCGATGAGTAGAGATCAGGTTTTATACCCGACCTGTGTTCCTCGGCGCGTTTCTAACTGTGATGATTGTTGTCAATGATGTTTAAATTTCAGAGTCAGGTCTGTCAGAAATTGCCCTTCATACTAATAAAAAAATGTATACTTACTTACACACTTTACAAGCATGTATCACTTCTGATGCTTAAGCTACAGTCCTAGTAATACATTTAAATTCAGGGAATATAGGAGTAAAATAGTCCTTTATGGTAATGAAAAATATATTTCCAGTTCAGGGAGTTGCTTCACCTACAGGTGTTACTTGTAATATTTAAGCTACAGGGACAAGGGTGTATAATAGTATTTTCTGTTAATAAAAATTTCTTATGTAGTGAACAGAAAGTTGCGTCCCTTACCCATTCCTTTATATGAGCGCTTATAAAATTCAAATCACTCAAAAACGGAAAATGAATGGTTCTCATTTGTCGAAAGTGATACACGTGTCGCTTTTTAATCCTGAGTAGTTCACCGTCTGGTGAGGCTTTTGGGCTCATGGACTGGTCGGATAATTTTAATAACAGTAATAATAACAATAATAGGAATAAAAATATTAATATTAATAGCTGAACAACTTTTGCTTTAATTGGGAAAGGTTTAAAATTGTTTTCTTTGAGGAGACTATAGGACGCGGCACACATCATATCAAACAGTTGTTTTATTGCAAAAATGGTTTTCTGCAAGCGTTATTTCGAGGGAGGCTAATGTCTACTGTCCAACAAGATCATACGATCCCATATCCTTGAATTTTTTTGCATGGGGACGAAAATTTCTGATTGGATTTTCAAGTAGTTTACCTAGTTGTTTGTGGTTAGTGTATTATTTGTATGCTGTGTCTTCTAAGAATTCTTTCGATCCTGACTGTTGTGCCTTTTACATATGGCAGGACTACTTGTTGCCTTGCCTATTCATATTTTTTGTTGTTCGTTGTTTGGGAGCCCTGTGCATTAATAGCCTTCTGTAGGGTGCGATTTGTGTCATTCTTCTTTAAAGATTATTAGATTTATATTAAGTTCTTTTTTTGTGTTTCAGTTAATCACCCGGATCTGTATATTAGGTTATTGGCCACAGCTTGAATTGGTGCGGGGTAATGATGTGATCCTGCATTTAAATATCTGTCTGTATGTGTTGGTTTTCTGTACACAGTGTATTTGAAATGTCAGTTATGTAATTTTGTGACCAGATCGTCTAAACATGGAAGTTTTCCTCTGACTCTAGAGTAAATTGTATTCTGGGATGCATTGAATTTACATGAGTCATACATTTTTCGAGCTCTGTAAGCCCATGTCATCCACATAATGAATCCATAATTTGGGCTTCAAACTTGCTTTCTCAAGAGCTTCTTTCTCGAAGTATATCATAAATAAATTCGCGACTACTGGTGATAGCGAGGACCCCATTGGAGCGCCATCCATTTGTTTATACATTTGCCCGTTAAATGAAAAATAAGTATTTTTAGGGCAATGCTCCTAGAGTTGTATTATATGTGTCGGAAATCCTCGTTCATTGCAATCTTGTCTAATGCTTCGTCGAGGAATACTGGGATAAAGCGGCTTGACATCTAGGCTTGCTATATATCGTCTTTTTCGAGAACTTTGTCGTATGATTCGAGTAAAATGCTCCAAGTTTTTTACAAATGAATCGGCTTTTTCGAGAGCTGGTTGCATAATTTCAGCAAGATATTTTTCCTGTTTTTGTAGTGGCGAATTAACCATAGAGTTTAGGACATCTGCTCGACTTTTCCCGTGATATGATTTTTTTTTGTATTTCGTGGTTTATTGGTGAACTTTTTATTGTATTATTAGTTGTTTATTCTAGGTACGTAGTCGGGTCCCTTGGAACAAGCATATAACAATTGTCTTGTAAGATATTCTGCATTTTTTGTATGTAGTCCTGGGTATTTATAGCTACGGTTGCATTTCCTTTATCTGCTGGAAAGATTGTGATGCCTTTATTTTTTCGAAGGTTTGTTAGGGCCCTTTGTTCAGTGGTATTTAGGTTTTGTTCCGGTGATTTGCTTAAAATTCTTGCCATATCTTGTCGAATCTCCTCAGCTTTCGTTTCTTCAGCTGAGTCAAGGACAGCCTCCACTCCAGCTATTATTTCTCTAGGTATTTCTTTAGGAGATATCGCAAAATTTAAACCCTTACTTGGTATGGATTTTTCACTTTCTGAAAGAGTGTAGCATGATATATTTCGCACTAATTTATCGACGTCTACTGATCAGGCTTGTGACTGACTCGACTTTTTTAGGAGATTGTGTTGTTTTCTAGTTGGATGGATTTGTTCTTTTAGTAAGGCCTTACTAGCATTTCGAAATATGGTGTTAGTTTTTCTGGTTTTAATATGATAAGACAACCGTGTAATCGTTACAGTCACTAACACTTCAGTCTTTATTCGGACGCGAGAGCGAAAGCTTCGAAAATGCCAAATGTGATTTTGCCGAAGGACATGCCCACGATTTATTTTTCCCTCTCTTATATATATATATATATATATATATATATATATATATACCTATAATTTTAGAGAGTAATAGACAAAAACCGGAAAAAGATACGAAAATATGTCTGATATCCTTGGAGAGCCACAAGTGTACGCTAAAAACGTACCAAATCTTAAAAAATCATTTAATATTGTGCACTAGACAGCGACCGAAAGGTGAAAAATACGTTTTGAATCGACGACGAAGTCACCCCTTACACATACAACACCAGGTCTACGGTTGCTGCCGCCCAGGCTATTAGCTTAGTTTTGTCTTTATGACATTTTCAAGAAGTTTTATAGGTATATACTTTTCTTATTTGCTTCTGTCTTATGTCTATTAAACTTATTAAATTCAACCGGCTTAATAACCTCCAAGATTATTTCAACAGGTAGACGGAGGGGACCATTGCCGCGTGTCAGTAATGGCGCTGTTTTTTCTTAGGGGTTGTAACTAGAGCTGTCATTTTTATATCATACTCTAGACAGCAATGTCAAATATGCGGCCCAGTGAGCATTTTTCTGCGGCCCAAATCAGTTTTGAAAATCGCCAGATAATGCGGCCCGCGAACAACTTGAAAACCATTTTTGAAAGCGCGCGACGCTGCAACAACGATAGGTATAATAAAATGTACAATTGTACATAGTGCCATCTATGTTTAGGAGGATGAACTACACATACTTAACCTAAAACCTAAAGCCAAACGTTATCTGGGTTGTTCCGTGAAATTCTATCGCGCAAAAACACAGTTGACGGATATCTGAACTTTCTGGAAAGAACTTGAGAAAACACAATCCGTATATAAGCCGTGTTCAATTGAATTCAGTCGTTCAGTGTTTAGTCAATTAAGAGTCAGTTGCGATAGAGTTGAGTTGCGCACTTATTGTTACAACACTTAACAGTACTTATTATAATTTATTTCGTATAAAGTTTTTAACATGTCTCTTTCAAAACCAAGTGGAAGTAAGAGGAAACTTGTAGATGAGCACCGTATCTTTCAAGAAAAGTGAGAATTAGAGTGCTGTGAAGTGAAAGTAAAAAATATTTGTTTGATTTGTAATAGTACAGTCGGCGTCTCAAAATTATATAATATAAAACGTCACTATGATATTCATAAACCTATGTTTGACAAGTATACGGGCATGGTCAGAAACGAAAAGTTAAATAAGTTAAAATCAACAGCTTATGTTAAC
Source organism: Kuschelorhynchus macadamiae (assembly GCA_030620095.1). Lineage (NCBI taxonomy): Eukaryota > Metazoa > Arthropoda > Insecta > Coleoptera > Curculionidae > Kuschelorhynchus > Kuschelorhynchus macadamiae. The sequence continues at coordinate 2,303,436 of JAUTXW010000642.1, forward strand.
ACGTCCAAAGCAAGAAAATGAATCTGTCCTTCAAGCGAGCTACGTATTGTCGGAATTAATCGCGAAACACTCGAAACCATTTGTTGAAGGTGAATTTATAAAAGAGTCCCTTGTAAAGGGCAGCCGGGAGCGTGAAGGCATTTTAAAATTTATCCTTGTCCCGGAATACTGTCGCTGAAAGAGTTACTGAGTTGGCTGCCAATATAAGTGATCAGATAACAACAAAATCAGACTCTTTCATTGCATTTTCTATTGCCTGTGACGAAAGTACGGATGTGCGTGGTGTGGCGCAACTCGCTGTTTTTCTTCGTGCGGTTGATACAGATATCAATGTGAATGAAAAATTACTGGGATTAGTACCATTGCATGATAAATAACTGTGAAGGATATTTTCAATGCTGTTTATAGACTTTTGCAAAAGTACAATTTAGATTTGTCAAAACTGTCTTCCGTTGCAACAGACGGAACTCCTTCAATGAGTAAAAAATGGCTTCGTTAAAGTATTACAAAGATCAGAGAAACGGGCAATGACAAACCAGATTTTCATCATATTCATTCTATAATCCACCAAGAAGTTTTATGCTCAAAAGTGATCAAGTTGGAAAATGTTTTAAAGTCAGTGAAAAAAATTATAAACTTCATAGTCACGAGGCCTTAATCAGCGGCAGTTTTCTGCATTTTTACGTGATTTAGAAAGTGGTTTACCATATTATGCAGAGGTGCGATGGCTTTCGTGTTCTATGGTACTCGACCGGTTTTGGAAAGTCAAAGAAGAAATACGCGTTTTCATGGAAACAAAAGGAGAAGATATCAGCTTATTATGAGATGTACCTTTTTTTACAAGATCTTTCATTTATGGTAGATATTATAAAACACTTGTCGGACTTAAAAACGAAATTGCAAGGACCACATCAAGTTATTACAGATATGCATGATCATGTGAAAGCTTTCAAGTGTAAGATGATGTTGTGGGAAAAACAGTTAGCAGAGGATAATCTGTCACATTTTCTGACTTGTAAGGCATATCAGGAAAGCACAAGTGTCCCAATATCACACAAAATATATTCAGAGAAATTGAGAAGCCTTCTGGCAGAATTTGAGAAGCGTTTTCAGGATTTTAAGACCCAAGAAAACAATTTTTCTCTATTCACTGGTCTTTTTCACTATCGATATTGATAAAGTTCCCCCTCACTTACAAATGGAAATAATTGAGATTCAGTGTCAGACCCATTTAAAACAAAAATTTGATAGGGTTGGTACGTTCGAATTTTATAAGTACTTGCCTGTTCAATACCAAGAAATGAGAAAATTTGCCTGTAAAATCCTGTCAATGTTTGGAAGTACCTGTAAGTGTGAACAACTATTTTCTTTGATAAAAGGAAACAAATCTCCCGCAAGATCGCGATTGACGGACGCACACTTGGACTCAGTTTTAAAAGTTATTTCCGCGGATAAATTCGCGCCACAAATAGAACTTAATTAAAGACAAAAGATGTCAAATATCTGGAAAAAGAATTTAATGTTTGTAGTTTTTTGTAATGTAAATGGAAATTTAATAAACGGACTTGTCCTTTAATAGTACTTTTTCACAAGATTTTCAGTAGTTTGTCTTCTTTAAGATAAGGTTTTGCGGCCCACCTAGTCGATGGTCTTCATGCTTTTGGCCCACCAGTGACTTTGAGTTCCATATGGCTGCTCTAATAGGAACATTCCTACAATTTATCCCCAATGAGCAATATAATTTACACCTCTTCCTCCCCTCCACAAGAATGTAAATCTGACTTTTTAACTGGTCATTATGAAATGAGATTCCATTTTGGCTTTTATTATCCATTTATTTTATATAAGGAAACAACCGTAAGCAACAATTGACGGGATACATATTTTTATCTCGCTGTAATCATAACGGCACGGCATAAGCAAACAACTAAACAGATAATTTGCAGCAAAGAACAAAATGAAGTCCATCGTTTTAAAACTGTGTTAAGATAGACATGTAAGGTAACACATGAATAAATATCCCCGCAAAATCTTCCTCTTCCCACCTTGCCAATAAACCGGGGTCGCATAATTTCTTTTTTTTTTCTGTATCGTTTATAGCCGTTTCGTGACTTTGTTTTGATGGAATACAGGTTGGTCGCGAAATTAAAAGTTCATAACAAAGCCTTAGTATTTCTGATGTCTTATCGGTATTCAGGTAATGTGCCGCTCTAACGAGCAGTTAAGAAATGACCCCCTGACTTTGTCTATTATGTTGGTATTCTTTGAATACTGAATAACGATTTCTTATAAAAATTCAGTCACCTATATAAATGCCGTATTTGAGATGTGGCTTAGCTTGCCATTATGTATGTCAATATAATAATTTTTCTTACAAAAAGCCGACAGTGGCGTCTGATAAGGGCATTTTTTTATATAAACTTACCTAGATCCCTACATATACAGGGTGTCTATTTTAGGTTATACCACTATTGCTATATCATAAACGGTAAGAGATACGATGGTGGTTAAATTAAAGAAAATGTGTCCTTTATGGAGGCCGTTAATAATACATTTACAGATTTTTAATTTTTTTCTTTGTTCCTGAAATACTGGGGTTTTTGCAAAAATTGCCCAACATTATTTTATTAAATATCTCAAAAAGTTTGTACTTTAGAAAAAAGTTTTATACAACACTTACTTACTTTAATGTTCTCTACAAAATAGAGCACTCAGATTTTCAATCCGACGTTTCGTCTACCGGCCACCACCATCATTTTTTTTAATACGGAACTGCATTTTTTATTTCATTTCATTGAACAATTTACAGTTCATACATCAACATATACCAAGAACATTTTTATCGACGTTTCGTACTGTTATATTCATCACCATGTTCCCTTTTTCTAGTACGGCTCTGGATTTTCAGTGAAAGAATGGGCTTCTTCATAAATATATTTATTTAATAATGTGGGTCGCGGAAAATATTATTAAATTTTTTTACGGTTCATCACGAACGAAATTACAATTAAATACCTACTAATATTAAAATGGTTTAAGGTTTAAAATTAATTACTTACAGTATAAAATAACAAGTAACGATTAAAAATGTTGGAAATGCCGGCCGGTATTTCTTAAACACTCTATAGCATTATTAATAACTTGCTGAATATTTTTAAGCACTCTTGGTGTTATTTTATCACATGTCAACTGAATTATTAGCTTAAGATCATCCAAAATTACAGGAGTCGTTAAATATACCAAGTCCTTTATGTATCCCCATGCCATATGGAACAATCCATTGGAGTTAGGTCCGGGGACCGAGATGGCCAATTAATAGGACCGTTATTACCAATCCAGTGGTTAGGTTTAAAATTACTAAGGAATCGGGTAAAGCGACGGTAACGATGCGCTGGAGCACCATCTTGTTGAAAAAACTCAAAATTTCTATGCACAGCCAAAGGCAGGTTATCTAACATTTCTTCGAAATCATTTGTCAAAAAATTCAAGTACATGTCATTAGTTAAATGGTCCTTAAAGAAGTAGGGACCCACTACTTTAGAATCTAAAATTGTGACACCGTTCCTATTAATGAGAAAAAATACTTGTCTCGATTTATTTCTAGTCTAAAATCTAAATGGCTAAATTTTGTCCAAAAATCTCGGATCAGTTCATTAACGGGCAGTATCGGAGCACGTGATGCCGCTCAAAAAAATTAAAAAGAAGTAAAAAATTGGGGTAACTTAAAGACATTTGGTGGAGTCGAATCCCTAACTACTTTGTCAAAGTAAAAAGGGGTTAGATGGGGAATAAAAAGGAGATTTAAAATCAGTATGGAATGCTTATAATTCAAGCCAAGAAAGCAGTCGAAATACAAAAAAAACTGTTTCAGCCTTTTAAATATTCACAGCAACAGCAATTTTCTACGAGTGATTGAAAAAACACATCGCCAAAATTACTTTTCGGTTTATTTATGGAGTTCAAATTTTGCAATATATTGTAAAAAGTAACTTTTTACAATATATTGCAAAATGGGTGAAAATCTGCTAAAATAGGAAACAATCGGAACAATCTATGGTTCAGCTGCCGTAACCGAAATGAAAAAAGTGTCTAAACTTAATTTTAAAATGGCAAATTTAAAAAATAGAAGAAACTTTTTATTACGTTGTAAAACAGAACAAATAACACCTACATTTTTAAAACTAAATACAAAGCATGTAAGATTTTTTTCGACAAAACTTCAATGTCAATTTCAAGAAAATATTACTAACAAGTTTGTCTTAAGTACCCTAAACTTGCTTATAACAGACACTATACAAAACATACAGAAATTAGATAAACTTATTTTAGATACAAAAAATAAAATACAGAATATTTTTCCAAACGACCTTTTTGAAGCATTTCTTAATCATGAAAAAAATAAATTTGAAAATATTTTTTTAAAAATCAAAGAAAAAAACATTAAAAAAATCAATACTCTTATTTTAAAAAATAAAAATATTTCCTCAAAACAAATAAATATGGAAGAAGAATGGCTAGAAAATTTATCAAACACAATAATCCCAGATTACGCCAAAGATATTTTTAGTTTAGGCGACAACTTTGCAATGCCTATAGAAAACTCTCAAGAGCTCCCAATTCCAGACATAATATCCTCAATTGAAATATCTATCAATAATCTATCCGCTCATAAAAAAGACGACCTTAGAGCAAACTGTTGCAATATTTTGACAAATCATAAAAATAAACTAAAATCGCATCAAACTAAGTCTAAAACTAAATTACTAGAAAAACAGTTAAGTCAAAAACTAAAAAAGACTCGTAATTTTTTAAAAGAAAATCCCCAGCTTAAAATATTAAAACCAGACAAATCAAATAAAACTGTAATTATGGACTCTAAAGAATATAATACAAAAATGAATAACCTTCTCGCTGATAAACAAACTTACAAACAAATAAACAGCGATCCTACAAATATATTTCAAAACAAAATAATGAACTGATAAAAAAATGGGAAAACAAAAACTACATTTCTCCCAATACAGCCAAAGATTTAAAAATTCACAACGCACAAGCTCCCAAAATCTATGGGTTACTAAAGCTTCATAAGGAAGGAATACCTTTAAGACCGATAGTTTCCTGCGTGCAATCTCCATTAAATAAATTATCCAAATACTTAAAAGAAATTTTAAATAATATTATAAATAAAACTTCCTCTTTTATCAAGGATTCCTGGCATTTTAAAGAAAAGATTAAAAATATTACAATACCAGATAATTATACAATCATATCTCTTGACGTCGTATCATTATATACAAACGTTCCTATAGATTTAGCCTTAAACGTAATAAAGAAAAAATGGAATGAAATAAAAAAATATACCGACATCCCTCTAGAAGAATTTCTATCAGCCACCCAATTAACTCTAAAATCTATGTATTTTACCTACAACGACACCTTTTATAAACAGATCGAGGGCTGCGCAATGGGATCTTCCATATCAAGTGTAGTGGCACAGCTTGTGCTAGAAGATCTTGAAAGTCAAATCATTCCAAGTTTATCGTATAACATCCCCTTTTACTATAGATACGTGGATGATTGCATAATGGCTATTCCAAATAATATGACAGAAAATATTCTTAATTCTTTTAATTCCTTCCACCCTAAACTTAATTTCACAATCGAAGTGGAACAAAATAATAAAATCAATTTTCTTGATATGACATTGTATCACAATCAAAAGTCTATAAACACAATGTGGTACACCAAAAAAACTTGGTCGGGAAGATACCTCAATTTTCACTCACACCATCCAATGTCTCAAAAAAAGTCCGTAATTATAGGTTTAGCTGATAGAGCTCTCAAATTAAGCGATCCAATTTATCAAGAAAATGCTATAAAAAAAGCCAAAGAAATTCTAATGAAAAATAGTTACCCAATAAAACTTATTAACACTCTTTTCAACACACGTATAAAGAAAATTCACAGTCCTAATACCAGTGACAACAAAAAAGTAAAAATAAAAATAACTTTTTATCACTTCCTTACATACGGGGGCTTTCTGAAAATTTTCAATCAGTATTTAAAAAATATGACATAACTGTTTGTCATAAAGGCTATAATCTTCTGAAAAAAAACTTTAGCTCCTTAAAAAGTAAAACACATAAAAACAAAAAAACTCATGTGATATACGAAATTCCATGCACCGATTGCCCAAGTGTTTATATTGGTCAGACATCACAGTATTTGCAAAACCGTTTAAATGGACATAAGTTTGACAAAAAGAATACAACAGCCTTAAGTAAACATGAATGTCAAACTAAACACACCTTCAATTTTTCGGAAACCAAAATATTGCAAACAGAGCATAATCAGAGGAAACGGGAATTTCTTGGGTTGGTCTATATATCCAAAGCCGAAAACTCTATCAATGACAAAACAGATATTAAAAATCTAAGCAAAATTTATTTTAACATCCTAAATAATTAATATTATGATCATTTGAAACCATTCACGAAACATTGTTTACCACTGCCAACCCTAATAAAAAGACAAAAACAAACGTAAACAACTTTACATTGTCGATAAAATAATAGGTAGTCACTGTCGTTTTACATGTATGGCAATAAGTATGTGTCGTGTTATGTCTGATCCTCGTTTTTGAATTTTAAATGTATATAAATATTTTTAATGTGTGGATCGTCTTGAATATATTGAAGTAAGCCGAAGAAAATTATTTTTACTATTTTAGACATTGTAACTTAAGTAAACTTATAAGAATTTAAAAATTGAATATTTATAAAAAAAACTGTAAACTCTTAGGGCAGTAATTTATTTCGTTTTAGATGACTGATGAAGGCCATAAAGTGGTCGAAACGTTTTAATATTGACGAAAAACTTTTTAAAATAAAATCATTTAACATCAATGATATGTTATAAATCGAACACCATTCCCAAGAAAATGTTTAAATAAGTATATATATATATATATATATATATATATATATATATATATATATATATATATATATATATATATATATATATATATATATATATATATATATATATATATATATATATATATATATATATATATATATATATATATATATATATATATATATATATATATACTTAAAGTAGAGTTTCTTGGGTATTTGGTTCTTTAATGAAAGGTATTTAAGACATCATATAAGTGTAGAGATTCTTATATATTACCAAACGTTTCGACTAGAATCTAGTCTTCATCAGTGCTACAACAATTTATTAGTTAAGTTTTTTTTTGAAAAGTTTAAAATATGTGTTTAGTTCGGCTCACCCAACGAAGTAATTACTTAAAAATCCTAGTGGTTTCATCGTTGTGCTCTATTAAAATAATAAACTAACATTTAACACAACATGTATATAGTTTCAAAACAAAGACGGGCACAGTATTTATAACATAGAACGGACATAGTGCTCACATGTATTTTAAAATATAAACTGACTAGTCGAATCTCATATTCTTATTTCTACCTTAGCCTTTTTTTTTCCTATTAAATATTGATAACGATAACATATACTGGTGGAATAATATATATATATTTATTTTGATTTTAGTAGGTGGGGTATTAATTAATAACGTTGTAATAAATTTTATTTAAGTTTTTTATGTCACATTTGTCATTTATAGAATTTTTATTTTTTTTATGTAAACATTTCTAGGAATTCCCTCTTTCGCTGATTTGGCTCAGTTTTTAAGATTATTGTTTCTTTAAAATTAAATTTATGGGAGGTTTGGGTCTCGTGATTTGTTAGGGCTGTTTTTTTGTTCTTGTCATACTTGTGGCCATTCATGCCATTTTGTAGGTATTGTGTTGTTTGTCCAATGTATACAGACGAGCAGTCAGAGCATGGTATTTCATATATGGTGCGGGTTTTTCGGTTTTTAGGTGTTTTACTTTTAACTGAACTAAAATATTTTTTGAGAAGGTTATGTCCTTTATGGCACACTAAAATTTCATGTTGTTTAAAATATGATTGTAGATTTTCAGACAGTCCCATGTATATATGGAATTGATAAATAATTTTCGGTTTTTTTTATTTAATTGTGGTGGATCGTTTTTAAGAATTTTTAGCCGGGAGTTAAATAAAGTGTTAATTAATTTTATGCGATAACTGTTTTTAACTAAAGTTTCTTTTGCTTTCTTACAGCATTATTTCTAAAATTTAAGCCGCTTAATTTTATTGCTCTGTCTACTAATCCGATTATAACTGACTTTTTTTGAGATATGGGGTGTTGGGAGGAGAATTTAAATAACGACCAGACCAAGTTTTTTTGGTATACCGTTCTGTTTGTACTTTATTATTTTGATTATGAAGTGCCATGTCTAAAAAACTGATCTTATGGTTGTCTTCTATTTCGATGGTAAATTGTATTTTTTGGTGAAAGGAATTGAATGAGTTTAGGAGATAATCGCATTTATTTTTCAGAATTGCACTTAGGCAGTCATCAACGTAACGGAGAAAGAAGGGAAGTTTAATTTCAAGATTAGGGATTATTGCTGATTCCAATTCTTCCAATGCCATTTAAGCTATGACACTAGAAATGGGGGAACCCATAGCACAACCCTCAATCTGTCTATAAAATTTTTCCTTGTACATAAAATAGGTAGAGTTAAGCGTTAGCTCTATTGCTTTTAAGAATTCTTCCAGGGGGATATCTGTATATTTTTTTATTTGGTCCCATTTCTTTTTTATTAGGTTAAGTGCCATTTAGATTGGGACGTTTGTATATAACGATACTACGTCTAGGGAGACTAGTCTAGAGTCAGAGTGGTGAATTTTGAGAAATTTTTGAATTGTAGCGTGCACAAATTCTGTTTGCCATCTTTTGACCTTTCGTAAAGTAACATCAGTGCCTCCTACGTTAATTTCGAAAAATTGGGTAAAATCTAATTTCGAGTAAAAATGTATTATTTATTCTTCCATTTGCCATTGAATTTACCACTTTTCAAACTGACCTGGCGCTGCAAGTTGTGTAGGTTTGTCTGACATGTCATAATAAGCAGCCTCACGGGGTCGCGATTTTTTTTAAGTTTAGCCCAAAATTTGCACATATCTGTTGATCTATCTATCTTGAATGCTTTGAGCGGCGCTGAAAATGTATATACATTCCCAAAAGTGCAGAAATATCAGGTTTTTTCGACATACGTGAAACTTAGTAGTAATTATATTTTTATTTTTTTTTGCTTTATACTTATGCGGTATTTAAAGCGTCGCTGATTTTAGTATGCTATAGGGTTTCGTGATAGATATTATACGGGGTCCTAAAGTAATCCGTTTTCGAATAACAAGTGTCTGGGAGATTCAACGGCAGCTTTACTTTAAATTTTGACAATGTGTACTGGTTATATAAAGTCGCCGCTTTTTGTAAGTTGAATTCAAAACAGATATAGTCGAGGTAATTATTTCGACCTGGAAAAATTCTGTTCAATAGGGATCATATCTTGTTTTATGTATGATTTTAATAATTAATTAACAATTTAATATTGTGTGTTGTGATATTTATTACTTTTTATTTATTTTTATTCTTAATTTTTATTAAAACCGATGTCATTTAAAAAATCGGGGACCTTGGGATTACACCATATCAAGTCGAAATTTCTATTTGATATTTCGCCTGAGATTGCTCGAGGCATCTTCAGGGATCTTTCCTCCATGAAGTCTAAGATTGAATGAGCTTGGAGAGATTCAGGTGGATTTTTGTACCTGTTTTTTACTCATCGAGCCATGGTCTCATTTTAAGATGGGTTTCCACGTATGATGTAGAAAAGCTCGTATCTTTATTAAAGTTATTTGTATGTTTAAACATTTTAATAAATTCTTTAATTTTTCCACCATGGTTTCTTTTACATTTATAACATGTCCAGTGATATGCTTGTGTTAAGCTACATCAGATTTTTCATGCATCATTCATGTTCCCTAGTCTACTGCATGTTAAACGTTCTATTGCTCCTAATATATTTCACCACAGGAGCAAGGAACATTTTTCCTCGTTCTGGTTAAAAAGGAACGCAAGCATTGTCCAATCTTCCTGTGTGTACTGGAAACTGACCGTTTGTTGAAATGCCGAAGTAATCGTCGTATTTTATCTATAGTACCGTTGTTGAACAAACGAAAGTCAGTTTTTCTATTTCCAATATATTAAAGAGAATAAAGAATCAGAAATCGAAAGGGTTCTAAGTACTAGAGAGTTAATGATCGTGTGCCTTTGTGCTAGATGGTGGTGGTGGCATTTAACTATCTATATGTATGCATCGATTTTCTACATATATAATGTCCTATTCTACAATTTTATTTACTTTGAACAAATCCAGCTAGACAGGGAATCCTTCCAATCGATTCAATTTTCATTATGAATTTAATATTTTGGTGTTGCTGATTAGGGTGATCTCGAGATATAAGTAATTTTTCCTGTCCTTGAGGCTCCCCGAGGTTTATTCATATACATTTTCTTGAAAAATGGAATAGGTAATGAAAGTTTTAAATAATGGTACTTCTACGTCAAATCTGACCAAGTTGTTTTAGGGATTCAACCAGATTGCTCAAGTTTCTTCGCGAAGTATACAGAGTCTTTTATATAAGATTCTGTTTTTGCTGTAACTAAATTATGAAAATTGAAAAGGTATTTACCTAGTTTACATGTAGGTGAGCCTATTGCACTGACAGGTGTTACTATATATCTTGCAAATACCTTAGAACTTGAGGATTATGGAGCTGCGTGGCTTTAATGATTTCTTCTTCGCTGATTAGGTATGTGAGATAACACATGAATACATCTGTAATATCTTTTTCTTCACACCTTGCCAATAAACTGTGGTCGCAAATATCTTTTTCTGTATCGTTTAGAGCTGTTTCGTGATTTTGTTTTGATGGAATACTGATTGGTCCCAAATTAAAAGTTCATAACCAACTCTTAGGTTTTCTGATGTCTTATTGTTATTAAGGTATTCTTTGAATACTGAATGACGCTTTCTTATAAAAATACAGTCACCTATGTAAACAACATATTGAGTTGTAACCTGCTATTATCCGTGCCAATATATTTTTTGGTTTATGTGTGTCGTCTTTATTATTGTTAAATTGGTTTCCAATTACCATTTTTTGTCTAAGATAACTATATAAGATAATCATGATTTATTTTATGTATTCTATTTGATGTAATTAGTCAACCTTTCGACCTCTATGAGGTCATCTTCAGTACTACACAATGTAATTTTCCGTGTTAAACTTAAAAACGTATAAGTTGTAGAACATTATTTAGACTGTAGGCATTTTGTATGCTGTTGATACCATTTAATATAGGACAATCATTATTACTATTATTATTTATTATTTTGGCAAACAATCGATGTTATTTAAGAATTTCGGTCGATTACACCAGGCATCTTCAGGGTTCTTTACACCATGGGTTCTGATCACTGAATGAGCTCGGGGAGACTTAGGGGAATTTATATACCCGTCTTGTACTCATCGAACCATAATTTCATGTTTCAAGATCCGTTTCCACTTCTGGTGTAGACCAAAGCTCGTATCTCTATTACTTTGTGTGTTTAAAAATTTTAATAAATTCTCTAATTTTTCGTCTATAGAATCCCGAAACTGGCGCTAGAATCTTGTTTTTTTTTTATTTAAAATATGTCGAGTGGTATGCTAGTATTCAGCCACATCGGATTAAACATTTTGTTTCTTTCTAATGCATCTTTCGTGTTCTCTAAACTTGGTTAGATTGAGTTCGCAGTTTCTTCTACATACCCCTTTTGTTAGAAAAGGCCTAGCATCTTTTGGGAATCTGAAACATTGTCCAATATTGTTATGTGTATTGAAAATCGTACGTTTCATGTACGCAAGGAAGAACAAAACCAGGTAATTGAACGAGTAATATATTTAGTGCCATAGCCATTCCATCTTAGCTTTAGTCAGTTTTTCTGCTTCTGTTGATAAAGAATCTTGATCAGAAATCGAAAAGGCTCCAAACACTAAGTTAAATATCGGTATTTTTGTGCTAAATGGTGGGTTAAATATTTGTATGCGTCAGTTTTCTACTTACAGAATGTCATACTATAACATTTTCCTTTTGACGTCAAAAAAAATGTGCAAACATAAATCTTCATATTATTTTTATCAATAGAGCTTAAGCTTATCATTTCTTATTATTACAAGATAAGTATTTTTATGCAGTTTAAAAACGCAGCTCTGGCAGCATACAATAACCTTTTATTTTAAATAATTAGCAACAGGTACATTTTGTTTTTGAAAATAGCCCACAAACCATTGAAAAACAAAGAAATATTAAATAAAGAAAATGTATGAAGTATATTGGCACGTTTTCAATTAATTTTCTTATTTCTCAAACAAAAGCTACCAAAATAAATGTTTGTTAAACTATGCGGCTCTAAGACAGACATTAGCAAACCAACGTCAAGACGTGTATATTTGCGCCTTTCACACCATAGAGCAACTTGATATCAAAGTGCAAACGATGTCTTAGGAAAATTAGCTTTCTTCCCCAACTTCGACTCGGTTTAGCTAGTTAATGGTGTGATATCATATAAAAGGAATCTGCTAAAATTTCATTTCGATAGACAGAAGCAAAGGAATACAAAGTGTAAGGAGAAAAATAAAACCGAATTCAAAAAAAAAATAAAAAAATATCATTTTAAATGGTCTAAAAATTTTTATTATGAAGTCGCTGATGTAATTACTAAATACTAAGCAAAACTATGTCTTTGATATTAGCTACTTTTAGAATTCATATATTTTAAAGACATATTTAGTATGGTTTAATATATCGAGAAATTTCTAGTTTATATTAGTTTCATTACTATTTATGTACTTATATACAAAATATATTTATTTGATTGCAACTTGCAATCAAATAAATATATTTTAAATTGGTGAGAGGGAAATACATTTTGAACCTGTAATTTTTGTCACCTTGACAGGTCACCAATGTATGGGGTGGCCCAAATTCCACACCCCTGACTCATTATTAATTAAATGACAATCAATAATCAATACTTATTAATTAAATTAATAAGAATTAAAAGGTTTTTATTTTTTTGGCTAAATTATATTTGAAAAAAAATCTCTAACTCTCTTTATTCCAAAGTTATAAGACAAAATTTTTGCAAATATACGAAAGTATACTAGACATTTTGGTTAAGAAAAATCGAGTAGTCCATCGAGACCATGGAAATTATTTGCCATTATGACCAGTGAATAAAAATTAACTAATTTTAGAAACTTTCGTTATTTTCCGTTATACCCCTTGTTAAATGTGTAACTTTTATTAATGATATGATTACTCAGAGGAAAAAAGCAGTCTCAAAACGTTCGTAAATCTGACATGTTTCCAAGAAAATAAATATCTTGAGAAAGCTCAATATAATGAGCGAAACGTCGATTGAATTATAGTTTTACTTCTCAATGATTTGACCTATGCCCAAAATAAAATATATATAATATATATATATATATATATATATATATATATATATATATATATATATATATATATATATATATATATATATATATATATATATATATATATATATATATATATATATATATATATATATATATATATATATATATATTTTCATTCCAGGTGTACATCCGGAGAACAGTTTTGCTGACGTTTCGCCAAAATCACATTTGGCATTTTCGAAGCTTTCTTTCTCGTGTCCGAATAGAGACTCAAGTGTTGGTGACTGCGACGCTTCCTTTTATACCCCCACCCGGGGCCGAAGGTTATATCTGCGCAGCCGTTGGTCGTTATTTATGTTTTCCGGATGGTGCTGTTTTTGCGCTAATTGCGCTTGAGTTTTTGCGATTTTAGATTTGTCGATTGTTGTCTTCCATACTGTTGGTAGTTTTAATGATTCGTCCCTTTTATTTAAATCCCTTGTTTTTCAATTTCTATGGCTTCTTGGATTATTTTGGTCTTATAATGTTCTATATTGGCTTCCATTCTTGCTGATATTCGCCTGTTAGTCTGCCCAACGTACAACTTTTCACAGTCCTGACACGGAATGTTGTATACCCCGTGGTTTTCCAAGTTTGATTTTATCTTTTGGGTTTCCAAGCAGTTTACCTTAGTGGTTTATGGCTTGTGTATTGTTTGTATGTTGTGTTTCCTAAGAATTCTTTAGATTCTGTCTGTTGTGCCTTTTACATATGGTAAGACTACTTGTTGCTTTCCCGGTTCATGATTTTTGTTGTTTGTTGTTAGGGAACCCTGTGCATTAATAACTTTCTTTATGGTGCGATTTGTGTAGCCATTTTTCTTTAAAGCACTAGATATTACCTTAAGTTCGTTTTGTCTCGTCTGTGTTTCAGTTAATCGCAGCTTGAATTTGTGCTGGGTGATGATGTTGGTTTTCTGTACAAGGTGTATTCGAAATGTCCGTTATGCAGTTTTGTGACCAGAACATCTAAAAATGGTTGTTTGTTGTTTTCCTCTAACTCTAGAGTAAACTCTATTCTGGGGTGGATTGAATTTACGTGAGTCAGAAATTTTTCGAGCTCTGCATGACCATGTTGCCATATAATAAATATGTCATCCACATAACGAATGCATAATTTTGGCTTTAAACTTGCTTTCTCAAGAGCTTCTTTCTCAAAGTATGTCATAAATAAATTCGCGACTACTGGTGATAGCGAGGACCCCATTGGAGAGCCATCCATTTGTTTATGCATTTGTCCGTTGAATGAAAAATAAGTATTTTTAAGGCAATGCTCCGAGAGTTGTTTTATACGTGCCTGGAAATCCTCGTTCATAGCAATCTTGTCCAATGCTTCGTCGATGGGAATACTGAGATATAACGATTTGACATCTAGGTTTGCTATGATATCGTCTTTTTCAAGAGCGATGTCTCATATGATTCGAGTGAAATGCTCCGAGTTTTTTACAAATGAATCAGCTTTTTCTACAGCTGGTTGCATAATTTCAAAAAGATATTTCTCCAGTTTTTGTAGCGGCGAATTAACAGCACTAACAATGGGTCTGATGGGCGCCCCTGGTTTGTGTATTTTTGGTAAACCATAGAGTTTAGGACATCTGCTCGACATTTCCCGTGATATGATTTTTTGTTGAACTTCGGGGTTTATTGGTGAACTTTTTATTTTATTTTTAGTTGTTTTTTCTAGGTACGTTGTTGGGTCCCTTGGAACAGGCCTATAACAATTGTCTTGTACGATATCCTGCATTTCTTGTATGTAATCCTGGGTATTCATAACCTGTTAGGGCCCTTTGTTCAGTGGTATTTAGGTTTTGTTCTGGTGCTTTGCTTGATCTTAAAATTCTTGCCACTTCTTGTCGAATCTCCTATGCTTTTGTTTCTTCAGAGGAGTCAAAGACACTCCAGCTATTATTTCTTCTTTAGGGATTTCCTTAGGAGATATCGCAAAATTAAAACCCTTACTCTGTACGGATTTTTCACTTTCTGAGAGACTGTAGGATGATATATTACGCACTAATTTCTCGACGTCTACTGATGATACTTGTGACTGACTCGACTTTTTTAGAAGATTGTCGTATTTTTTCGAAAGTTTATCCGTCTTAATATTCTTATTTGATTCTGTTCGTTGTTTCTAATGTTTCTCTGTCTCGGCTAGTTTTCTAGTTTGATGGATTTGTTCTTTTAATAAGGCCTTACTAGCATTTTGAAGTATGGTGTTAGTTTTTCTAGTTTTAGTATGATAAGACAACCGTGTAAAAGTAGGAAGTAAATCGCTATCATGATACTTAATTTGAAAGGTTAGATCACATAAAAGATTAGTTTCTTACCTCTCAGTTTCTCATACGTCTTGAATGTCTTGTCCTCCCCGTGGAGGTGTGATAACATAATAAAAGACATTTTAAAGCTGTAAACAGATTTTAGCCGTACAACTTAAAATGCATCTGCAACAAAAAAATTATATATAAGGTACGGCCACAATCTATCATCATAAAATTCCTGCAGTTTAAATTATTTTATTTTTCTAACTATTTTTATTGTTTTCAAATAAAATTTAGGCTTTATTAAAGTTGTTCTGGGAATATCAAGTGGGAGGTTTAAATTCTGTCTAGTATTAAAGCCCCTTTTAACTGACAAATTTCCATATTTATTATATATGAGAGATACAGATTCGAGTATTGATAGAGAAGTAAGTGTTAAAATTTTACATCTCACAAAAAGTGTTTTCCAATGGTCTCAGGCTTTGCATGTAAGAAACATCTCGCCAGCCAGATTTTTTAGCAAGTACATGAGATAGTTGTATTGCATTAATTTACATGATTTTTTTTTTAAATGATCGTCTGGTTACCAACACTTTTCAACGCTATTTTTTATATTGTTTTATTGCGCATTTTTTCTATAAATCCACTATGTTTTTCTCAATAACATTTCTGGAGGATGTGGTGAATGCGCCCCATATTCTTATAATTAAACTGAAAACTCATCGCGCCATCTAACGGCAAAAAGGCAAACAAGGTCTAGCGGGCTAAGTAGTAGAATTAAAAAGGTTGTTAACTGCAGTAACCCTAACAGGCTATACCACATATTAGGTGTAAATTTACAAATGCAAATTAAGCCATTTTTGCTGCACTAATGCCAAGCTTCTTTGAAGCAAAACATCTGGATATTATTGACCATCACATCATTTGGACTGACGAAAACAGATCTGTAAGCAATGGTAAACCAAAATCGCAAAAATGAACATTATTGGAGTATAGAAAATTAACAACAAAAACGTTAACAATATTCAAAATCAGGGCATTTTGGTACATGTTTGGTGTGATATAATCGGTCATTATTTAACTGGACCTTTCTTTTATGAAGATGTTCTAGATGGAAGAAGGTATCTGCTATTGTTGCAGGAAGATCTGCCACGACTAATCGAAGGCTCTCTATTGTAATTACGAACAGCAGTACGGTTTCAGCATGATGTAAAATCGTAAATGAATACTTAGATTATACCTCTGCATAAATATAGATAGAAATTAATGGTCCAGTGCAGTGGCCCTGTAAATCACCAGATCTAGCTCCTCTTAATTTTATTAAGGCTCTGAAAAATTTGGTTTATAAAACTAAGAAAATTTTGGCAAAATCTAAAAAAATGTTTGGAAATCAGAGGGGTACATATTAGGAATTAGGTTAATTATTGTTTTTTTTTTCATTTTCAATTATGCACTATTATTGGGCAAAAAATTGTTAATTGGTGGTTAGTTATGCGCAATCACTTTTAAATTTTGCAAATATCCAAACGAAGAATAACAAAAGTTTCTGACACAAGCTCAGTTTCATTATCAGTCATAATGATCTTTCCATGATCTCCAAAAACTACTTGATTTTTCATTAAGCAACATTCATAGTTATATATTTTCAAAAATTAACTTTTGAATTGTTGAGTTGGAGAAATTTCTTTCAAATAAAAGTTACACAAAAAAATAAAAGCTTTTTAAATGAAAAATAGGTATGCTTCTTAAAAAAATATATGAATGACATCACAACTGCCATGGTAAAAATCAAAAATATATTTTTACATTGAAAATATACCTTAGTGACATTCATTTAATACTGTATCCATATTTTGATTTGGACTTCCCGTTTCCCCATAACAAGAGGCCATCGAGTTTAATACACCCTGTATTTTAAACACCATAAAAAATATTCTGCGCGGAATCTGAGTGCTCTGATCGTTCATACATAAGAGCCTATATCATGGATATGCCGTAATGAACGGACCTGGGCGCCAACATAACCGTCTTCCGATTTGTGGACGTCATTTCCTGGATCCTCACGTCAAAATCCGGATATTAACCGGTCATCAGCCTGATGGGGTTAGTTTACAACCCTTTTGCCCCTTTCGCCTCGACGTGTAATATTTTATCTCGAGTTTTTAATTAGATATCCGTGTAATTATTCATGAATAAACTGCGATATTTTTTGCTATTTTCGAACGGTTGGTAATTTGTATATAGAGTGCTGCATTTGATTTAATATAATATTACTGAAGTCAATTAACCACTGCCTTTTTCTGTAGAGTTTTTTATTATATAAAAAGATTATTGGCATCAAGAGTCGTGAGTTTTTGTATTACTGACTCCCAGATTTTCCACTTGTGGAAAAATGGTGCCTTATACAATTTTTTTGTAACCAAAGCATAATATTTCTATTGAACCGACCAGAACAAAAAACACATAAATCATTCTTTTTCGGATTACGCGCAACACGTAACCTAAAAAACCTTAAGATTTGCATCATAATACGTTAATTAATTTTGATTAAATCTTGTGAAAACATACTCAGAGTGATCACTAATATACATAGTAAATTTTAAGTCTTTCTATCTAATAAAAGGGCTAAAAACTGCAATTCTATATAAAAAATAAAAAACTACAAAAGCTTATTAAGAAAAAGAACTATACTTATTAATATTTTGTTTCAATTGATATAATTATTATAAATTGTTTAAATATTAAATAAAATTAATTTTATATAAAAATAAAATTTTGAAATGAGCTTTTATACTTATTTGATATTCCTTTGAGTATAGTTTTTGTATATTTAAGTTTAATTATAAAAGTAAAACATTCAAAAGAAACTAATTTAAACATTATGCAATTTTTCATCGAAATTCATTAAGCCCAAGTACATCAAAAAAATTATTGTTGTTTTGTAGGTTATTTTTTGGATATAGACGTCTTAAAAACTGCACAGTTTCATCGTAAATTTGAAAGCGGACAAACTGTTTTTTTAAAGCTGGTATATTCAAAAAAAGGAGAAATAATAATTTTTTTACTGAAGGTAACAATGGCTTTCGGTTGATGTTAGTGGCGGCTCTTTCATAGGGCCATTTGGTTAATGACCCCCAAAAATATTTCAGAAAATAAATTATTCGTTTGACCGTCCCTCCTAATAGTTGTAATAAAACGCGAACCTTGGGAAAAGTTAAATACGCTACACTATTAGCCGCGCGCAGCGGTTCGAATCATCTCGTTGCGTTCCTTAGGCATAATAAAATACGCTATACTAAGCTAGGCTGGCAGTCCAAATTGCCCTGATTCCCTTAAAGCTTGCGGTTTGGGTCATCAGCCGGTCTCTACTCATAATTTGATCAGTCGGTATGCTGTAGTTCAATTGTTCAGAGGTCGCGCGGTCGATATTCTAACTCGATATTGTTTCGGACGTTTTTAATCGATGAAAATTGATTTATATGCTGTTTTTGTAATATATATTTTTTTACTTTTATGATTCATGTGTGAGTTGGGAATATACAGGAAATAAAATTTTGGTAGTAACTAGCGCAAAAAAATAAACAACTAAAAAGCTCTTACGAACTTAATTTTGCAAAAATAACCAATTTCAATGTGGTCTATGTTTGAGTTGTGAACTGAAGGTAAGTGGTCGCCCTTTGCCAGAACTTAGTGTACGACAAACTAGTAAAGACAAAAATAAAGAGGTTCATCGAAACTTTCGCAAAAGTATGTACGATTTAGCTAAGTGGATATGTGGTTGTGAAGTCTCTAGCTCATTTTACTGTTATGTTTGTTTGTTGTTTTCTAAGGACTCGTCGATGTTAAAGACTTAAAACACTTTTAATGAAAATATATCCAAAAATCGTTATATTTTAAACTAAATTATAGATTGTGTTAAATTTTGTGGGGCATTCGAGCTGGCACTTCGTGGACATGATGAAACGGTTTTATCTGAAAATCCAGGGGTTTTTCGAGGGCCTATACATTTTGCTGAGGAGTTAGATCCAATGTTTAAAGAGTATATGCAGATGCAACTGTCTTTAAAGGAACATCTAAATCCATTCAAAATGACCTACTTGACTCTATACAGGCTGTGGCTCAGGAACAAATTAAGCAAGACATTCAGTCAGCTAAATATGTTGCTGTGCAAGTAGACGAGGAAAATTAGGAGGCGTATAGAAAAAAATTAAAGAGCATTATCCTGCCGCTAATTTTATATATTGTTATGCCCACCAATTCAATTTAATATTACAGAAATTAGCAGGTCAAGATAAAAATGTAAAAGTTTTCTTTGCAAATTTACAGGGCTTCTCAACATTCTTTAGTCGCTCTTCAAAGCGCATAGCAGTTCTTGATGAGTTAGTTAAAGTTCGCTTACCTAAAGCTACTCACACGAGGTGGTACTTCAATGTAAGTTGTGTAGAAACTGTGTTTGTTTTTCAGGCAGACATTTTATTATGTTTGGAAAAAATATCTCAAATGGAAGAAGATGCCAACACAATTAACCAAGCCTCTGGTTTAAAAAGCTTTTTACAAAATGTAGATTTTTTGTTTTGGTTGAACTTCTTCCATGTTATAATGCCCCATTGTGAAATACTTTTTAATGAACTTCAAAAACGTGTTATCGATGTTTTACCCGTAAAAAAAATGTATAGACTCCTAAACGACTTATCTTCAGAAATGCCTTAAATTTCACCTAATGCTAGTAAACGGCTACGTAAAAATGAAGATTCTAAACGTCGAGTGGCTTTGGAGGT
The DNA here is from genome assembly GCA_030620095.1 of Kuschelorhynchus macadamiae. Lineage (NCBI taxonomy): Eukaryota > Metazoa > Arthropoda > Insecta > Coleoptera > Curculionidae > Kuschelorhynchus > Kuschelorhynchus macadamiae. The sequence goes on from JAUTXW010000642.1 coordinate 2,323,962, forward strand.
CTGTGAGATAACAATTTCTGAAATGCACCATCACTTTAGTTTTAGTGATCAGCCAACTATTTCATAGTGATCAATTTGGAAATTGATCACTATGAACAATAATTTTCCAGATAATATTTTAAATTTAGTTAAAAAAGACCTTGTAAATATTACTTAAAATTAAAAACTGAACTGAAAGTTGCACTGATCGTGCTGATTTTCGTGTAAGTTCTGGAGCTATTTCAATGCTTCAGCTTTTTATAAATAATAACCTAAGTGATACGTTTTCTGAAACCGTCAAAATATTAACTGTGTACTTTGCCAATGACAACTGTTGAAAGCGACCGTTGTTTTTCGACCTTAAATAGAATAAAGACTTTTCTACGCAACACTATGGGCCAAGATTGACTATCCGCCTTAGCAATGTTAAGTATCAAGAAATCGTTTATAAAAGGAATGTACAATTTTAACGAACGTATCATTCAGCATTTTTCAAATTCTAAAGAACGACGATTAGACCTGAACTTCAAGAGAATTTAAAGCTCAATTTAAAGGTAAGATATTTATTTTTATGTTAAGTATGCATATTTTTAAATTTGTTATTGACCTCCCAATATAATTTACCACGAGCCGCCACTGATTGATGTGATATGGAAAAAAATCAGGCTTCCCTTGTCGTTTGAGGCCTGTAATATATTTTTGGGAAAAGTCCTAGAGTTGAGAACGGTAATTTCAGGTAGATTGACTCTATCTTATTTTATTTTTTTGGTATTATTTTTAATAATGATCTACAGTAAATATTATAAAGATTTAAAATAAAAGTGAGTTTTTTTATTATTAATATCGAATTGCGCAGCATAAAGTAATTATTTTATAAATGCATTTAGACAAAATTTGATCTCGTTGCCATTTTTGACTCTTCCTCCTTCATTCTGCTCAGCCTAGTTTGGCTGCTAAGAAAGTATAGTGATTATAATACCAGAAACCTAGACGCATTGCTCTTGCTGTGATGTTAATTATTGTTTTACAGGCGGAGGCTGTTGCCATATTCAAAGTAGCCCCACAAACTAAAAGATGTGGTCGAGAGACAGGAGGAAGAATTCTACTGCAATTGAAGACAAGCTCTAAGAATATTTAAGAGGGCAGGTATGCTCAGGAGGGACTAGCAAGAAGAAAAGTTACTAAACTCCGTTGTGTGCCTAGGCACAACAAACTCGCCGAGTTTATAACTTCGAAGGCTCTTTGAAAGGCCTTTGGACTTAAAAGTAGGACTATTAGAAGCAAGAAATTAATTTAATCAAATTGGACTGGGATAAAAACAAAGGCCAACAGGAGAAGAAAAGAAGACTACAAGCAGTCCAAGGATACGCTTCAAGAACCGTCACAAGCAAAGGCGATCTGGTTGCTGTCTAGGAGGTGCTAGACAGTGGGGTAATATATATATATATATATATATATATATATATATATATATATATTTATTAGTCGTTATTTATGTATTCTGGATGGTGCAGTTGTTGCAATATTTTCACTTGATTTTCTGTGATTTTAGATTTGTCGATTAATGTCTTCCATACTGTTGATAGTTTTAATGACTCGTCCTTTTTATTTAAATCACCTTGTTTTTCAATTTCTATGGCTTCTTGGATTATTTTGGTCTTATAATGTTCTATATTGGCAATCTTCCTACACCTATCGAAATTTATTTTGTGGCCGGTTTTCTGATAATGTAGGAATAGAGCTGAGGTTGTTTGTTTGTTTCTGATGCTGAGTTTATGCTTCTCCACTCTTGGCGATATTCGGCAGTTAGTTTGCTCCACGTATATCTTTTCACAGTCCTGGCAGGGAATGCTGTATACTCCGTGGTTTTCCAGTATGAATTTATCGTTTAGGCTTCGAAGTATAAACAACCTATCGTTGTTTGTGGCTTTTGTATTATTTATATGTTATGTTTCCTAAGAATTCTTCCGATTCTGTTTGTTGTGCCTTTTACATATGGTAAGACTACCTGTTGCTTTCCCAGTTCAAAATTTTTGTTGTTCGTTGTTCGGGAACCCTGTGCACTAATAGCTTTCTCTATGGTGCCATTTTTCTTTAAAGCACTAGATATTATATTGAGTACGTTTTGTCTCGTCTGTGTTAATCGCATGATATATAAATATATATACAGGGTGGCCCATCGAAAACGTACCGCAAGGCATAACGGCCAGGGTAATTTTTTTTTCAAAAAATCCAAAAACACGTCAATTTTGTTTGTGAGGGGGACAACTTTTGCCCTTAAAATGATCGCAAAATTTTCAACCCTCTAAGCGGGGGTGTCATCCCCCAAACTTTTTCAAATATATATGAAAATATATATATCGGTCAAGTCATATATATATATATATATATATTCAAAAAACGCATATGAATTAAATAAAAAAAAACTTACATATTAATGAAGCAAATGCTGAAAATGTTCGTCGACCTCCATACAGTAATACAAATTAGCTTCAAATCGTTCTCGAACATTCTGAAGAACTTGAGGGGTCACTTCGCGACAAACGTCAATAATTCGTGTTCGCAGATCTTTAATGAGGCAAGTTGCTATACACTTTACTTTTTATAGAAAAAAAGTCTAAAGGAGTATCGGGTGACCGGGGAGGCCACTCAATGGCACCCCTTCGTCCTATCCACCGCCCGGGAAAGTTAGTGTTTAAATAATTACGCATATTTTTAGAGTAATGTGGAGGTGCACCGTCTTGTTGAAATATCAGTTCCGCTTCAACGTATCCAGGATTATTTTCGATGATATCAGTTAGGGCTGGGTCGATGGTATTTTACAGTAAATCTAAGTACATATCACCTGTTAGAGTTCCAGGAAGAAAAAAAGGACCACAATAGAATTTCCAAAAATACCAGCCCACACGTTCAATTTCTGAGGATGTTGTGTGTGCACCTCGTGAAATACCCTGGGGTTGTTCTCAGCCCAGTACCGACAGTTATGCCTTTACACCGTTCAAAAAGAAAGTGCATTCCGAAAAACACACATTGAATAGAAAATTATTATTATTGGCCACTCGTTCACTAATAGTTTCACAAAATTGCAAGCGGCGATCAAAATTAGTTCTTGTACCAACTGAATTTTATACGGGTGGAAATGGTGTTTTTTCAATATTCTTTGGACACTTGTACATCACGCCGGTCTCATTGGCTAATTTTCTTGTACTCAGCGTACTATCCATGGCAACTTGGCCCAATACAAAGACCTCCATAGCTTCATTTACTACAGGATTTTCCATCTGCCTCTTTTTATTCATAAGGGATCCAGTTTCGCGAAATTTTGCTACTTCGCGAACAATTTTGCCGGAAAGGTGTTTTTCAGGATGTCGTTCATTAAATATCTGCGCAACCCGATTGCCACATTCATTATTTTTAAAATAAAGTTCGATTATTTCCACTTTTTCTGCAAGTGAGTACACTATAATTATTGATAAAAAATTTAATGATATTGAGAAATTTAAACGCACAAGTTACAGAACAGCTATCTAGCAACTACCGCACCTGATCGTTGTGGCATGTCAAATCACTAAAATCAGCAGTAAACATCTAAAATAACAGGACAAAAATAGCGAATTGGTCGAAGGAATTTATCCTTATCATTTACTCTGATAATTCGTAAATAAACATTTTAAATTCAATCCTTCATATTTTCTAAATGACTTGACCGATTTTCAAAACCAAAGCGGGAATATATAGAGAATAGAAAGCCCTTTTCATTGCGGTACCACTTGACCCCTCTTCCCATTTGAAAAAGTTTGGGGGATGACACCCCCGCTTAGAGGGTTGAAAATTTTGCGATCATTTTAAGGGCAAAAGTTGTCCCCCTCACAAACAAAATTGACGGGTTTTTGGATTTTTTGAAAAAAAAATTACCCTGGCCGTTATGCCTTGCGGTACGTTTTCGATGGGCCACCCTGTATATATATATATATATATATATATATATATATATTTATATACATATATAGTTTTCTTGGGTTAAGGTTCGTAGGGGCCAGAGTTAATTGGTTTTCTATTTGTATTGCGAGATATTGACATTAAAAACCAACGTTTCGATCAATACTTAGTCTTCATCAGTGTTATTATAACATAGTATACCTATAAAAGAAAATCCTTTAATAAAATTCCATTTATTCAATTACATAAGACATTATTAGACAACAGCACATAATCAAAACAGACATAAAATTATGCAAAAAAATAAATGTTTTCAATTCTTCATGTGAGTTAAAATAAATAGTAGGTTGAAGTGTACCTATGTTGTTTTGTTGTCAATTCGGTATAACGTCCGAAGAAATATAAATAAGAAAGAAATTGACGGCTATTCGGACAAAATATTCTAGGGTAAGCTTATTTAAGTGTATGGTCCAAAAATCATGGATCATTATACGCACAAGCCTTTATGCCCTGTCTATCAACTCTACCAGCATAATAGTCGTTTCATCTTATATGGGGCTCAGTAAGCCTCGCATTTGTTCCCATAGATGGCCCTCTTACTCTATGGGTTATTGTCTGCCTAATATTCCCATCGTTTCCATTCAACATACCGTTGAGTGTTTTCTATCATATTTCTCTCTCTCTCTCTCTCTATATATATATATATATATATATATATATATATATATATATATATATATATATATATATATATATATATATATATAACAAGCAGACTTAATGTAAGCTAGTGAACATAAAGAGGCAAATCTAGTAAAAAAAGTCTCACGTGAGCATCTAGTAAAAAAGGCAGGACCCACGAAATCAAATATATCATATTTTTAAGTATCAAATAAATTAAAATTTTTGGTTGCTTTTAGAATATGTGGTCATTCAATCAGTTTAATTTAGTAGGATTTATAAACTACTAATTAAAAAAATGCATGTTCTAATTGTTAAGTGCTTTTTCTTGCTTTAATAGTCTTTTATTGTTAAATGTTTTCATTGTATAAACAATTTTTATACTAGTATTATTTGGTTTTGGTCAGCCATAAATTGTTTTATAGAAATACTGAAAATGCGAATTTTCGCAGCTCGCTTTAATTGAAACTCTAAATTGAATTAATACAAAAAATATTTCGGATTTTTTATTGCATTTTGCGATACAATTTGCGTACTCTATATGAAATTCATTCTGGTATATAAAATTGTTTCTAAATTGTATTTATTCGATTATAGCACCGGGAATATTACGTACACAAAACGCAAAATACAATTGACAATATTTCGCCTCAAAGGTTTAAAATATTGTTATTTTCCATGGAATTTTGTTGATTTGTTGGGCTCTGTGAAGTACATCAAAAATTCTAGCGGAAAATTTAACTTGATTAAAATAACAAACGGGTTTAATATATGTATAAAATCTAACAAATTTCCAAGTGCTCAAATTTGAATATAATAAATTAATTACATTACGTTATTAATAAAGCAAAAATGAATTTTAGTATTGAAGGAAAAAATCCCAAATCCTGCACTTTTGGACCTTTTTTGAGCTTGCATTGCGTGAAGCATGTAATTATTCTAAAATATGAGCCTAGCAGTAGAAACTTTAAAATCGCCAGTTTAGGCCAAACAATACAATACATTTGAAGTCAAATACAGTGCTAGACAAATGGAACGGACAAAGCATATTTTTAGTAAAATACAAAGACGAATATTTTCGAAAAAAAAAAAGATTTTGATTTTATTTTGTCTGCATGTGATTGCGCAATCCCCCTACTTTTTTACCTCTAGGCTATATTTGCTAGTTGCAACGACAACTGCACTATACAGGGCGTTATATAAAATCCTTTCATTTTTTGCAAATTCTGTTAGTTCCGACAATCCAAGAAAAATAATTTTAGAATTTTTTCTTCACGCCAAAATGATCTGTGGACGAATACCAAAAAACAATTTCTACCTATTTTGCCTAGCTTCATTTGTTTTCACTGTACTTCGTTTAATCGAAATATTCGATATTTTTTCAAAAATTAAACTATAATTCAGGCTGTTTTTACAAAGTAGGCCTGGGATAAGCGAATTTGGAGTGGAGAGTTATGTCGCTAATACAACTAACACAAAGATATTATACAGGATGTGATAAAGACAAATGATCGGCAACTCAATTTTTTTTGCTTAATTTTTTTTTGGAATGTCACTCTTGAACTGCAGGTCTGTTACATTAGACTTGTTGATACTCATGCGAATATTAAGTAAAGTATGCCTTTTTGCCTAAACGGTTTTTTGATTTAAGGCTACCTTCATTTGTCGCGAAATAAACTGCAAACATTTTGAACCTGTTTTTTTTTCGATTTTTTTTGTCATAGTGAAACTGAAGTATTGGCACGAGCATCAACATATTTTGTAGATTTTTAGTCCTTCACGGACGGAAAAATACAATGTGTTTTCATTCCGGGTGTACATCCATTCACTACTGTCGTTCTGAAAAGAACAGTTTTGCTGACGTTTCGCCAAAATCACATTTGGCATTTTCGAAGCTTTCTTTCTCGCGACCGAATAGAGACTGAAACGTCAGCAAAACTGTTCTTTTCAGTGGTCTAATTATAAAAAGACATTTACAATTTTCCTAAAACTGATTTAAAATTTTATACTATTATTATATATATATATATATATATATATATATATATATATATATATATATATTGTGTTTTCATGCCGGGTGTACATTCGTTAACTACTGTCGTTCTGAAAAGAACAGTTTTGCTGAGGTTTCACTCTATATTCGGAAGTGAGAAAGAAAGCTTCGAAAATGCCAAATGTGATTTTGGCGAAACGTCAGCAAAACTGTTCTTTTCAGAACGACAGTAGTGAACGGATGTACACCCGGAATGAAAACACATTGTATTTTTCCATCCGTGAAGGACTAAAAATCAACAAAATATGTTGATGCTCATGCCAATACTTCGGTTTCACTTTGACAAAAAAAAATCGAAAAGAAAATCGAAAAGAAAACACGTTCAAAATGTTTGCAGTTTATTTCGCGACCTATGATGGTAGCCTTAAAATCAAAAAAACCGTTTAGGCAAAAAGGTGTATTCTACTTAATATTCGCATGAGTATCAACAAGTCTAATGTAACAGACCTGCAGTTCAAGAGTGACATTCCAAAAAAAAATTAAGCAAAAAAAATTGAGTTGCCGATTATTTGTCTTTATCACATCCTGTATAATATCTTTGTGTTAGTTGTATTAGCGACTTAATTCTCCAGTCAAAATTCGCTTATCCCAGGCCTACTTTGTGAAAACAGCCTGAATTATGGATCAATTTTTGAAAAAATATCGAATTTTTCGATTAAACGACGTACAGTAAAAACAAATGAAACTAGGCAAAATAGGTACAAATTCTTTTTTGGTATTCGTCCACAGATCATTTTGGCGTAAAGAAAAAATTCTAAAATTATTTTTCTTAGATTGTCGGAACTAACCGAATTTGGAAAAAATGAAAGGATTTTATATAACGCCCTGTATAGTGCAGTTGTCGTTGTAACTAGCAAATACGGCCTGGAGGTAAAGATGTATTTTTGAGAAAGCCTACTATGATAGGCGAAACGTCAAGTTAATCCCATTGTTTGATTTTGCAAATAAACCTATACCCAAGAAAGAAGTCAATTAATATATATATATATATATATATATATATATATATATATATATATATATATATATATATTATATAATATTTTTCACGGGTCAACATCTCAAAAACAAATTAATTTTCGGGTATTGTGGTTTATACAAAAAATACTCAGAATCAGTAAAGAAGGAAAAATAAGAAAGTTCAAACCTATCCAAAAAAAAACTTAGTACTCTGTATAAATAATAAGTAAATAAATGAGGGTTACAGGCCAAGCCACAAAACTTTTCTTTTTAATCATCTTCTTTATCTCTTACATTTTCCGAGATGAGGAAAGAGGGCGTCGTATTTCGGATACTCTGTAGATTACTGCGACATGGGCCGGAAAAAGTTGTAAAACTTTGAAAAATGTGAGCAGTGTGTATACATATTTGAATCTCTTTTTATATTTATTATATTAGCAGTATCACACTCGAACCCAGAAAATTAATTAATCCCATGTTTCTTCTGCAAAAAACGCAAATAAATTAATTTGTAAGCAAACGTAGTTAATCATGCTTAACCCTCATACACAAAAAAGATCATTAAAATAAGTTAACGGGACAGAAATGTTGTTTTTTTGTTTGTTTCTTTGTCCTGGTATTATTTTGGCACAAAATGAAATCGAAAAAAAACAAGTTCAAAATGTTTACAGTTTATTTCGTCATAAATAAACGTAGCCTTAAAATCAAAAAACTGTTTGGGCACAAAGGTCTACTCTACCTAATATTCCCATGAGAATCAACAAATCTTAACCGTTAATGTAGCAGACGTGCAGTTTAAGAGCGACATTCCTAAAAAAAATTGAGTTGCCGATCATTTGTCTCTATCACATCCTGTATAATATCTTTGTGTTAGTTGTATTAGCGACATAACTCCCCACTCCAAATTCGCTTATCCCATGCCTACTTTGTAAAAACAGCCGAGAATTATGGATTAATTTTTGAAAAAATATCGAATTTCTCGATTAAACCATGTACAGTGAAACCAAATGATAGCCGATAACTAAAGAAAAACTAAATCTGGACCTTTCGGCTTTGAAAAAAATTATTTTGAATTAATTTTTTAACAATTTATGCAAAAATTAAATAATTCCAACATCAAATAAGATTTTGAAAAATAGAATAAAATATTGGGTGACTGGCGTACATAGATATAATTAAAACATATATATATATATATATATATATATATATATATATATATATATATATATATATACATTTTCTCAACATCTTTACTGAGTAAAAAGCTATTTTCTGAACAAAACAAAGTGGCTGCGGCATAGTTGTTTTTCATAATCAGTAAATTATAATTTCAAAACAGACCTTTACCTTTTTCAAAGAGTTAGCCTATATTTTTACTTAAATTAATGGGTACCTTATATCTTTTTCCTTGTGATATTTCCTTCAAATTATAAACATTTAAATGCATCATAATATCTCAGTCATATGAAAATATAACGTGCCTCTGTGTCTTACTAATTAAGTATTATCGAAAATATTACTGCTATTATTTTTCAGTTTTTGATAAACTGAGCGACACTTGAAGTATATAATAAACGAAGGGAACGTGCCTAAAGTGATTTTAATTGATTTACACTTATTAAATTGGTTATTATGCTATTAAATTACAAAACTAATTTTATAAATGATAAAAACTTCCAAACGCAGGTTTTCAGTTTTTTTTTAACAAGCAGTTATTCGCTTATAGGTGCTTCTGCACCAAATTTAATAATCAAAATAATAAAATTTTTGGTGTCGAATATTACGAATATTACAAAATTATTAATATGATGGACCCCATTTAGCGGGAGCCCTGAATGATTTAAATTTCTTCGTCTGTTGAGTAATTATGAGCAATATTTCAATCATACCTTATATTGCAACAAATAAAAACATCAACATTAGGTTTTTTTTTCGGAAATATAAACAATAATTTAATCATTTTAAATATAGAACATTTACAACATCCCAGTTACTTCTGTATTTTTGTTGTAATTTTTCATACATTGATGATATCCTTGGTGGTTGCTTTTTCGTTCAAAAGAGAAATCAATAAGATATTCGTCTATATTGTACGTTTATCTATATCTAAAATTTTTATAACATGTAATAAGTTTTTATTCCAATTCTTTAATTTTACGTACATTGATGATGTTTTTGTCATCGGTTGCTTATTTTTCATTCAAAATAGAAAACAATATGATATTCATTTTTTTTGTACATTTATTTCTACCTAAAATTCCTATAACATGTAAAACCCAAGGACCTTTTTGACTAATGCTTAGAGGTCTGTATCCCAATTAATTCTGTAATTTTACATACATTGATGATGTTCTTGTTGGATGCATATTTGCTATTCAATGTAAAAATCAATATGATATTAAACTATTTTGTGAATTTGTCTAAACCTAGAATGTCTATACATGTAAGTCACAAAGACCTTTTTTGACCAACACTTATATGTTCTAATTCCAATTAATTCTTCTTACGCTAATTTTGTATACATTGATGTTCTTGTCGGATCTTTTTTTTATTCAAATACGATGCTTAGTTAAGTATTTTGTGAATTTTTCTGTACTTAAAATTTCTATAAATATGTAAACCAAAAGAACCTTTTATTTAAATTAGTTTCGACACTAAGTTGCAAGTGTATACAACAAAAAATGCTTTCTAAAAGAAATAATACGTATTTAAAATATAAAATATGCACAAAAATGTCGTTTTCAAAACAAATAAGTTCAATTATAAAGCAAATACTTTCAAATATAGGTATATTTGTTTATTATTGTTCCTGTCAATTTTTTATATCATGATACCCATTTCTTTTCCACATCGCAATGTATATCGTTCTATACATGTCTGCATAAATTTGGGGGCAAGTATATTATTAATGATTTGATTCTTAAAACAAAAATTGTATATTTATTTTTTGTCAAATTATAACTTTTATCAACCAAACTAATAGGTTTGTTCGAATATATGACTTCAAACGACAGAATGAGGAAGACGGAAAGCATGTATTATAATCATATTTACCAGAGAAAACTAAAAAAGCTCTGATTATCTTAAAAACTACATAGAAAGGGGAGACGGCAAAATTAAAGTGCACAAAAAAGTTGAAACGAGTGACCGAAGACACCTTGTGCTCCAGCCCAGCATCACTCGACGTTTTATCTCAAACAGGTCCCAAATATCCTACCGTTGTGGCTCGCGCCGATACAAGCGCTGATATTCGCCAGGAGTGGGGCGATACGGATCGTTCATTGGCCACGAATTAAGGGAAAAACGACGGACCGATCAGTATATTCCTAGATAGCAGGTAATATAGTTCGCGCCTCTCGTAAGCGAGATCTTATCGTGGCGGGCGATAGTGACCGAGCGATCTATGTTTAACTTTTGTTTCTTGAACGATTTTTTAAAATTTATGAACTATAGACATTCTTTGATATTAGTGCGTTATTGATAGAGAAGATATTGTGCCTGTTATTTACTAAATAAGTACTGTTGTTATTTTCCATTTCTCGTTATATTGACTTGAATAGTGTGGACATTTGAATTGATGTTTGGAAATATTTCTCTGGCCATGTAAGTTATATATGCCTAAGTTATTTGGAGGTTAAAACTACTGTTACTAAATTAAAATCTCGGTGTTGATTGTAGAGTACTCTCTCGTTTTCTCCACATTCCTGTTCGAAAAATTATTTAATTAGTAGGATATGTACATATTTAAAACATATAAATAATCACTGTAATCTATACCATAAATTTTACAAATAGAAGCAAACTACCCCGCTACTTCTGAAATTCCGGTATTTCAGTTTTTCATTCATAGTATTTTGCTTTTTAAATTCTGTATTGAGATAATGATCATGTTCTGGCAATCAGAAAAAGATATTTCTTTATAGTGTTGTTGCTTTTTTATATATGCAAAACCAGTATTTTAAACAGTTCAAATCAACCTGTGTTTTATACTGCCTATATGCGTTATTTATACACTGTTTAAAACTTGGTATGTATTAATTTTTGTATAAATTAAATTGTTTAAAATTTCAATTGTCAATCAAGAAGAAGGAAAAGGAAAAAAATCAATTAAAAGTCTATATATATATATATATATATATATATATATATATATATATATATATATATATATATTTATTATATTTACTTCAATATAGTGTATGAGTTGTGTGATTTATTAGTTACAAGGAACAGCAATCTTGAGTAGGAGTCATTCAGGGTCAAGTATACAAATCAGTTCTCATTTTCATAAATTGGTTATATAGTTTTGGCCTTAAATCTTTCACTATTTAATTTGAAAAAATGTTTTTGTAACACGAAAATTATTTGCTTGTGTTGTGAAACCGAATGGTTAAACTTAAGTTGATTACTCTTATAAGGCTGATGTTGATATATGGATGACGTTGTTGAGCACTTTTCATTATTTTAGATTATAAGAGAATGTATTGAAAGCGGTAATACGATATTAATTCGCTCTGTGTATACGCATAAACGCAACATACTATCTTTATTAAATTTTTATCCTTTTTGCGATTTCGATAGACTTACTTAAAATGCGCCCATGCTTAAAAATATTGTTTTATACTTGGTTTTTAGAATATTTTACTGGTACGATCTTTAAAACCAGGTTCAAAATAACCTTGGAGCAAAAATGACTGGAATGCCTAAATATATATGTTAATTGTCTATTTTTTATTGCTATATTTTTTACATACAAAATTAGGACCTTTACCCCAGTTAACGGTACCCCATGAGGAATCAAGATTTCATACGTTAAATCATTTTACACAATTTGTACAATAAATTTATTTAGAGGGCATTATATTTTAATAAAGCGGATATTTAACAAAATCAACCAAACAAACTGCACATCACTCAATTCTTAGAACATCTTCGAGAAACTGATACATAGATGATGACAATGTCGGCTTCCTCATGGTTTATTGCATATTTAAAAGAGAATTCAGTTTGTACCATGAAATATATTGAGTATAAGTCACTTTTTTATATATATTCTATCGTCGGTTTGGTTAGAATCGGGAATATATGTTATGTAGGAAAAATTGCAATTTATTTTGTAGCATATTGGTAAAACTTCATAGATTTAATACATTAAAAAAAAACTAGTTATAGTAGATATAAAACCATATTTAAACCAAACTATACCTATTATAATTAAAGAAAACTTTCGCTTTATTCAAACAGCTAGAAGTTAAGAGGTACTACAAAGTAAAGTGTGTTTAAAAAATTGCATACCTTGATGATATTCTAGCTGGTTAACCGGGGGGTATATATCAATTTTTAAGTAATTAAAATGTTTATGTGGTACAATTTTCAAAACTTGCATAGGTTTAATCTATTTATTTTTAAGTTACATGCTTTAGATTGTAACAGAGCGAGGAAGTAACAATATCAAATAAAGAACTGCATATCACTAAGAATATGTTCAAGAATATTGATAGGTAGATCATATCGTTACTGGCTGCTTCATAATTTACTTCGTATTCAAAACAGGAATCAACGTTTTGGTTGGTATGTGTAATTTTGGTTCGTCGGACATATTTGAAAAACAAAATAGTGACTAAAGCAATAAATATATTCGTTTTCAAATATTGTTCTGAATAATACGACTATATTAACAAATGTCAAGATATATTAGTCAGCTACAATTCCTGCCCTCAAATTGTCCACCTTAAAGCCTGCTAAATATGCAGCAATCATTTTCAATTAGACGGCGCGTTCTATGAATTAAAAATAGACGAGACTTAACTTTCAAGTGTCAATTTTTTCAAGAACAATAGATATTCGCTTCCACGCATTTCTATAGAGGATTTGCCATGGCCGGATTAGGGGCAATGACATTTTTACAATGCTTTTGTGACATTTCCGAGACCTGTCAGAGTTTGTGCGTGTAGGTAAAGAAGAAAAAAAAATGTACGTGATGTAGTGAATAGACGTTTTTACTTGTTCAGCCATAGCAGTTGTCTGGGTTTAAGTTTTACAAAGAAGTCATGTTAAAGTCTTGAAATTACCAGTAGGTAAAGTATTTTTTTCTAATGCACTTATGAAAAATATTTTTTTTGACATTGGTTTTCTATAGCGCTAGTGGCGAATGAATTAGTTTGAACACTGGCGCACCTACTTTGTTCGATAAATGCGATATTTTTTATATATTTTGACAGCTGTTTCTCTTTTAATTTCGATACATAGACGATCTTTGGAATGCAAACAGTGTCTCATTTTTGAGTTTTCAGAAGAAAATATTGACGCTAACTGGTTGGATACTGAATCATCCGTTTCTGTATCCAAGAAAAAATCTAATCTGCTGTAAATAAAGTCAGTACTTATATAATGCCTACCAAGTCTTAGTTAAAACTTTGCACGATATCAGTTTAATGATTATTTATCAGTTATTATTCACATATATCAGAAATGGAGCTTTCGCAGCTTGGAAACGTGGGCTTTTGAAGTCAGACAAAATGGAAGTAAAATTTAAAGATTTTTCAGGGATATTTAATTTACTTTAGAAAAACTGGATGAATTAATGAATGCTATGGCTAACAGAATACTTCAACAGTGTTCAAGAATTCTTCAATCCAAATATTAAATGGTTATTATATCAAACAAAATATCGCTTATTATAACACTAAGTCGTCTTGTAAATCCAAGTTCCATTTCTGACCAATATGTTCATTAAATATTTTAAGGCGTTTGAAAAGGACGTGTAGTTTTGTTTTGGTAATAAAATACAGCAACGAGTCATAAAAATGCAATTTAAGTTATTTTAAAAGATTTAGGAATGTATGATGAGTATCGATTCAAATACATCGAGGACAATAAACCACAATATTGAACCATATTTATGATTCTTTAAGCAGTGGTCTACCGGAAATTAAGACAAAAACCATAGCAGGCATTTAAAGAGAATCTTCAGAAGAATCTTGGTTGGCGTTTGATGTTATTTGTAGGATGTTGTTTCTTATTTTTAATATTCTTTAATATATTGAGTATTTGTTATTGCATTTTTGTAGGAAAGAGTTGTGAGTGTTTGTTTTATCGTTATATAACTGTCATCTAGTTTTCCGGAGACTTCCATTATCTCATACTATTCTATACATAATATTAATTGAAGCTAAATCTGAAGTAATCCCATAAAATTAGTTTAGTATTTTACATATATTAGTATTATTTAGGGCAATTAAATTATTTAAATTAAATGAAAATTGTACGAGAGTTGATACATTTTTACAAAAAAATATCTCTGTGAAATTTTAGTCTAGCGCAATTTAAAATGATATATTCTCTCTCTCTGATTTCACCACATTCACAGTTTTGAAGGCCATTTTTTTTCTTATGTTGACGATACAAAGTATAACAGCAGGAATACCTACATGGGCCTTAACCCAGCCAAATAAACATGCTTGTTACTATGTTTTAGCTTTATTTAGGCGTTTACTTTTGCAGGAATCAGATAATTGGCAAGTAGAGCAACCAGACAATTAGGTAATGTTGACAATACACTTTGAGTATCAGAAAATATTACAAACTTATTATTTTCAGTAAAATGAATACAATATTTATTTCATTCAAGGATAGTCCAGAGTTCGGCTAAATAAATAATAGAGACGCCATCTGGTAAATGAAATTTTTTATTTGTTCAAAATTTACGGCAATTGTATTTTGTTGTTCTAGAAAGGTTTCAAAATTAAGTCTACTTTACATTGTAGGTAGCAACCAGGGATGGGTAATGACGCGTCGAAAATTATTTTTGACGTCGATGTCGGAAAACGCATCGAAAATGTCGAACATCATGTCGAAAATGTCAAAATTCTGTCAAGAATGATAATCAATTTTGAAGTATTTGGTTTATTCGCAAATGTTTTTCAGTTAAAAGTACATACATTAAAATTATTGGATACATCTGGCAACGTGACGACGCTAGCATCCACGGACTTGGAAGATTAGGGGAATCCCCTCAGTTGTATTCGGGAACAACAGAGGTTTATTTTAATTTTATTCGGCGCTTCAGTCCAGTTCAGCAAAAAGTTTATGCTATGTGCTCAGATAATGCCAGTAACATGAGAAAGATGGGTAACCAAATCAATCTTTCGTACAAGAATTGCAGTAGTCATACAGCAAATCTTCTGGCAAAAGAACAGGTGTCAGAAAATATTGCTGGAAAAGTACAAACAATGCTAAAAGAATTTTCATCACCAGATCTAGAAAGAAGATAAGCGCTAATAGCAAAACACTTAACTTAGCTGGCGAAACGCGCTGCTGTTCATTTAGGGACTATTTTAATTATTTAAATAATTTGAAAGCTATGATAAATATTGCAGAACGTAATGCAAAAATCAAACCAGATATAACAAAATTGGTTTTCGATGAAAATTTACAGGGCAATATAATCTATCTGCAATCTTTTTACACCCGCTATACAGGGGAAAGAGGTTATCTGAAGAACAAGTACGGAATGTGGAAAGTTTTTTTATAGATAATCTTAGTGCTGATGGATTAATCCATTGTATAAAAACAACCGAAACATCCTTAAAAAAACTATTCGATAAAAAAATGATCAATGTGCAGACATTCAGGGGTTTGGCTGAAAAACCTTATACTGAATTGGCCAAATTGGTAATTAAATTAAACTCAATACCAGCATCGTTAGCACAGCTTGAACGACTTTTCTCCAACTGGTCGTTTATTCACACTAGTTTAAGAAATAGACTTAGTTCTGAAAACTCTAAAATGCTAACGTATATTTATTACCATCTAAAAATACGCGGTAAAAATAAAAGTGATGAATATTAGTTTTTTTTTAATCAAATTAAGAATAAGATTTAGACATTTTGTAATCGTTAGTCCATATTGAATCTAGTAACAAGATCTTTGTGTTATACGAGTATTATATTTTTTGATATGTTTATATTTTTAAACAAAAAAACAGTATATAAATATATTGTGATTTAATGATTTATGGTATTTAAGAATAAGGCATTTTGGGTTTACATATTTTGTATACTTTTAGTCCTTATTGAATGTAGCAAGATCTTTGTTTTATATTACTTTATTTTTTCTTACTGTGTTCGTTTAATATGTTCATGTTTTTAAGCAATATACGAATACATTGTAATTTATGATATTTATTTTTAAACCGTAATACTGACATATATTTTGGATTAATGATGTCAAAAAACTTCGATGTGTCGAAAATAGCGTAGAATATGTCAAATTTTCAACGTATCCTGGAGTAACAAAGAAATAAGCTCGGAAAAAAATCAGGTTACGAGCGGAGAGCAAAAGCGAAAAATTTCGGGATGGTCAATACGTTCACGATGCGGAAAAAAATAAAATTCTGTACTGACCCTGACTTTTGGAAATCTTATTATACCCGTTTCGTTGACATTGGCCATCGTATGTCGTGTGCCAAATTTAGATAAATTATCTCTAGTTCATGTCCATGGTGTGTACAAAATAAATAGAAAATATGAAAACTTGGACAGCCGGTATCGGGAAAACCAAGCATTTTCGAACTCGTTTCCATAGACATTTTTTTTAATTTTTAATAGTACTATACGCCCCCGAAATTATGGACACACTGTATAGGCTATTCCACGCAATGCATTTCATTATATAAAATCCTGCGATTTTGTTGAATATTGCGTTTGATAATTCAGTTGTAACACGGAGCTTAAATACAAAAATTATGTTACACAAGTTTTAAACAATTTCTCGTATTTTTTACGTTTGTAAATGATTTTTTTTTGTCGGCACGTTTAATCGGACCTGTAGGATATACCTACCGTTACATACACAGGCACATCTCTCTGCTTGAACCTGGCTTGTATTAAATTTAATAGTTCATGGAAAAAGTTTATAGGTTTTAAGACGGTTAGCACTCAAGTCACCATAAATTTTGAGGTTAATTACGGATCTCAGTGGGTTTACGATGCGTACCCGAATTTGTTTAACATGTAGTTAATATTATCTACGGTCTAGAAAAAAAACATTTTGCAACTTTAAAATGGTTTCTTGCCCGGTATATGTTCACACTATTTTAAATTTATTTTTTAATCCAAAACATTTCATAAAGTCGCGCGTAGATAATGGATTATATAGAGTAATTTAAGAAAGCTAGACTTTTTCTTTAATTTTGAAAGCTTTTAAGATAAAAAGTTGTGAACAAAAGTTGATGAGAAATAAAGGCTTAAATTGAAAAATAAATACATACATAAATAAATTCCAAGTACCTAACACAACCGCAATACCCATTCCTTTTCCATTTAGCCACCAGTCAGGTTTTCGAAATCTCCTCCATTGACATCATGGCATAGGTAATATCATTTTCAAAACCTTAAACTATTAAGATTGCCATGCAACCGTATTTTACCAAATGTATTGATACCAATGCTTACATTGGTGCGTTTTTCGTTTCTATAAAATAGAAAAAAGCATTTGTTTGTGGTGTTCACAGGTCGCGTAGCTCCGTACTGTCTATACAGCTTTATGTAGCTAGGTTTGTCCTTATCTGCATCACAAATTACAAATTTTCTCGGCTTATTAATTTTGGTAGATGGTATGGTGATTACCAATGTTTTCAATGTCTTTAGTCGTCATCTTTATCAATTCTTCACGTCGACAAGCGTCTTCTATACCAATTTTTTTTTTGTTTGTACTTATCGTTATCTCTCTTTAAATAGGATGTTAGTTTATAGTATTTACTTATATCAACGGCCTTCTCAAGTTTTATGATTAATTTTAACATCGAGTATTTCGATCATAACGTTGATGGGGCACATGTACTTAATAATATATGAAAATATGCTAGCAATACCTCTTTCTTTATTGTGGATAATTTTTTTGTTTGCACCAGGACTCGAACAAACTGAACTCTTTTTTGTAACTTCCTTTATTATTATATAATTTTTCTGGAATAAGAGTACTATTTGCTGCGTTGATGGCCTCTGTGATGTCTTCTGAAAAACCTTTTCATTCGAACTGCTCTTCTTCGCTCTTCATTTTACCACAAAAATGTTCAAAAATGATGAAACTGAAAAAAAGCTACCTAAGTTGTTGATTGTCAATGTTTGATTGTTTGACAGTTGCTGAGGCATACAACAGTACTTACCACCCGCTTCAGAATGAGGTGAGGTGTATTTGATATTCTAATCAGAACCTGCAACTAATTTATTGTATTATGTACCAGGGTTGTCAAATTATAACATTTTATATAAATTCTGTCATAATTTCAAAAATCGTGTGGTAAAGTAAAATCGTGCGAAAAAGTGGTACTAGCCGAACGATAAATCGTGCGGAAAAGTTTCTTTAGTGCACGGTCTGCTCTACCCAGAAAATATACAGGGTGTGAAAAAATGAGGCAAGGTTAGTTAAAAACCTAACAATCCTAAAGATCATGTACGTATATTTCAACAACCTATAGCATAAAAAATAATTTAAATTGAAAAGTTTTTACTTAAGTTTTAAGTAGTACCGAGTATTTTCTCCAAACGTTTTTTTAATTTTCTATCTAACTTTATTATTTTAAAAAATACAGGTGTTGATTTTACAGCCAAAGTTACCAACATCGGGTAACACAAGAGACATGTAACAGGCTGCCACCTTTTTAGTTTTAAAACTATCAAAAAAATTAAACTTAAGACCTTTCTATAACTCGAGAAGAGGTAAGTTTTCTATAAAAAAAGTAATTAAAAATTACTTCATGTTTTACCGGAACTGACCCCTGTACATTTTTATTAATTATCGTATTCAGCTTAAAATTAGATATATCCCAAGGTAAGTTTTGTTTTCAAAATGGCGGCTGGACAGTCTTTTTTTGAAAATGCAACTTTGACGTTTCATGATAAATGCAGTCCTTTTTACAAAATACTTCTTTTAGACACTTCAACTTAAACATCGTTTAAGTTGAAATTTTTTCCACTTTTTGTTTTAATTACCGAATGAGCAATTTACTCGGATATTTTTTTAATGACACGCTGTATAATTTTTCACATTATTTTAATGATATAGCCAGTGGTATGCTGGTGCTGGTGCTCAGATGCAACAGATATCTGTTTTTTTAATACATCGTTCATGTTGTCCTGTTTCTCCTACATACACTTCTCCACAGAAACAAGAAATTTTATATACTCGTTTTTTTTTAAAGGTACATCTTTCTTCCCCGAAGATGCCTCATGCAATCGAAGGCGAAACGTCGGATATTAATTCCAATTTGACACGGTCTAATCCCAAGAACCATGATTTCTTAATTGGTCAAAGCCGTGAGAGCATCCGTTCTAATCGACCATTCTTCTAGATCAATATATTACTAGGAAATTATGGTTCTTGGGATTAGACCGTATCAAATAGGAGTTACTATCCGACGTTTCGCCTTTGATTGTACGAAGCATGATCAGGGATCTTTACTCTATGACATCTGAACACTGAATAGTGTTACTTTAAAATAATAAAGTAAATTTAGGTTAATTTTCTGGACATTTGATAAAATCCCTTTCATCAAAATACCAATATAAATATTTCAATTATGTAAATTTACAGCTTTTTATGGAAGTTAGAACAAATCATATTTTCTGAGTGCATCGCCTCGTTTGCCACACAACAGCCTTTTTAATAATGTCCATATTAAAAGTAGATTAAATTCCGTATTAAACCATAAAACACACAGTGGCATGCTACATATTTTCTGTTTCCATATCAAAAATGTTTTTACACGCCATAAATATTTGCATGTAAAACAATGCTCCAATATTACCTGTGATCCCCGTCTGATTACCTTATAACTTTTTATAGATTTCTGACACGAAGGTAGACTGTAATATACGCCTTTGTGTTATATACGCCATACATTAAAGGGGTATGAATTTATTCGAGGGTTTGATTGCACGAAACTATGAATAATTGCACACAAAGGATATCAAAAAATATTAATAGTCAATTTTGTCGTAAAGGCCAGTGAACTTTTGAGTGTAGTTCCTGTTTTTGTGTGTAATCGACATTGCTTTCCGACTGCCATTTTGTTTATTTTTTAGCCGATCAAAAAGAAATTTGGTAGGTATCTTGGGTTATTAGAATGCCAGTTTTCTATGTATTTTACAGATTTGTACGCTTTCGGTTTAACCGGAAGTGACTTCAATTTCCTTTTTTTAAATGGATCACCCTGGATATTTTTACATTTTTATGTTTTCCTTACCATCTAGTGTGCCATTGGGTGCCTTAAATTACTTTGACTTGCTTAAATAAGCTATAAAAAATAATAAATTTTATGGTAAATTTGTGTACAGGGTGGCTGAAAATTGACAGAATTAATTTTTTCAAAATTTTCAAGTGGAAGTATATAATTTTCGAACGACAGCTAAATTGCATCTCTTCAATACGAATCTACCGAATACTATAACCTATAAACACTATAACCAACGTGGTCAAACCTTTGCTGCAAGTGATTGATCACTATTTGCGCTTTGTGAGGTGGAGCAACGTCCTGCTGAAAATAAATGTTTTGCTCTTCTGCCAAAGGGAGGCCTTCTTTCTTCCTCCAAAGAGCCCTCTAAGATTTCAAGATCTTCAGAAATGTCCGTGAAAAAGATCGGTCCAATAATACGCGTGCCTATGAAGGCAAAACGTCGGATAGTAATTTCAATTTGACATGGTCTAATCTCAAGAACCATAATTTCTACGAATATTAAAATGTGGTAAATTTGTTCAGCCGTGTCTCTTGAGTTGATTACAATTTTAAATTTGTTTTATTCTTTCTTTTTTATTCTTAACCTTCCTTTTTCATTCTCAACAATATTTTATATTTTACAACTCAGCGTTTTTAAAAAACGTCCCGAAACTATCCGTTCTTTTAAAAAATTAAAATTCTGCTGTCGTAATATTTAGAACAGGAAGATAAATAATCAAGCTGAAGTTAAAAATAGTATTACTAGTGCTGAAAATATACCAAAATTATATTTTTTTATATTATTTTTTTTTTAATTGATCATTCGTACCACAATTTTGCCAGTGTATCTTATATCACAATTAATTCTTGCCCAAAATTTTAAATTAATGTAATAAATAATTTTTGATTACTTAAATGATTTATTAAGTCATCATTTTGTTTTGCTGTCTTGGATTCGTACTAAAATACTACAGGTAGATTCCAGTGGCGGCTCGTGGTGAATTATATTGGGAGGTCAATAACATATTTAAAAATAGGCATACCTAAAATAAAAATAAATATTTCATTTTTAAATTTAGCTTTAAATTCTCTTGAAGTTCAGGTCTACTCTTCGTTTTTTTGGAATTGGAAAAATGCCGAATGACACGTTCGTTAAAATTGCACGCACATTCCTTTTATAAAGAATTTCTCGATACTTAACATTGCTAAAGCGGATAGTCTATCTTGGCCCAACTCCTCAACAAAATGTATAAGCCCTCGAAAAATCCCTGGATGTTCATACAAAGCCGTTTCATCATGGCCACGTAGTGCCAGCTCGAATGCCCCACAAAATTTTACACAATCTATAATTTTGTTTAAAATATAACGATATTCTATAAGCTGTGTCTAGCTGAGTGCGAATATCAACACTTTCGATCGTAGCATAGTTCACGGAACATTTCATGTGATCTGCAGAAAACGCATGTTTTTTTATTTTTTCTTTTAAGTGTTTTAAGTCTTTAACACCGGCTTTGCACCATAATGAGTCCGACGAGTCCTTAGAAAACAACCAACAAACATAACAGTAAAATGAGTTAGAGACTTCACAACCACATATCCAGTTAGCTAAATCGTACATACTTTTGCGAAAGTTTCGATGAACCTCTTTATTTTTGTCTTTACTAGTTTGTCGTATACTAAGTTCTGACAAATTGCGACTACTTTGTACCTTGAATTCGGTTATTTTGTCAAAATTAAGTTCAATAGCACTCTTTAGTTGTTTAATTTTTTGCACTACCGACATTTTACTTCATCTACATTCACAACTCAAACATAGACCACCTTGAAATTGGTTATTTTTGCAAAATTAAGTTCGTAAGAACTTTTTAGTTGTTATTTTTTTTGCACTAGTCACTACCAATATTTTATTTCCTGTATATTTCGAACTCACACATGGATCATAAAGATAAAAATAAATATATTTCAAAAAACACTATACAGGGTTATTCACGCAACCCGTTCATTAAAAGTTTTTGATGATTCCATTTAGATAAAAATTTAAAATTTTGGGATTAGGGTAAAGTCAAGGGGTAAGGTAAAACCCCCACTGGTTGGCAGTCACCCAATAGTTGACACTTTCAAACAAAATCACTATTCATAAGATTTTTCAAACAGCCCGCCAAATGTTGAGCAGGTAAACTTACAGGTGGTGACCTCTAGTGTTTATCTTTAACATCAAATGTTGAGAGGATTAGTTTGCATGGAAATTAAACACATGTTTGTTATGGTCCATTTATGAAAACCGTTTTTCTAGTAATTCCTAAGCCAAAGTGTTAAGAAAGTGTGTTGTTCATTTCTTCCATAGTTAGTGTACTTTTTGTCCTAGACAAATCATAGTTGAACTCAACAGTTTGGAAATATATTTAGCAGGTACTGAACCTTATATATTACAAACACATTGCATTTTGAGTGTTTTTTTTTGTGTGTCAACTTTTGGTCCAAAATAATTATGTAGGTCTAATAGTTGACACCAGGTGTCAAGCATTGGTGTCTCTGTCGTTTAAATGTTTTTGGCATTTTGTTAAACATGTGTAATTCCTAGTCAACGAGATTTAATTGAATATGAATTTCATGTTGATATAACGTTCAGAACCAATGGATGACATACTGTCAACTATTGGGTTAAAAGGGTGTCAACTATTAGGTATCAAATATTTTCTTTCAGATTTAGAATCAGCATGCCTCTTGAAAAACGCCAAATTTTGAAATATTCTGAGGATGATATGGAATCAGCGATCCAAGAAGTAGAAAAAAAGGAATGCCTTGCGCTACAGCAGCAAAAAAATATCGGTTCCAAGGATAACACTTATGTATAAGGTCAAGAAAAAAACACCTCGACATCGACAAATGGGTCGCGACTCATATCTCACTTCAGAGGAGGAGAAAGTTCTTGTTTCTTGGATTAGTAACATGGCAAAGGCTGGGTTTCCTACAGGAAAAAATCAGCTTCTTGATAGCGTGAAGCATTTAATGGTCGAGTTAAAAAGACCTAATCCATTTACCGACAATAGACCTGGAAAAAGTTGGTATAATAGTTTTTTAAGAAGAAATCCCGAAATAAGTGCCAGAACACCGCAGAATTTAACATTAACTAGGGCTAATGTAACGACAGCTAAAATACAACAGTGGGCTTCAGAAGTACATGGCTATTTGAAGGATCATCAGCTTGAATATATTTTAAACCATCCTGACAGAGTATTTAATGCAGACGAAGCCGCATTTTTTTTAAGCCCAAAGGGGGAAAAAGTTTTGTCTAAGAAAGGTGAGAAAAACGTGTATCAGGTAATCAACAGCGACGAAAAGGAGTGCATAACAGTTCTAGTAACTGGTAATGCGGCTGGACAACTTGCTCCGGTGATGGTAGTTTTTCGTTACGAGAGAATCCCTCGAGAAATTGCACTAAGTGTTCCTAATGACTGGGGCATTGGAAAATCCGAGTCGGGGTGGATGACAGGGGAGACTTTCTATGAATACGTAACGAACGTTTTTTTCCCCTATTTAGAAGCAAGTAATATACCACTACCCATCATTTTATTCATCGACGGTCATGTATCCCACTTAACCCTGCATACTAGCAAATTTTGCGAAGAAAAAGGCATTATACTTATCGCTTTATATCCTAATGCTACACATTTAATACAACCGATGGATGTAGCAGTATTCAAAACTTTGAAAGCTGGATGGAAACAAAATATCTATCAATGGCGGTTAGAGCATTCTGGAAATCCGATTGTCAAAAAAACAGATTTTTGTCCCCTGCTTAAAAAAGCTATTGACGATAGAATTGTCCCTTCGGTCCTGCAAAATGGTTTTCGAAAGTGTGGCTTGGTACCGTGGGATCCCAATGCTGTCCAATGTCCCATAATTGAAACCATATCTGTAGACTCCCAAGACATAGATGTAAAATGTTTAAAGGAGTTGGAAAGTGGTCAAAAGTTTCTAGAGAGATACATGGATCAAGAGAAGTTAGCTCAGTTCAAAAGAAGTGAGCGTTGGGAAGGTGACTCGTCTGACAAATCATTTTTTGAATTCTACAAAAGTATTGACAGAAAATATTCAAAATTGAAAGAGAAGTTGGGAAAACAAAATCCATTACCAATAATAGAAAAAAGTACTGAGGAAGAAGGTGAAAATAATCCTCCAAGTAAGATAATCAATGGTATTGTTGATATTATAACCAATGAAAATAATACAGGTTTAATTGAGTACGAGAGAAGTACCTATTCGCCGATAGGAGAAGAGACGCCAGATACTACTACTTCGAAATATGCTGAAATTAAAAATAAACCTTCTTCGAAAGCAGAGAACTTTGTGCTACAAATATGTCAAAATGATCAGTTGTGTGAAATTAATCCTCAAAGTAACATAGTCAATGGTATTGCTGATACTATAATCAATGAAAATGCTGGTTTAATTGAGTACGAGAGAAGTACCTATTCTCCGATAGGAGAAAAGACGCCAGATACTACTACTTCGAAATATGCTGAAATTCAAAATAAACCTTCTTCGAAAACAGAGAACTTTGTGCTACAAATATGTCAAAATGATCAGTTAGTACCGACTCCCTTTAAACGTGCCTTATTTTGGCCCCAACCGAAGCAGAATTTAAACAAACGAAAAAGGAAAGAAAAAATACCTTCTGTCGTAACCTCTAAAAAATGGCAGCAGTATTATGAGAGAAAAGATCGTTTGAAAAAAGAATCAGAGGAAAATAAGCAAAAAAGGTTGGAAGAACGGAATAAGAAAAAAGAAATACAAGAAAAAAATCAAGCTGAAAAGAAGAAAAATCGAAGAAAATTAACAAAAAAAAAGAAAGAAGAATCATCAGATTCAGAAGCGTCATGGGTGGAATCTGGCGATAGCTTGGACGACGTAAGTTTTAACTTTCCTAAGCCTGCCAATGAAGATTATGAAAGCCAGTCTAGTGAAGAAGATGTTCCGTTATCCGTAATTCAACAAAAACAAAAAACGAACTTAGTTTGCAAAGAAGGCGATTATGTGGTTGTTTTATTTCCTGGTAATAAAAAACAACACAAATATGTTTGCATCATACAAGAAATGCTGCCCAATGACGAAGCTGAGGTGGTTAGCATGAAAAGAGTCCTCGGTTTAACCAAGAATACATTCATACTTAATGAGAATGACATATCAATCATCAAATTAACACAAGTTATTGAAATTCTCGAGTTTCCCAACATGCAAGTAGCTGGAGATAGACTAAAATACCAATTTAAGAAAGCGATTGATACCGATGGTTAAAATAATTTATTTTTTGCAATGTACTTTTAGTTTTTGATGTAAAACCTCACATCTTTTGAAAATAAACCGTTTTCTTTTACTAAAACCTTAACTTTTAACTTTTATAGCAAGTCCTATTGTGTCAACCATTAGAAATAGTCATGTCAACTATTAGTTCTAAAACGGTGTGTACCGAAATAAAAAATATTTTCCACACACATTACCCAAATTTATTTTTTATATAGTCTTTAGGTCCATAAATACTTGAGAATAAAAAAAATACTTTTATAACGCCATAAAATATCAGGAAAGCAGAATAATGTACAAAATGTCAAGCATTGGGTAAACTAAATGTCATCTATTGGGTAGATTAGAATTTTTGCCTGTCAACTATTGGCTCTTTTTAATACAAATTTAAAAAAAATCGCTAATAAAAAAACAATCTGTAAACTGCTAATTCTGACCAGTCCTACTTATTCCCTAAACCTTAACATATACCTCATCACATGGGTGAATTGAAAAATCTGAAGTTAGTCATGTAGGAGGCAAAAATATGCGGTTTTCGTCGTTAATGTGTCAACCATTGGGGGTTCTACCTTACTTCTTTTTTAAAATATTTTCAACTTCCTGTCTCTTTAACCGGTTTAACCGGAAGTTGGTATCAACTTGCTTATTTTAAATGGAACACCTTGTATTTTATAATATTTTTGGATTCTACGGAGAATTTTAATGTTATTTTATGTAGCATGTCCTATACCTAGGGTCAAGCGTTCTTAAGATATTTGATCTTGAACCGAAAATCAGCCTTCGGGGTACCAAATTTTAAAATATCGTATTTTTGTAAGTTTTGAAGATATAATCTTCAAATTTTGCAGACGATCGGTAAATATTCTTAGGTTTCTATTTTTTTTATTGAATTTGTCTATTTTTATACAGGGTGTCCTAAATTCAGTGGCAAACATTCACATTTTCAAAGCCGCTAAAGTCCGTTTTTTTAAATGAGACACCCTATAACTTTATGCACTATCAAATGTAGAATTTCATTTTCTATCGAACTGTATTAAGGTTCCCTATACCTATTCGTAACCATTTTCGAAATAATTGGGTTTTATAAAAATATTGTATGTATTTGCTTAAATGTTTACATGTTCCAATGGTGAGCCATGGAAAAACAATTGAGATCCAATATCCAATACGACAGATGATTAGTATGCGTTATTTATCGAAAGCTGTCAGTGATAAACTAAATCTTCTAAATCGAAATTGAAGAATACTCAAGCGCTGATATTCTCAATCTATTTTATATTCATGGAGAATGTTACAAAATTTTGGAGAGAACGTGTCGTGTGTTTAATGAACGCCACCCTGATTTGCCGCCAATGAACAAGTCAAAATTCAAGAGGATTGAAACGAACTTTTTGCATTTTGGCAAGGTTAAAGTTACTAAATATGTTTTGAAACCAGTGACAAATGCCGAGGATAACGTACTAAACACATTAGCTTATTTCCACGCAAACCCGCAAAGTTCAATACCAATCAATCAATACAATTTATTCCATTTTTTATAACTTTAACTTTTCCGAAACGAAAAAATTTCGTTTCAATCCTCTTCAATTTTCTCTTGTTCATTGGCGATAAATGAGGATATTTTTCATTAAAAACATGGCACGTTCTCTCCAATATTTTGTAACATTCTCCGCGAATATAAAATAAATTGAGAATATCAGCTTTTGAGTGTTATTTTATTTTAATTTAAAAGTTTCAAATCAGCTGTCATGCACGACAATTGTTTTTCCATGGCTTACTACGGGAAGGTGTAAGCATTTAGCAAATACATATGATAGTTTAATAAAAACTTGAACTGAATTTAGGACACCCTGTATAAAAACAGACAAATTCAATAA